>OZ005682.1:8729360-9329360 GCA_963930675.1 Gnaphalium uliginosum | reverse complement strand
TAAAACTCCAACTTGGTCTGGTAGATTTTTACCTTGATTTAGTTTTAATTTGAAAGGAAATATATTTTCATAAAACTTTACATCTATAGAAAACAGAACATTTTCATTTTCAAGATTAAACAGTTTATAAGCCTTTTTTTACAGTTGAATAGCCTATAAGAACACACTTTTCAGACCTTGATGAAAACTTATCTGTATTATTTAAAACAGTTGCAAAAGACAAACACCCAAAGTTCCTAATATGGGAAAGAGATGGTTTAAAACCATGAAAAAGCTCAAATGGGGACTTTTCAGACAGCACTTTAGTGGGTAACCTGTTAATTAAATAACCAGCAGTGAGAACACAATCAGACTAGAACTTAAGTGGAATGCCCCCTGAAACATAAGAGCCCTTGCAGTATTAAGCAAGTGCCTATGTTTCCTCTCTGCCACACCATTTTGTTGTGGTGTGTAAGAGCAGGAGGTTTGGTGAATCATACCCTTTTCTACACAAAACATGTGAAGTCTATTATTGACAAATTCTGAGCCATTGTCACTTCTTAACACCTTAACAGTTTTAACAAATTGTGTTGTTAGAAGATTTACAAAATGTATAATATGATCCACCACTTCATTTTTTGTTTTGATTAAATATAACCACACTGCTCTAGAGAAGTCATCTACAACTATTAAAAAATACTTAAAGCCTTATCTGCTTGTTATCTTATATGGTCCCCACAGATCTAAGTGTATTAAATCACCAAGACTACTAGTCTTGTGATCACTCAAGGGAAATGGTTCCCTAGTTTGTTTAGCTTTATGACACACTTCACAAGGAAGAGAAGCATATTCTTTTTCAAAATTTATATTTTGTCCTAAAACACTCAGTACTTGATCTGTTGGATGACCAAGTCTGGAGTGCCACAAAGACTTAGACACATAACAAACAGAAACACAATTACCGGCAGTATACTCACCAGAATTACTACTATCAAACATATACAAACCATCTCTTACATTACCAATCCCCATAATCTCGTTTTCCTTCAAATCCTGTATATAACACCTAGACTCATCAAAACCAACAAAATACTTACTATCTCTAGCTAGCTTATGTATAGATTACAGATTAACACAATAGTTAGGTACATCTAAAACATCAAACAATGTCACATTATTTGAAATTTTAAGATTTCCTATCTTATTAATCTTTGCAAGTGTTCCATTTGAATGACCAACTGTTAGATTCAAATCACTTATATCCACAACATTGTCAAGATAAGAATATGATAATGTCATATGTTGGTTAGCAACAGAATCTATTATCCATTCATTGTAAAATTTTGGTTTGTACTTTTCACTGTTGTAACAATAAAACTTGTAAAAAATTTTATTGAAGAAGACATTTGTGTTACAAAAGTTACCTCCCAAATTTTCATTTACACAGCTAGAGGTTGGTTTATCATTCAACAAGTTCAGAAGCTTCACCATCTGTTCATTTGAAAGTGACACAGAACTAACTGGAGAGGAAGGACTCACACCAGATTTATTAGCAACAATATTATTGTTTGACACATTCCTTTGAAAACTTTGTGCAGACCCACCATTCTGCACACCTGTTGTAGGAGTCCTCCTTTTAAACCCAAGTGGATATCCTACAACTTCATAACACCTATCAACAGTGTGCCCTAGAAGACCACAGTGTGTACATTTAAGATTTGTATTTGGACCTCTATTACTTCTTTTGAAACTTTGATTTTGAAAAGTTTTTGACACAAAAGATTGAGAATGCTCCTTTGAACCAGTAGAATTATTAGAAGAATAACCCCTATGAGACTCCTCCTTGGAAATGATTGCAAAAGCATTCTTAACACTGGGAAGAGGGTCTCTAGTGAGTAAATTACTTCTAACAGGTTGATAAACATCATCAAGTCCCATTAGAAATTGCATTAGCTTTATAAGTTGATTATGTCTAGTAAATTGTTGAGATGCATTACATGTACAACTGGGCAATTGCACCAGGGCATCAAACTGTTTCCACATTGAGTTCAATTTATGATAATATTCAGACACAGAAGAACCATTTTGAGTTAATGAATTTATCTTATGATGCAGATTAAATATTACAAAACCATCTATCTTATCATAAGTTTCTTTGAGTTCTTGGCAAACAACAGATGCATTGTTAGAAAAAATTTGTCCCAAGTATAAATCCTCAACTACAGAACCAAGAATCCATGATAACACAACTGCATTACATCTGTCCCATTGTTTAGCAAGAACTTTCATCAGTTTCAGATTTGACACATGAACCATCAATAAATCCTAAATTGTTTTTTGTAGCTAAAGCCAATTCCATAGCTCTAGACCAAACCTTATAATTCTCCGTGCCTTTTAATTTTAAGGATATTAACATAACACATGTTGTATCACTAGCATGCAAATAAAGTGGATCTGAAATCATAGTGACATCCTCAGTGGCACCAGAACCACTTGGTGTGTCCCCTCCACCAGTCATTTTACAGTCTTTACTACTTAATATTTTCACTTTAATTTCTTATAATTCAACCCAAAGACAAAATCAGATAAGCAACTTTTCAGAGACACACATATGCCTATAAAATTCAGAACAATAAACCTAGGACTACTCCCGTGCTTGATCAGGTATTCATGAATCTCAGGGATTCAGATCAAGAGTTGGGCACAGAAGAGAATGTCTCTTCTACCAAAAAGGAGTTAGTAACAGCCTAGGTAATACACACAATATGAACAATAAAAGAATGCACAAAGAACTACAAGAATCTACCAAATAGCAGTTAATCACAAGAATAAAAGAAAGAGACACACAAGGCCTTGGCTATGGTCCCAGTATGAAACCCAGGGGGCAGAGTATCTCCAATAAGCAATGGAGACTCCCTGAGCCAGGTACTTGCCACCACTCAAAAAGGTTTACAGAAAACTCACAGAGTACTCCACGCTCGGTACTCCAGATAGATTAGACAGTAATCACAGCGGAAGATCTTATACAGAGGCAGATCAATCCAAACAAATTTTGGATTAACTAACCCCAGTGAGCCCCCAAACCCTAATTTCTTGCGAAATTGAGGTTTTCTAAAAAAAACTTCAGATCTAAGAGATCTAATCGCCCACAGTCTTTGTCGAACCCAAAATATGATACAAGAACCCTTGTTAAGAATAAAAGAAAGAGACACACAGGGCCTTGGCTATGGCTCTTGTTTCTTAAGAATACGAAACCCTAGATTTCTGAATATGAAATCAGATATATCGCCTGTCGCTCTGATACCATGTACAAAAACATAAATGGATCACAAGAACAGATCAATATGAAAAACTGAATAATGCCTCAATAACTAAACCGAGCAAAGCTCAAAAACAAGACCAAAACCTCACACAGACTCAAAAACACTCGATACTTGCAATTTGTAGCAATGTGGACTTGGTACGAAGCGCATTAACCAGGCACAAATAATCAGTCTCGAAAGTGACCTCTGAGAACCCTTTGCTCTGCGCATGAGTCATAGCCCAAATGATAGCTTTAGCTTCGGCTTCTAATGCTGAGCTTGCGTGACATTCTGATCGAGTACCTGAAATTAGCACATCACCAATATGATTGCGAGCTACAAAACCCAATCCAACTTTACCAGATTCTCTTTGCCAAGCCGTATCACAATTAAACTTAATATGACCGACTTGTGGTCTTAACCACACACTCATATGCGTTGTTTGTAGCATACCAACACCTGTGAAACGTCTTTCATATTAGCTTTGTGAAACTCAGATAACACCTGCTTTGCCATAACTTCGACTCTCTCGTGTCTATCATTGCTCTGGTCATGGAAGTGTTTGTTCCTACTCGTCCACAATCCCCAAAGTGTCATCATAAAAACCTCCCACCTTATTGGAAATTTGTCAAGAACTATGCGCGCAACTAAAATCCTCCAGAGAATCAGCTCCTGCTGTATCATAAAAGCTATCAAAGCTGCTTCGATCCCACACCTCTTTCGCTATCGAGCACTTAAACAATACATGTGAAATATCTTCATTTATGTCACCACAATGAGTACAAGTCTTTGTTGTTAAGATCAGACCTCGAGCCCGTAAATTGTCAAGTGATGGAACATAATTATGCCAAGCTCGCCACATGAATTTTTTTACTTTACTAAGTACCCTCGCCTTCCAAATACCACGCCATAAAGTATTAAAATTTTCGAGGGCAGCTTGCATTATGCCTTGGGTTGATTCGAGAGCTAAAAAATAAGCTGACTTTCATGAAAAAAGGCCATCTGAACTATCATACTAGTACATAGTGTCTGCACTCGATTGACTAACAAAATAAGCTACAATTTTGTTAGCAATATCACGTGGAAACAGTGGCGGATCTAGGAAGTAAAATCACGTGGGTCCAAATTCATTAAAGCTACAAAATGATTAAGTTACTTGAGTTAAGTTTCAACTCGGATCGGGTCGGTCGGGTCAGGTTAATTAAATTGTGGTTTCAAAAGGTTCATACAGGCATGATTAAAAATTTCACATTATTATCATCTAATTTGTAGCTATGGTAAAAATTCTCAGGACCAAATATAAAGTATCGCATTTAAAAATATCGAAGTTTTTACTAAGAATAAATTTATAATGTTCATTTAAACATCTCAAGAGTGAGAAAAATTGAAGTATATTATGAAGTTAAACGAAATTATCATTGAATATTTAAATTTTCTTTTAGTTGTTTCATTTCAACTATTTTAGGTTTGTTAAATCTAACTGCTATTTGTCTTTGCATAGACAACCTTGAAAAATTATTTAGACCACATATTATTATTATTAAATTAAACCCAGTACCTATATTGCTACGTGTCATGTTTTTACATAAGACGGTGTTAGTTTTTCATGTCTAGTGTATTACTATGCAATATTCACTTGTACAATACAAGTGAAATTGCATATTAACTCTATTTTCCCCTCCCATTCTCTATAACTCCATACCATCTTCTTCTTTCTCTTTCTTCTTCCCTTCAACTCCTCCCTTATTCAAAATTTCTTCACCTTTCACCCACAAAAAGCCCCAATCTTTATACAAAATGAAAGAAGAAACCCAAATTCATGAACCTTTCCCCTCCCTTTTTATGACCGTGTTCAAGATTCAAAGTTTAGGTGGGTCCAATTTTAATTTTAAGGTGTGTCCATAAGAAAATTAACATAGAATCTCTAGAGCATTTTGAAATCTAAGGTGGGTCAACTGACCGACCTTATAACAACATAGATCCGCCCCTGTGTCAAAATAATTCTGATAGTAGTTTGTGGTTCCAATCAGCACCCTCGTGATTCAGTAAGTCCCGTACACAGTTTTCTGGTTTCGGGCCCAATCTTCTGTGATTTTCAAGCCAAAAGTCATCCCATACTTTCACCGTACGACCATCACCAATATTCCACTTGCATCCCTTACGAACAAGATCTTTAACCGCAAAAAGACTACGCCAAATAACTTGGTCTATAGCCAATTTTTGTATCAAAAAAGGTATTTCGTGAAAAATAACGAGCCTTTAACATTCTGGCAACCAGTGTTGTTGGATTTATGGTCAAGCGCCACACTTGCTTTCCGAGCAGAGATCTATTAAACAAACCCAAATGACGGAATTCAAGCCCTCCTCGAAACTTTGATACACACATTCTCTCCCATGCACACCATCGAATAGAATTTGCTTTCACCCCATCACCCCACCAAAACAAGTTAAGAGCTTTGTGAATATCATCAATTAGATTCTCAGGGAGTATGATCTTTTGATACATCTTAATTTATAAGTATTTCAACATAAAGTTTTATAGTGGAGTTAAATTGACACAACTGTTAAACTTAAAGTGCTATCCATGAAGGTAGCCAATACCCCTTGAAGTCTTGAACCCACTTTTTGTTTAAAGTTTAGGATATATAGATATAGAATTGGTATATACTAATCAACTATCTTACTCGTGTTAACTTAATTATTAACTAAACTAAAATATACAGTAACATAATATTTATTAATTGGAATATTGGATTAAGTAGATTTAGCTTTGACATTCGTAAAGTTGTTGAATCATTCAGACTTTTATATTCATTGATATGATATTGTATATAACTTTTTTTACTTTTAATTGTTACTTAGTTGTATGATGTGACATGACTACAATTTATCACATCAAAAAATACATATTACTTGACATAAAATTTAAAAATTTACTAGCTATTTTATTTAATAATAAAATAATAGATTTATTTATAAAAGTGAAAGTTAGATTGTCGATTTAGAGCTTTAATAATCATCATCATCATTCATATAAGTGATATAACTCTCTAAAATATCTGGAATTTAGAAAAATCATCAAATAAAGATCTTAAAAAAATAATATAGTGTATTGTCTTTTACCTCCAAACGGCCATCCCCAGGCGCATCAACAAAGAAAAGAAAGAGATTCGGTACAATTATTTGCCGACGTTTCAACGGGTAGATGAAGACGACAGATTACTCTCTCGCTATATCTATATCTCCGTTTACAACTGGTAAGCTCTAATTTTGCGCTTATATTATGTATCTATGATTACGTCAACTTTTAGGGTTTAATACGATTGATTTGTACGATTGGAAATATGCTTTATCATATATATTTGCTAAAAGATGATCTTGATTTCGAATGGCCAGCTAATAGTTTTCAATTCGTACTTATTAAATTAGTATCGATTTGTTTGCAAATTAAACAATTTCACTTCTATTGATGTTGATTTTGAGAGCTAATTTGTGTGACATCTGAGCTCTTATTCTATGTGGAGTGATTCACATGATCAGACTATCTGCTAATTAGATTGTCAGTACGATAGGGCTGAGAATTATCAACCAGTGCATCTCATGCTCTTAACGACGAGCTTTATTGGTTGCTAAAAGTACTTGATGGTTTACAGTTAATAAATGGAGTAGTACAAATTTGTTTTATGTTTTTTGATGCTGCTTGTAACCAGATAATGAAGCATTGCGAGGACGTGAGGTGGAACACTAATACAGAAAATTGGATTTAGACTTCTTTTGTTAGAAGATGCATAGACTTTTGTTTAAAATGTTTAAATTTTTTGTGCTGCATCGTGCTCTTGTTTAGAGATTATAATTGTTTCTTATGCTTTTTGTAAATCCAAGTTGAAGGAACCCGATGCTTCCCGTGGATATATATGTTATCTTGATTGTGATGTCATTATTGAGTTTTGTCTTACGTATGAAACTGTTATGTAAATGGATCACGACAAGCCGTTTTATGTAAACTGTCACATACTTGTTGGGCACTATCTTTACATTCTATATCGTTGTTATTAAGACTTGATGGCTCTCAAAATGGGTTGTAGTGGATATCTCTTTTTGGTACTCCCTAGTATGAAACAGGGGTCTTTAAGCAATGTTTTAAGTTGTTTAAATGGCTTAACTTCATTTGCATGTAAATAGTTGGTAGCTATTCTTGATGTTTTTGCTCCTGTGTAGGTACCAACTAATATTCTTTGGAGGAAGTTTAGCATCTATATCATATGTGGAAGTTTGCATCCAGATGTCTAGCAGGCACCGGTGGCATGAACTTTAGAAATGGCTTCAGAAAACTAACACATCATGTTCAAGAATTGTCAGACGATGAAGGTTCTTCCACACTTGATAAAGATGATGGCTTGGAATGCCCAATATGCTGTGAATCCTTCAACATAGTCGAAAACATACCTTATGTTTTATGGTGCGGTCATTCACTCTGTGAAAATTGTGTCTTAGCTCTTCAGTGGGCCGTTGTCAAAATCCCTCCTTTACCAATCCAGCTACCCCTTTTAATATCTTGCCCCTGGTGCAACCTCTTATCTCCTCGTCTCGTATTAAGAGGAAACCTTAAGTTTCCCCGTAAGAACTACTTTCTTCTCTGGATGGTTGAGAGAATCAACAGTGATAAGGTGAGGTCTCACACCGATTCTCGTGCTGATTGTCAGCAATCAACGTTGATTACAAGAAGTCAAGTAAGTCATTCGAATGTCCAAAGGCCTCAACCCCCAGGGCCCACCACTGGTCATAATCATCTTATTGGCTTACAAGCTTACCTTCGAAAGGGACTGTTTTTGTTTGTTGAGTTAACTGCTAAGTTCCCATTGGTCCTGATCTTTCTTCTGATCGTGTTATATGCAATTCCTGCCAGTGCTGCAATATTGGCTTTGTATGTCTTGCTCACTGTTCTATTTGCTCTTCCTTCATTCCTGATTCTGTATTTTTCGTATCCTAGCTTGGATTGGCTGGTGAGGGAGATCATGGCTTAGGGTTCAGTTAGTTGGCTGGTTTGTTCTTTGAAGTTGAGTGTGTATGATTACAAGTGATACGAATAGTTTATATATCAGCTGCTTTAAGTATATATTTGGCTGTTAGTCAAGTAGTTCTAGGTGCTTCTTGTAGCTCATGTATATTGACATCTCGTATGAGATTGGTATCACAAAGTTATTTTAGGTTATCATGTGAACCATCTCTGTATTACTTGAGATGTCGTTTAAGTAGTATCCAAGGATCTGAAACATTCGAATGACAATGCGCTTTTGAGTTATATATGATTTATGTTTCTATAGAGAGTTGGCTGCAAGCGGATATATCAAGAGCTCATGTTCGTGAAATCTTAACACAAGTAAGCATGTTTCTTGTTAATTGTTTACAAGATACGGGTCATAACTAAATATCCATGACTAATGTTATTGTAAAGATTGTAATCTGTATACGTCTCAAGGTGGACAAGATTGGCCGTGTATGCCTCAAGTCAATATGATTTACGGTGAAATGAATAACTTTAACCGCATCTAGCTATGTTAGCTTTTGATTCTAACTCATCTAACTAGTTGTTAGGTCAAACAAGAATTTGATGTATAACTGTATATTAAGCTAAACAGTTGTTATATCTCATCTTTCTTCAATCATTTTACCCTTTTTATTTTTTAACATCAATCAATAAAAATCATTTTAAGTACGGTTAAGGTGTGTTTGAAATTACTTATTAATAAGCAGGTGATATGATGCTTATTTTAACCGGTTTGATATGATATTAATGTTTGGACATAATTATCTGCCGTTAATTAAAGTAGGTGATATGATGCTTATTTTAACCGTTTTGATATGATACTAATGTTTGGAGATAATTATCTGCCGTCAAAATAAAATTAACGGATAAAAAACGCTTAAATAATCGATCCGAAACACATTTTTGATCGGACAAAAATGAAATTTAGTCCAATTTGTGGACATGTGGTGGCTGAAACAGAAACACCTAGACAAATCTCGCGCCCTCTTGAACCATCATCTTTCTTCTTCATCATCTCTTTTCTTTTCCTTTCTTAAAATTAAATTAATTAAAAATAAAATCTGTTATTCCTTACAGCTTACTAAAACCCTATCTTTACCATATTCTCACTCCACCCTATTTCGTTAATTAACCCTCACATAAACAATCAATCGATTAACTTTTTTATTCACACTTCACTGAACTAACAGTATTTCCGGTATTCATGGCGACCACCACGGCGGCAACCTTCACCGGCGTCCGCAACCATATTCCGTCCTCTACCTGTATCAACAAAACATCATTGTTCGTTCGACCATCAGTATCGTTCAATTCATTTTCTAAACCTAGTAGAACTAGTACCTTACAATCGTTGAGATTTAAAAGGACTAGTAATGATGTTCTGTTACGTACACGGATTGGTGGAAGGAGCTCTCGATCGTTTGTTGTTCGCTGTGATGCTTCTTCCTCTTCTAATGGAAGGGTAATTATACACATAATTAACTTAATTGTACTAAACCCTAGCTAGCTCTTTATTTATTGTAGAATTCTAACGTTTTTATTTTGCATTGTTTATGTGATTGTGTGTATGGTTCATTTGATTGCTTATAGTTGATTGGATGTGATATGTATAATTGATTATATTAAGCATATCGATAATTAATCAAATAAGAACCTTAATTTTGGTAAGAACATGAAGAACTACTCAACTTTGAATCATATAAGTTAACAAATTCACAAGCTTACCGATTTTGGTACTCAATTTTAAAATTTAACAGCATCAAGACACAAATTCATAAGTTTTATGGTTGTGTATCTGATGCAACACACCATCTTGTGCATCTGCTAATTTATCAACGTTTTTCACTGCAACATATGTCAAAAAATTATTAAAAATTTCACTAGAGATATGCAATTGTGAAGTTCGTGAATATGTTGACTTCTATGATTCATACTGTGATATATGATTACTCCCTAGGTCTTTTACCAATATTTGAGTTCTTATTGAAACACTTCCCAGTCGATATTTATGGTTGACCATCTCAAGAAATATTATGCACTAAGCAACTTAGAATATTAGGATTCTGAATTTGACTTCATAATATGGGGCGATGACACAACTCTGTATCTTGTATAGCTGTATTTGCTTGCTACCCTAATTAGTTTGTATAAGTTAAGTTTCAGTATAACATACATTTGACTATTTTACACGTCAATACTTGTGTTATTTTTTTAGTTACTTGTCTCTGTAGTATCACTTATGTCTGGACAATACGTTGCCAGATTACTCAACAAGAGTTCACGGAGATGGCATGGCAAGCAATAGTGTCTTCACCAGAAGTGGCAAAGGAGAACAAGCATCAGATTGTGGAAACTGAGCATTTGATGAAAGCCTTGCTGGAACAGAAAAATGGGCTAGCTCGTCGAATATTCTCCAAGGCTGGTGTGGATAATACCCGCCTTCTAGAAGCCACTGATAAGTTCATTCAGCGCCAACCAAAGGTGGTATATTATTTACATAAAATGGACAAATGCTAATATTCTTTTTTTAACATCGGCTCATCCTGGTTATACTGTGCTTGTGATTGTTGTATATGTGGCAGGTTATTGGTGAGTCAGCTGGATCAATGTTAGGGCGGGATCTGGAAGGCTTAATGCAGAGAGCTAGGGACTACAAGAAAGAGTATGGTGACTCGTTTGTGTCTGTTGAGCATTTGGTGCTAGGTTTTGTGCAAGATAACCGATTCGGGAAACAGTTATTTAAAGAGTTCCAAATTTCATTGAAAACCTTAAAGAATGCAGTAGAATCCATCAGAGGACGGCAGACAGTAATAGACCAAGGTATATGTGCAATTTTATATACAATTTATTCATGTTTACGATGATTGATTAGGACCCTGAAAACCCTCGCCTTACCCCAACGTGTGGTAGATCATGTGTTTCTCTTGTAATGACAATAACACCCAAATGATCTCCATGTGCTTCTTATTGTCGTATTTTGAACTTCAGATCCTGAGGGGAAGTATGAATCACTAGAGAAGTTTGGTAAAGATTTGACTGCTATGGCAAGGGAAGGGAAGCTTGACCCTGTCATTGGAAGAGATGATGAAATTCGTAGATGCATTCAAATTCTCTCCAGGAGAACTAAGAACAACCCTGTGCTCATTGGTGAACCAGGTGTTGGAAAGACTGCAATTTCTGAAGGGTAAGCTACCAAGTTATTATTATTTTATTTATTTATTTTGTATCCTGCATTATACATGCAATCCACTTATATTAATTTCTCTAGTGCTAATCATCCAGCCACCGTTTCCCTGTTTGGCAGGCTTGCTCAGAGAATAGTACAAGGTGATGTGCCTCAAGCTCTAATGAATCGAAAGGTGCATAGTACTATACCCTGGACCTTCAATCATCTAATTATTAATAGATGTGTGCATTAACTGACTTCTATTTACATCACAGTTGATATCCCTTGACATGGGTGCGCTTATTGCTGGAGCAAAATATCGTGGAGAATTTGAAGATCGACTCAAGGCAGTGCTGAAGGAGGTTACAGAATCAGATGGGCAGATTATTCTTTTCATTGATGAAATCCATACTGTCGTTGGGGCAGGTATTATGAAACCCAAATAATCACATGTTTCATGAAATGTACTAGGTACTTTCATGTGATGTAAAAGTGACTTTGTGTTTGTAGGGGCTACCAATGGTGCAATGGATGCTGGCAATCTCTTAAAGCCGATGCTTGGTCGTGGAGAGTTGCGATGCATTGGTGCAACAACGTTGGATGAGTATCGTAAATATATTGAAAAGGACCCTGCATTGGAGCGTCGGTTTCAACAAGTTTATGTAGACCAGCCTACAGTAGAAGATACAGTTTCGATACTTCGTGGACTGCGTGAAAGATATGAACTGCATCACGGAGTACGAATTTCAGATAGTGCACTTGTTGAAGCTGCAATTCTCTCAGATCGCTACATCAGTGGACGCTTTTTACCAGATAAAGGTAATTACTATAAATCTAAAGATCAGCTCATTACAACATGCGTTTCTTTCTGTTATCAAATTCTGATACAGGGTGTGTGTATGTGATGAATTTCAGCCATTGATCTGGTAGATGAAGCGGCTGCTAAACTGAAAATGGAGATCACTTCAAAGCCTACTGCACTTGATGAGATCAACCGTTCAGTACTGAAACTGGAAATGGAGAGGCTATCACTCACCAGTGATACAGATAAAGCTTCAAAGGATAGGTTGAACCGGCTTGAGGCAGAGTTGGTGCTCTTGAAGGAGAGGCAATCCGAGTTAAATGAACAATGGGAGCATGAAAAGAGTGTCATGACAAATATGCAATCAATCAAGGAAGAAGTGAGTACCATTGATTATGTTAACTATTACATATACAACCTTTTCATGGTATTGAAACTAACTGCTTTCTGTGCAGATTGACCGGGTCAATCTAGAGATACAGCAGGCTGAACGTGAGTATGATCTCAACCGTGCAGCTGAACTGAAGTACGGGAGTCTGAACTCTTTGCTACGTCAACTTGACACTGCTGAAAAGGCATTGGTGGAGTATATGAGCTCGGGGAAGTCGATGCTTCGGGAAGAAGTTACAGGTGATGACATCGCAGAGATAGTGAGCAAATGGACTGGCATTCCACTTTCAAAGCTTAAACAATCCGAGAGAGAGAAGCTGTTAAATTTGGAGGATGAACTACATAAACGGGTAGTGGGTCAAGATCCTGCAGTCACAGCTGTGGCTGAGGCAATCCAACGGTCCAGAGCCGGCCTATCAGATCCTCACCGTCCAATAGCTAGTTTCATGTTCATGGGACCTACCGGAGTTGGAAAAACTGAGCTAGCAAAAGCACTTGCATCTTACTTGTTCAACACCGAGGAGGCTCTTGTACGGATTGACATGAGTGAATACATGGAGAAGCATGCTGTCTCTAGATTGATAGGGGCGCCACCTGG
The DNA here is from genome assembly GCA_963930675.1 of Gnaphalium uliginosum. Classification (NCBI taxonomy): domain Eukaryota; kingdom Viridiplantae; phylum Streptophyta; class Magnoliopsida; order Asterales; family Asteraceae; genus Gnaphalium; species Gnaphalium uliginosum. The sequence goes on along the minus strand of OZ005682.1, from coordinate 9,316,076 downwards.
ATACGTAGGGTATGAGGAAGGAGGGCAGTTGACCGAGACAGTACGCAGGAGGCCGTATGCTGTTATCCTGTTTGACGAAATTGAAAAGGCTCATGCTGATGTGTTTAATGTCTTTCTACAAATCTTGGATGATGGCAGGGTGACTGACTCACAAGGTCGTACAGTCAGCTTCACGAACACGGTCATCATCATGACCTCGAACGTGGGTTCACAGTACATACTAGACACCGAAGACTCCTCTTTGCCAAAAGAACGAGCTTACGAGACCATAAAACAAAGGGTCATGGATGCTGCAAGGTCAATCTTTCGTCCAGAGTTCATGAACCGGGTAGACGAGTATATAGTATTCCAGCCACTTGACCGCTCACAGATTAACAGAATAGTCCGATTACAGGTGAGTTGCAGTTTTCCACTCTTAGTCCTTGAAGTGTTTTGAGTTTTTTTACAAATTGTTATTGACAGGCTTTCGTTTCCTTGTGATCATCAGTTGGAACGTGTACAAAAGAGGATAGCAGATCGGAAGCTAAAGATAAATGTAAGTGAAGCTGCAGTTGAGCTTCTAGGAAGTCTTGGGTATGATCCAAACTATGGTGCAAGACCAGTGAAGCGGGTGATCCAACAACACGTGGAAAACGAGCTTGCAAAGGGCATATTAAGAGGAGATTTCAAGGATGAAGACACCATATCAGTGGACACAGAAGTCACAGCATTTTCCAATGGTCAGCTCCCACAACAAAAGCTAGTCTTCAAGAAAGTAGACTCGTTAACCGGTGACGCGCCTGAGGGTCAACAAGTCTTCTCACAAACTTTATAGATTATGAACCCACAGATAGATTTTGCAAAAAAAATCATATTTTGTACCATTAGCAAATAGCATGTACATTTAGTATGCATAATAAATGCTTGTGATATGGTGAGTCTTTGTGCGACTTTTAAATTATAAATAACATATTAACATATTAATCACATATTACCATCATCATCGTGACAGATATTGATCTGCTGAAAAAATCGAAGCTTTAAGCTAAATATTTAACAATCCAGTAATTCATTTGATGCCGAAGCTGTGATGATCTACTGATGTCGATGGCATCATAGCAGGATTGACACATTAGCCTCTTGGTAAGAATTGCAGCATCATTGCTCGTGTCTTATGATCAGCCGTAAGCTCAAGTTCACGCATTTCGTGATACAACTTTGTTGCTGACTCGGTCTTTTCTCTTAGACAAAAACCTTGAACGGCAGCATTGTAAAGATGCGCATTTGGTGGCACCAACTGCACAAAATAATACCCGGTTAATACCATATAAAAAATACGACACAAAAGTGAAAGTGACTCTAACGAATAATTCATAAAAAGGTTTAACTTACTTTCAAGATCTCATGTACTTCATCATAAAGAGAACCCCAAATGCAAGAGCGAATTAGTGACAACAGAGTCAAAGTATCCGGAGTTTGCTTTTGATGAACCATGCGTTGGTACACTTGCAACGCAACTTTTGGCTCGTTTCCAACCTCACACGCTCCAATCACCCGACAATAAGATGTTACAGTAATCGACAATCCCAAGTTCTCCATTTCCCATAAAATCTGCAACGCCCTTCTCCAAGCACCAATCTGCTTGCACGCTGTTAATGCAGTGTTATACAAAGGCAACCCAAGCGCCTCTGGACTCTCTTGTTGGACTCTTTCAAAAAGCCGAAGCGCATCACCATATTGCTCTGCTCTGCATAGAGCAACAAGCAGCGCATTCCATGTGTACGATGTAGGAACATGCCCTAAGGATTTCATGCAATCGTAGAGTTTAAAGGCGAGACCAACCTGACCGTTGTTTCCAAGCGAATGAATCAATGCGTTAAATATGATAATATTCGGATTCTCTTTTCTTTTCATCATACCACGAAAAACACTTAATGCAAAATCCCATTGCCCATCTTTCGCAAATGCCATTATAACACCTTCCATAGTACGAGTATCTGGCTCGACCTCATGTTGCACCATTTCAAGATAGGCCTCAATAGCCAATCCGTACTGACTATTTGCAAGAAATATGGTAACTAATAACCGATAAGTAGTTGAATTCCCAACACAATCATTATCCCTCATTTTTCTCCATGCTCTCTCGCTTTTAATCCAATCTTTTTCGTCACGACACAATGTTAACATCATGTTATACAAAACTTGATCAACTTTCTTCTTGTGATCGTCATCGGTTACAAGTTCCTCAAACATTTCAAATGCTGCTTCAAAGCCTCTAGCTTTAGCAACCCCTTGTAAGATTAAGTTGTAACTGTGTCCACTTGTTCGATCGTTCGATTTCATCGATTCGAATACATGTAAAGCATCATCAAGCTCTTGATTTCTTAACAAACAAGAGAGGAGAGCATTAAACGCGTGTGATTCAGGTCTAAGACCCAAGTAATCCATAGACACATAAAGCTCAAGTGCGCTTCGAACCTTATCCGCTCTGCTAAGCTTCAAAAGGCGCCACGACAGATTCTTTTCATCTCTTTCTTCTAAAAACTGCAGCCTATTTTCATAACCGTTTGAAGGCTCAATAACATCATGAACAGCTTCTTCTCCTTCATCGTCCCACCTGGCACGTTCTTTAGAAACCGACCTGTATGCAATCGAAACCTTGGGTAGAGACTTGTCAAGTCTAGTATTTCTAGATACTACTTTTGGTTTTGTCCTCCAATTGTTCGATGAAATGTCTGAACCAAAATTCTCCAAAAATCTCGAAACATGTAACCGAGTATTACAACATTCAGAAAACCCAAGGGCAGTTACATGATATACAACCGAAGATGTCAAAGATGCAGCCATAAATCAAACCCAGATTCCAAGTTTACAACTTTGACTTATTTACTCACAGAGATTGACAACCCAACCGAGAAAAGGAACAGTGTATAGATACAGATAGATATACATATAATACAAACGCACCAAATTTCAAGAATGTTTCTGAAGTAAGCAGGATTTAGTGAGCAGAATTTGATACCAGTTTAGACACAACGCTGAAAAGGGTTTTGGTTGACAATTGCATATATTCTTATAAAAATCTTTCCTTTTTTTAATTATCCATCAAGGGTACAACTAGTCTTGCACAACGTACAACCCATAAATTGAAACTTCTCAACATATAAAAAGGCGCCCACTTTTCCTAAAACCCTCTTTTCACTCCCGAGATTTATCAGATGGAAGAAAAAGACGAGCTTTCACAAATTGGTAAGTTTTATTGGTCTTGTATTCATCTGGGCCATGATCAATTAGGTCAATTTTGATATAAATAAAGAATATAAAAATAAACCCTAGTATGTTTTTACCTTCTTTTTTCTGTAAAATATAGAAAAAGTAGAAGATGGTGAAGAAGAAGAAGTAGCAGTAGAGGGGTTGAAAATGGAAGGAATGGCATCAATAGCTTTGTTACCAGACGGGTCAATTTCGGGTCACTTTGTTCATCTTCCTCATTCTGTTTGTTATGGCATTCAGGGCACTGGTATTTCCCAATTACTTTGATGTTATTCTAAGAGAAGTATATCATGTGAAGTGCTTCTTTTTTGTTAATAAATGTGTAACCATGAAAACAGAGTTAGCTTGTGAAAGGGAATGTAGCAGGGGTGAGGACTATCGATTGGTCAAACTGACAATTATTGACTTCAATGTAAGCCTTCTGTGCTTTATGGTTGAGGTTTAGCCTTTAAGAGATGGTTGTAATGAGTTGTTTCATGTTGTAGAGCAAGAAAGAACGTGAGGTAGTGGTTGAACGAAGAGGTCATGATGCTTCACGGTTGCGTAACGTTGAGCATGCTCACGGGTAAGCGTTTCACATTATCTTGCATGATACTTTAGTTTCCAAACAATTATTAATCATGGATAAGAATTCCGAAAGTTTTTGGTATTGGTAACATGGTCTGATTGTTGACAGATGGGAGAAGGACGTTGTTAACTTGGTTGACAAGAAGCACCAGAAGAGTAAGATTGTGATTTCTTTCGAGTGTGAAACACTAAAAGCAGATGAAACAGCAGAAGAGCATATTAGGCGGTTCATGCCTAATTTAACTGGCATGGATGCTGTTGGTAAGCTGTAAAAAAGTCCTTTAATAGTATCTTTTTTAATATTTTCAACTTTTACCTAGTATACAGTTTTAAAGAAGTGACTTTTCTCTTTTCAATAATCGATATTTTCAATCGATACTTTGAATGTGCAGTTAATATTGGCAAGATGAGTATCACAGGCTTAGACTTTAAAGCAGAAGTGGGATGTACAGAGCAAAGTTCCTAAACTTGTGATCTGAGGCTCAGTTTGGAGCCGATCTTTGGTCGCACCTATAACCATGTGAGACCCTGTTGTTTATTTTGACCTTGTCAATAATATAGTAGATTTCAAACTTATCGAGGATATGTTCATATGAATTTATATTGGGAGTAGTATTTGAAGGGACATAATATGCTAATTGAATGCATCTGTCATTATGGCTTTTTATCGTCTTGAAGTGATAACTGTATTTCAGCTCAATTTAGCTCAATGTTCAATTTGCATGATGAAAGGAAAGTAGTTTCTTATTGTTCCCGTGTTTCGGTTTCCTGTATACTTAGACCTTAGCTTTTATGATTTTGCTAGAAATCTAAATAACATAACATAATATATATCATTATATTATCTTATAAAAGCCGAAGCACACAGTTTGTTGGTAGGTTTCATGAATTCATTGAGGTTTGGTCTAAGCACGAATCAACCTTTCTTCCATTATCCAAAACCAACCCTATAAATCCCCCATGTTACAAATCGCACCGTCATCTGTAGTTCATGTACAACTGTCCAAGTCAACTTCTTGGGAAAAATGAAGCTCATCATTCAGTATAAGGAGTATCTTCTTGACGAGAGATGACTGTTTCAAAAGCACCCACCAATACCCCTACCCTTGTCTTCCTGTTCTCCACAAGCTTACTCGCTGTTTCTTCTATCACATGATTAAGCAATTTCTGAGCTTCTTTTTCTTGCATTTCTTGATGCTTCAAAGTTACTGCTTCAGAGCCATTGCGAGAATCTTTGTCGAGCACCCTCCCTCTCCTAAATTTGAGCCTCGTAGGACCTTTATCCTCAGACTCGAGTTTAACAACCCTTCCCCTTCTGAACTTTACTTTATACCGTCCATCTCTGTCTTCACAAATTACGACTCTATAATTACAATTCCCTTCTGAAGTTTCCATCTCATAATCATCTTCAGAGACGATAACTTCTTCATTAGTATGTTCACATTTTTCTTCTAGAACATCTGTACCGTCAGCATGCTCAAATTCCGGCATGGATACTTGTTTGTCAGGAGATTGAAAGCTTTTAGAATTCGGAAGTTTGGTTGATTCTATTGTTAGAGTTTGAGACTGATCGATTTCAACAGCTGGAGCGACAAATTCCAACTCAGCAGTCTCAGCTTCATGCAAGCTCATTTCCTGAACCTTCTCGGAGATTAACTGCTTTAGCTTGGTTCTTGTCATCCTGTTTTGATTGTCAGAGACACTCTCTTTAGCGAAGTTGGTTTATGTACCATTCTTGTATTATTTATAGTCTAGTGCATTTATCATATTGTTGACCATTTAACCGTGCTGAAGCATTAACAGTAGTAAAAAAAATTGGCTTCTGTTTCACATTTGTAGGACAGTTTTTAGGTATTTTGAGTTCTTTTTAGTTGCTTCTCTGTCGGTTGATGAACCACGTTCTGAAACCCTGGCTTCAGATGGTAAAGAGTTTCCCCTATTGATGACTTTAATAGGCTCGGTAGGTGCACATGTTTTGGGATTTGGAGACGTTTTAGGCTTTGCTTTTGTTATCTTCATTCTCTCAACAGGAATTATGTTAGTTGTAACTCCTTTCTTCTTGATGCCTGGCATTTAATCTTGATCCCAAACTTTGTGTAGATTTTTTCAATTCCAACGATTCATCTTTCATACCATTTTACACAAATCATGACAAGAACCAATTCGAGGTCTGAGATAACGAGAGAGGAAATTTGATTCTTGTGTGGTGTACTTTTTGGTTTTGGCTTTAGAACCTCTTGGAGCACCCCCAACAGCAACCATGTATGCAGGTCCTGATATAGACACAGATGTCCTTGTTGTATTTCTGTTTTCCGGGGTCTTTTTAATTGAGGTAGCCATTACAACGACAAGAAATCTTAAACCTGACTACAAACAAAACATGTCACCAAAGATTAAACTAAATTCCAAATGTAGTTAGAGTTGCTGTATGATCAATGATGCATTTATGATCTTTGTTTCACATGTCATTTGCAATTTAAACTATTTATACAAAATGACGAAATGCAATATGAATATGGAATTACAACCTTTCTGTTACTTGAGGCTCTTTTTTCTCTGAAATGAAGAAAAAAGAGGGGTGTAACAGAAAAGGGGTTGATTAGAAGGTAATGTGCTTAGATTAATTAAGAACCTTAACTGGTGAGGAGGGATTGTATAAAGCAAAGACCTTTTGGGTTTGTTGGCCAGAGAATTTGGCGGGGAAACAAAAAAGAATGAATGTGAATTAGTTATGGATCCAATGGTTTTCTTATGGGACCCGGTATAGATAAATAATGTTGAATAAAATTGAAGTATAGAGTTTCAAAGGTTGAGAAATTTACTTTACAATATTTGATGGACTAAGTTTTCAAAGTAATTTGTCTAAGAATACCAGTATGTAGTTCTTGATATAAAAAAAAGTCGCAAATTATTGAATCGATTATGCAATAATGGTATAGATTTCTCATGCGAAACAAGTCGATGATAAAGATGTTGTGAAGAACTTAGTTTATGAATTTAACTCCAATGTATGTTTTAGACATTGTTTTGTTCTATGATACACTGTAATAGATAGAAGTGTTATACACTTTGTTAAAAATGTGTATTTCAGACTACAATTAACCGATTAAAGAGTTACATTGTACCTAACATAAGAGTAAGGATTTTTTTTGGTGTTAATCAATGTACTCAAATGAAATATTACATCCTTCTACTAATGTCAAGTGTTTGTTACTAATGAATACTGGTTTGCCATGTGCTCACATTTTTTTTTTTCAGAGTCTGTAGCTAGTTTCGAGTTATCACAGGCTGTTAAACAAAGATCTTTCATACACGATTACTGTTAAAAAACATCTTCGTATTCTATTTCTTATCATGCGAATGTATTACGCAGCAAAGCTTTGTTGTTCAACTGAAAATGCCATAGTATGAAGTATCGATCAGACAACAGCTCTTTCCAACTTTATACTCTTTCATATAATCCCAATGAAGACACTATTCTCATGTATGTGCAACTGCAAGATGTTACTTTCTTGCATAGAACAAGAAACCTATAAAAAGCAGGGCAAAAGAGTGTGTGTATACCATATCATATATCATATATATAGATAACAATAACTACAATACACACCCAGCATCGTTCTTTATAATTCTCTCTTCTTTTTATCTACATTTTATCATCTTTTTCGACCTGAAACAGTCTTCTTTACTGCTCCAACCGAGACTAGAAACTGATCAAGTGATGACAAAGTTTTCATGTCATCTGGAGGGAAGTAACTTGCTGCCTTTCCCATAATGGATGAGAAAAGAAGTTGAAGTGAAGGGCGAGTAACATAACGCTCACCTAAAAGATCGTCAAGAAATCCAAAAGCTGCAATAAAGTCAGACCTGTTTGCGTTTACAGGAGCAGCAAAGTGTGCAGGGATGATTCTTTTGAATTTCCAGTCTCTTGCAATGCTATCAATCCAATCCCTCACCTGTAAAAGTCAACAGTTTGACTTCAGAAGTCAAACATCAATAGATTTAATCATATGTTATAATGGTTCAAAGAGCATGCCTTTTCAGGAACTTTGCTGAAGACCAATGTTTTAACAATGGGCGAAACGATCAATTTCTGTGACATCTGAGAAAAACTAGCTTTCGGTTCCAAAAGATTTGATGGACCAAGAAACAAGATTTGAAGAACCATTCTTTCCCACCCTGTAACAAAAGGTCTTTAATAGATCAGATGCATGAAATAATCATAATCGCAAGTAAAAGCTACGAGCTTTTTAATTTTGTTTAAACAATAACAGACCTTTTTGTCTATTTATATTGTTATCAATGACTGGTTCTTGAGAGACTTCCTTCCCTTTGCTAAGAAGTTTTACAGCCAACCCGTTTTTAGCCGAAGCCAACAATGACTCATTGCTTATACACTCAGGAGGCTGTTTTGGGACAAATATTACAGCATCCGTCACAAGCAGTGTCTTTGAACGCTTATGAAAAAAGGCAACCTCAACGTATGGTCCGATTCCTGAGTTAATAACAATAACTTATTTAAATCTTGAAAATGAACTAATGCTAAGGTTAAAAATATTAGATATATGGTGTGTTAAGTCTCTATTACCAACTTCAGGAGAGCTTAGAACCTTTTGTTCGATTTCTGCAGCCCATGGAGTCGAAAGGTCTTCATGTTCTAATGTTTTGGCACGGAAAATACCAAAAAATTCTAGTGGTAAATTCAAAGGCCAACTCCATTGTCTTGGTGCCACCCATATTTGAGCTTGTGGGAACTTTCTGGAAAATGGACCAACAAATATTTTATGCTCATAAGCAAATGTAGGCAGGACAATGTATTCTACTGGAGCTCCTAACTCTTTCACAAGCTGAAAAATTGCAAAAGTATTAAATAAAAAGGTTACAGATGAACACAAACATTTATCATGGAAAATCAAGATTAAAATATCTTCAAATGTCACAGAAAATTGACAAACAAAATCAAATGTAAGACCTGAATGCATTCTTCAGTTGGGGCAATTGGTGCATGGATCCACAGTCCACCTGATTTTAGTTTAATGACAGTCATCCTAATGTTTGTTGAGACACTGCTGAATCCTAATGCTTGTTCTTGCTCAAATAGCCATATACAGTCTTTTACAGCCTGAAATCATGATAAAAAAATAAATATATCAATTTCCATAAAACTATAAGTACACCCCAGATGAAATATTACATGAATTTACAAGAAATATGAAAGCTTTATGGCAGACAACAAGAAAAAAATTAAAGAATTCACCTCAGTCCTGGTAGTCCGCCTGTTGAGAAAAGGGCCAAGAGGAAAAGGGAAACCAGTAATGTTGAAATAAAATGTACCACCACTGCCTCCGCCGGCGGCGGTGGTGGTGGTGGTGGTTGTGGTGGTCTTGGTAGAAGCAGAAACCACCAAATTGGGAAAAACCCTAGCTTTAGTACTACTACTAACTGGCTTTAAATTCAAAGAAAAATGGACTAATGGACACCCAGTAAGGAACTTTGAATTGGGTTGTTTAAAAAGGTCTGAGCTTTGAAGGGTATTTGATGATTTAGGTGAAAGAACAGAAATGGCTGCCGCCATTTTTTTTTTTTTTTTTTTGAGATTCAGTAACCAAAAACGCAAAAACTGAAACTTGAAGAAACCAGAAGAAAGAAAAAGGAAAAAGGTTTGAAAGGTGAGGTTAAGCTTTTGACACGTGGAGGACCATATGGTGGATTTTCCTACTTGGATTTTTGTTTCTTATTTTTTTCTTTTTTTTTTGTGGCAAATGTTTAAAATGAAAATAGGAGCTACTTGTTGTGGTGGAGGTATCAGGTATGGGGTCAACTATTGGGTATTTGTGCTGGTTGGAAATAGTAGGTGCAAGTTGCAACCACGATTATTTAAGGATTGACTTTCACGAGACAAGAAGTGCCTCTCGCATTAGGGAGTGAATTTAAAACTCTTTTATATTTGCCATACCGCAGCAGCGGTTGCCGCTCGATCGAAATGGGTCTAATCCTGATATAGGTATTGGCGCGCCTCGATCTGACTTGCATGCAGAAAAAATTCGAGATAGCTCAGCTGGTTAGAGCAAAGGTTACTACATAATTATTTCAAGTATATGCATATATCTTTTAAAATAATTTTTATCAACAAATAAAATGTACATTAAAAATATTTTACCTAAAAAGATTAACGGTTATAGACTTATAGTAACTTTTACTAACAATTCATATGTACATGCATCCTTTCTAGAGGCTTTTCATACTTTCATTCCATCTTAAATTCTTATAACTTCAAACATAATTTTTTATATTTTATTTATTGAATTTACTTAATAGCAAAAAGTATTTTTTTAATTATTTGTATAAAACTTCTCAAGTTACTATTGATTCAATTATTTAAATTTGAATTTTAAGATCTTAACAAATTACAAAATAATGAATTCATTAATATGAATATAAATTATGATTGTATGATTTTATAAATGTGCACTACTTGTTCATGATATTAAGATTACTTATACTTGTTTAAAAACTATAAACAATTTATTTTCTTTGAGAATTCAAAATATAAAAGAAATTAAGATATATGAGCATGCTTAATATATTTTTATGGTGAAAGTAGAAGACACATTAAAAGCATTAGAAATATAATATTAACTTCAATCATCTCATGAGAAGCTCAACTTTTCATGATATTTTTGTGCAATTACTACATTACCCCTTAAAACTCATGATAAATTGTTTGTTTACTTTGTGAATTGATATTAAGGTATAATATAATACTAAAAAAATCTTTAATATGGATTTTTAGTGATTTATAGTGTATGATTTTAGTGAAAATAGGACAATAAATTTTGTAGTTTTGATGTAATTCATGATAAGAGAAGTCATTTTCTTTGCAAATAATTTTTGAGAGCTCATGAAAGAAAGAAAACATTATGAAGGTTGCAAGTTGGAACAAGTATTTTGTAAAGAATAACACGTAAACCAACTCTTATTAGGTCATCTCCAATGTATCCATCAAAACACTAAATTTAGTGTTTTGCTGCAAAATAGTGCAAAATTTGGTGTACACTAAATTTTTATAAATTTTTACACCAAATTTGGTGCAACACTAAATATTACACTAAAATTTTAATGTTTCATTTTAGCCCTTATATTTGTAATATTGTTATTATTTGAGTACTAAACTTGAAAAAAAAAACTTATTTATTTGTATGTTATGTTAAGTACTTTATACTTAGATTAGATAATATGATTATTAAAATAATTAATATAATTTTCAAACAAATTATGATAAATAAAACATTGAATTATGCAAATAACTTGTGTAATTGAAATTTTGCGAAAGTAAATAAAAAAAATATACATTTAAGTTTTGAAAAGGTTAATTAATCATAAAAAAATAAATTAAAATAAAGTATAATGTAAAAAATAGTTTATGGGATAATATGTAAATGTTGAAAGTACTTTTAGTGTAAAAATTAATGCATACGTTGGAGATGAGACATATTTGATGCAAATATATTTCTGAAAGATTCTTTTATCGCACTAAATTTAAATTTAATGTAGTGCACTGAAGATGCCCTTAGTAATAAGCCAAATAAATACGCATTAGATGAATGTTATTATCTAGAACTCCTATGGGTAAGATTTAACCTATTTGATCAAAAAGTTGAATCTTAAAAATGAAACAAGTCACAAACATATATGCAAAATATTAGGAAGATAATATTAAAGTATTCTCAATTACTATAACAACTAATAGTTTTGTCAAACAACATGTATTGAACTGTAACTTTTTTTTTCTTCCAATTCGAATATACTTGTATTTGTAATATTTTTTTTTTTTTGGAGCTTCCAAAGAGTTGGAGGTCTTCTGATCACACCACTTCCATATCCTCGAGTACATCAATGCTGAAAACTACACCAACAATTTTTATCTGCAACAAATAGATAAAGAAAATGTCTACATTAATACAAGATTTCAAAACTGATACTGTACGTTTTTTCTTTTTGTGACAACAGAAATGAAGGAATCAAAGATAACCAACCTGCAAACGCCATGACCGGGGGTTGCTTCTCATAATATAACACACACGCATTTGTTTTGTTTCAGTTCATTTGTCGCTTTCTTTTCTGGTAAATGACCAAAATAAGAAGGTTGCGTAATGTTAGAACATGAATATAATCAAACTCGCATATATAGTTCTTCATATAGTCTATATGTCTCATGAAATATCAAGATATCTATTTCTGACAAGTAGTCACCATGGTTAACAAAAAAATGACGACATCAATTTAAGTCAACCATTTACCAAACGTTTAGAGAACTACACATAAACATTGCAAATTTTATCACACAACTCCCAACTTTGAGAAGAAATGCATAAATTTTCAAATACAAACTGTAATAAACTTTGGGAGGTAATATTTGCACCATGGTTTTTGATTCATACACCAACATTTCACATTGTTTATTCACTTCGTACAACTTCTTGATCACAGTTTTGGTGTATGATTTTTTTTTTTTTTAAGTATACGTATCAATCCCATAAACTTACACCCTTGAAATTGCAATGTATCATTGGACATAGTTCTACCTAGTATTTGAGCATTTGTTAAGTGATTTTAATTTTGATACAACTTCAGAATCTTCTAGAGTTATTGTAACACAAAATTGATAAATATTTCTTAAGAAGAAAAGTAACTAAAGTAAAATGTTGCATTTTAAAGAGAACGCATGATTGCATAATGATCGGTCTCTTATGCAATAGTTAGAAGAAATTTAGTGATACCTTTTTCTTGGGGAGGTTGACTAACAACGACATGCATGGTTGTAATTCCACCAGGGACATCACATATCGCACTCATGCATTCTCCTACGGTTTTATTGTTCTCCAATATTTTTCCAGCACAAATTATCTTTATATCTTTTACTGTCCTTGGAGCATTAGCCTTATCTGTTACACCGAGAAAATAACAAAGCTCAAATTCAATAACAAATATCTTATAATCAATACAATATCTTAGCATGTACAGTACTTCAAGAAAATACTCCATAAACACGTAGTTTTAAAATGATCGAAGATCGTCATAATATGGTTCAAACAAAAATCATTGGGCTTTGCACCTAGGTATCAAGTTTGCTATTCTTATTCGCTAACTAATCTCAAGCACTTAGTAATGTGAGAATGATTTTAGTGAATACGAACATATAATAACGATGTTTACACTTTGAGATGACACGTCAATTAGATAATGGTTTGGATAAGAACAAAAGGAAGAACAATGGATTAAAGTTTCTTTCTTGTTCACCCAAACTTGAGGCCTTCTCAATCCCAAAAGGTAACTCACCGAAAACACTTTCGACAATACAAATATTCTCAAAGAGACATAATAAACGGCTTCATTACTTTCACATAAGAGAAAATGTTCAAAGTACAATTAACTAACCTTTAGGCCATTGAGATAGTATGCTTTCTTTCAAGGTTGAAACACTTGCAGCTGCTGGAAAGCTTTTCGGACCGACATCTGATCCATCTATCAAACGAAATTTAATCTCAAGTGAATCTTGAACTCCAGACATCTTTCACCTTCTCTAGGACACAAAAATCCCAGTATCCAAACACTCAAAATCTTCAACTTTCTGGGTATTTACTATTTACCCAGAAAAAAAAACAATCTTTACAAACTTAATTTGTGACCCCAAGAAGCTATAGAAAGATGGTCTTGATTATCAAAGATGATACAAATTGTGTACTCTGAAAACCTCAAATCTTTGAAATTGAATAGTCTCTTAGCTGATTTCCAATCACCTAGCAATTAAATAAGCACAACCAAGCTGAGAATAATAATTTCAAGCATGAATCAATCAAATCTATTGACTGCAAATTAAATACCAGAATCAAGATTCCTCTAGCTTCAAAGACACCCGATACCCACAAATTATTTTATTGAATATAACTTTCAATTAAGAAAGATAGCACAAACACTAAAAATTAAAAACCTTTCAACTAGATCACAGAAATTGATCCAAATTAAAGTCAACAAACACCACAGATTGAAACTTTCACTCAAATCATCAAGTGGGTATCTTTATAAATCAAGTCAAATCAATATTAAAACTTTATTTAACATGTATGATGATTAGAAGATTGAGAAAAGAAAAAAAACCCTTACTTTTTTCAGGAAATGATCTGTGTTGTCTCTCAAACCCTTGAAATCTGATGAAGAATAAAGACTGTAGAAATCTTAATAACCCACCAATTAAAACAATAAAAACCTTTGGTGCGATGATGCTTAATTAAACAATTGAAGTCAATCTGATGAAAGAAAGAAAAAAAAAGGGGATGCAAAGAATGAAAATGGGGTGTTTGGGATTATCAAAAGTCTTGAAATTGTGTGGCCAAATCAAAATGTGCCGAACTTTCCTTCACCTTTTCGTTTTTTTTTTTCCTTCGAATACTCCGAGTTCGATGTGGTTTTGTCGACGTATTTCGAAATGTGATTTTTAGTTTTTTACAACGTTAAATTTCATGTATATATGATGCATTAATAACTACTCGTAATAAGTAGTGCCTAGTGGTTTAACTTGAAAAATCAATTTGGGTACTTAAATTTTTTTAAAAATGAACAATACACATTGACTTTAATCAGATGGATGTTTTAACTCAATTTATTCATGGAAAAATCGTTTGTCGAGCTGACAGTACGTAACTTATACACTGTTAGGCTAAAGAATGAACTAAAAGATTCTATCTATACCCATACTTATCCAGAGATTCAGTTACGGAGCTTAGAGTGGGTTAGTAGAAGAGCAAAGAAAGGTTCTGTATTATGGCATCAATGGATAGCTGAACCCGGGAACTGTAATTTTGTGGGCACTGCACAATAATGCAAACAAATATGGATGTGGATGGATATGCTCTTTTATTGCATGCATGTCTTTGTGTCGTACTGAAAACGTAATGTAGTGTGAAAACAAGAAATTGACAATGTGAGAGCATTTGGAAATAATATAAAAGATAGCATGGAGAAAGATGTAAAAAAGTGAATATAAAAATAAGGGTGTGGGTGGTCTTTTAGTTTGTCAATTGTCAATTTCCTTAGCGTGTCTCTTGTACACATAATAGTTGTGGTAACTTGCAATATGAGAGGATGTCCTGTACATTTATGGTCTCATGGATTGTAATATGTACATGATTCAAGATAGTGATAATTTTATTTTTTTTTTGCCTTTTTTTAAAGAAAAATGTGAATATTTGATACATTGAAGAGGTGAAAATGTAAAAGAAAAGACATACGAATCAGCAGCATAATATATGTGTGCACTTATTGTTTGGGTGAAGATTAAACAAACCAACGGAAGAAGAAAAAGATAAATTGGAAAATTTATGGAGTACCCGGCGGGTACCACCCTGCATACCGGGTAAGCTATGTGAAAAAGCGGATAGAGAATTGTGGCGTGAATAGTACCCGGTGGGTAACTATGTACCCAGGGGATAAGGTGGTCTACTCGGCGGGTAGCTTAGTGCACCCAACGGGTACTAAGGCGGTGCCAGCAAAACTGTATTTTTCTTGTTGTCTAAATTTGTGTACCCTTATATTGTAACCATTTCTTTTGTAAACCCTAACACCTACGAAATTAATAAGATTTTCTCTCTAGTTGACCTTAGATTAAACCAATTGAGTAGATTGAATATAACCACGTTATATTCGTGTGTTCGTTTACTTTTCTCGTTATCTTAATTGCGTGTTATCTTGTGTTTGATCCGTTTATTGTTTTGGGCTATAAATAGCGTTGTACAGTTCTTATTTTGGGGTCTATAAATTCCTATCAAGTGGTATCAGAGTTCGTGAGCATCTTTTTTTATAATCCTCTCTTCTTTTTATCTACATTTTATCATCTTTCTCGACCTGAAACGGTCTTCTTTACTGGTCCAACCGAGACTAGAAACTGATCAAGTGATGACAAAGTTTTCATGTCATCTGGAGGGAAGTAACTTGCCGCCTTTCCCATAATGGATGAGAATAGAAGTTGAAGTGAAGGGCGAGTAACATAACATAACATAACGCTCGCCTAAAAGATCGTCAAGAAATCCAAAAGCTGCTATAACGTCAGACATATTTGCGTTTACAGGAGCAGCAAAGTGTGCAGGGATGATTCTTTTGAATTTCCAGTCTCTTGCAATGCTATCAATCCAATCCCTCACCTGAAAAGGTCAACAGTTTGACTTCAGAAGTCAAACATCAATAGATTTAATCGTATGTTATAATGGCTCAACGAGCATGCCTTTTCAGGAACTTTGCTGAAGACCAATGTTTTAACAATGGGCGAAACGATCAACTTCTGTGACATCTGTGAGAAACTTGCTTTTGGCTCCAAAAGATTCAATGGACCACGAAATAAAATTTGAAGAACCATTCTTTCCCATCCTGCGACAAAAGGTCTTCAACAGATCAGATGCATAAAACAATCATAATCGCGAGTAAAAGCCGCGAAATTTATTGTCTTTAAAAAATAACAGACCTTTTTGTCTATTTACAATGTTATCAACCACTGGTTCTTGAGAGACTTCCTTTCCTTTGCTAAGAAGTTTCACAGCCAACCCGTCTTTAGCAGATGCCAACAATGACTCATTGCTTATACACTCAGGAGGCTGTTTTGGGACAAATATTACGACATCGGTCACAAGTAGTGTCTTTGAACGCTTATGTAAAATGGAACCTCAACGTATGGTACAAGTCCTTAATTTAACCACAAGAGCTTATCTTATATTGAAAATGGACTAATTCTAAGAGTAAAAATATTTGATATATGGTGTGTAAAGTCTCTATTACCAACTTCAGGAGAGCTTAGAATCTTTTGTTCGATTTCTGCAGCCCATGGAGTCGAAAGGTCTTCATGTTCTAATGTTTTGGCACGAAAAATACCAAAAAATTCAAGTGGTAAATTTAAAGGCCAACTCCATTGTCTTGGTGCCACCCATATTTGAGCTTGTGAGAACTTTCTGGAAAATGGACCAACAAATATTTTATGCTCATAAGCAATGTAGGCAGGACAGTGTATTCCACTGGAGCTCCTAACTCTTTCACATGCTGAAAAATTGCACAAATATTAAATAAAAAGGTTACAGATGAACACAAACATTTATCATGGAAAATCAAGATCAAAATATCTTCAAATGTCACAGAAAATTGACAAACAAATTATATATAAGACCTGAATGCATTCTTCAGTTGGGGCAATTGGTGCATGGACCCACAGTCCACCTGATTTAGTTTAGTGACAGTCATCCTAATATTTGTTGAGACACTGCTGAATCCTAATGCTTGTTCTTGCTCAAACAGCCATATGCAGTCTTTGACAGCCTGAAATCATGATCAAAAACATATATTTCCATAAGAAAAACAAATACACCCCACATCAATTACATGGATTTACAAGAAAGATGAAAGCTTTATGACAGACAACAACAAGAAAAAATTAAAGAATTTACCTCAGTCCTGGTAGTCTGCCTATTGAGAAACGGGCCAAGAGGAGAAGGGAAACCAGTAATATTGTAATAAAATGTACCGCCGGTGGTGGTGGTTGTGGTGGTTTTAGTAGAAGCAGCAACAACCAAATTGGGAAAAACCCTAGCTTTAGTACTACTACTAACTGGTTTTAAATTTAGAGAAAACTGGACTAATGGACACCCAGTAAGGGACTTTGAAATGGGTTGTTTAAAAAGGTCTGAGCTTTGAAGGGTAATGGTTGATTTAGGTGAAAGAACAGAAATGGCTGCCGCCATTTTTGTTAATTTTTACTTGTAATTGAGTAACCAGAAAGGACTGAAATAAAGGTTTGAAAGGTGAGCTTAAGCTTTTGACACGTGGAGGACCATATGGTGGATTTTTGTTTCTTATTTTTTCATTTTTTGTGGCAAGGAAATGAGTATATGGTGTTGCAAATAAAATATAAAATATTAATATGAAAATAGGAGCTACTTGTTGTGGTACTAGAGGTATGGGGTCAATGTATTTGTGCAGATTGGAAATAGTAGTTGCAAGTTGCAACCATGATTATTTAAGGATAGACTTTCATGAACAAAAGTTTAATATAGATTTTTAGTGATTTATAGTGTATGATTTTAGTGAGAATAGGACAATAAAATTTGTAGTTTTGATGTATTTCATGAAAGATAAGAGAAGATATTTCCTTTGCAAATTGCAAAGGAAATTTTTGAAGGTTGTACGTTGGAACAATTATTGTGTACTTTTTTCTTTTTAAACCAACTCTTGTTAGTAATAAGCCAATTAAAATTAAATATGCATTAGATGAATGTTATTATCTAGAACTCCTATGGGTAAGATTTAACCTATTTGATCAAAAAGTTGAATCTTAAAAATGAAACAAGTCACAAACATATATGCAAAATATTAGGAAGATAATATTAAAGTATTCTCAATTACTATAACAACTAATAGTTTTGTCAAACAACATGTATTGAACTGTAACTTTTTTTTTCTTCCAATTCGAATATACTTGTATTTGTAATATTTTTTTTTTTTTGGAGCTTCCAAAGAGTTGGAGGTCTTCTGATCACACCACTTCCATATCCTCGAGTACATCAATGCTGAAAACTACACCAACAATTTTTATCTGCAACAAATAGATAAAGAAAATGTCTACATTAATACAAGATTTCAAAACTGATACTGTACGTTTTTTCTTTTTGTGACAACAGAAATGAAGGAATCAAAGATAACCAACCTGCAAACACCATGACCGGAGGTTGCTTCTCATAATATAACACACACGCATTTGTTTTGTTTCAGTTCATTTGTCGCTTTCTTTTCTGGTAAATGACCAAAATAAGAAGGTTGTGTAATGTTAGAACATGAATATAATCAAACTCGCATATATAGTTCTTCATGTAGTCTGTTGTCTAATGAAATATCAAGATTTCTATTCTGAAAAGTAGTCATCATAGTTAACAAGAAAATGATTATATCGATTTAAGTCAAGCATTTACTAAATGTTTATAGCATTACACATAACATTGCAAATTTCATCACACAACTCCAACTTTGAGGAGAAATAAACATAAACTATGAAAGGCCTTCTGTAATAAACTAGGTGATATTTACAAGATGGTTTTTGATTCATACACGAACATTTCACATTGTTTATTCACTTAGTACAACTTCTTGATCACAGCTTTGGTGTATGAATCTAAAATCACGGTATAAATATCATCTCCCATAAACTAAACCAGTAAACCCTTAAAATTGCTTGAACATAGTTCTTTTGGGCATTTGTTAAAATGATTTTGATTTTAATACAACTTAAGAATCCTCTAAATATACTGGAACGGAAAATTGATAGATATTCCAAACAATAATTTTGTTTGTGCATAATCATACGTCTCCTATATGCAATAGTTAACAGAAATTCAGTGATACCTTTTTCTTGAGGAGGTTGACTAACAACAACATGCATGGTTGTGATTCCGCCGGGGACATCACATAATGCACTCCTGCATTCTCCTACTGTTTTATTGTTCTCCAATATTTTTCCAGCACTAATTATCTTTATATCTTTTACTGTTCTTGGAGCATTAACCTTATCTGTTACACCAAGAAAATAAAAAAGTTCAAATTCAATAGAAAAATGTATCTTATAATCAATACAATATCTTAGAATGTACAGTATACTTCAAGAAAATACTCCATAAGCATGTACTTTAACAATGATGGTCATAATATGGTTCAACTAAAATCATCAGGCTTTGCACATAGGTATCAAGTTTGCTATTCTTAAACAGAATATCTATTCGCTACAACAACTAATCTCAAGCACTTAGTAATGTGAGAATGATTTTAATGAATATGAACATATAATAGTGACGTTTACACTTTGAGATGACAAATCAATTAGATAATGGCTTGGATAAGAGCAATGGATTAAAGTTTCTTTCTTGTTCACCCAAACTTGAGGCCTTCTCAATCCCAAAAGGTAACTCACCGAAAACACCTTCGACAATACAAATATTCTCAAAATGACATAATAACGGTTTAATTACTTTCACATTAGAGAAAATGTTCAGAGTGCAATTAACTAACCTTTAGGCCATTGAGAGAGTATGCTTTCTTTCAAGGTTGCAACACTTGCAGCTGCTGGAAAGCTTTTCGGACCGATATCTGATCCATCTATCAAACGAAATTTAATCTCAAGTGAATCTTGAACTCCAGACATCTTCCACCTTCTCTAGGACACAAAAATCCCAGTATCCAAACACCAAAATCTTCAACTTTCTGGGTATTTACCCAGAAAAAAACAATCTTTAAACAAACTTAAATAGTTAACCCTAGAAGCTGTAGAAAGATGGTCTTGATTAAAATCAAGACCATCAAAGATGATACAAACTGTGTACTCTGAAATCCTCAAATCTTCGAAATTGAATAATCTCTTAGCTGATTTCAATCACCTAGCAATTATATAAACACAAACAAGCTGAGAATAATAATTTCAAGCATGAATCAATCAAATCTATTGACTGCAAATTAAATACCAGCATCAAGATCCCTCTAACTTTAAAGAAACCTAATACCCACAAATTAATTTATTGAATATAAATTTCAATCAAAAAAGATAGCCTAACACTACAAAGTAAAAACCTTTCAAATTGATCCAAATTAAGGTCAACAAACACCAAAGATTGAAACTTCACTAAAATCATCAACTGGGTATCTATGTAAATCAATCAAAATCAAGATTAAAACTTTATTTTACATGTAAGATGATTAGAAGATTGAGAAAAGAAAAAAAAAAAACCTTACTTTTTTCAGGAAATGATCTGGGTTGTCTCTCAAACCCTTGAAATTTAAAAAAGAATAAAGAATCTTAATCATACACCAATTAAAACGATAAAAATCTTTGGTGGGATGCTTAATTAAACAATTGAAGTCAATCTGAAGAAAGAAAAGAGGGGGGGGGGGGGGGGGGGGGGGGGGGGGGGGGGGAAGAAAGAAGGGGAAAATGAAAATGGGGGTATTACTATTTGGGAGTTTTATCGAAAGTCTTGGAAACGTGTGGCCAAATCAAATGTGCCGAACTTTCCTTCACCTTTTATTTTTTACTTCGAATACTCCGAATTCTATTTGGTTTTATCTAATGGTGGATTCGAGTCGGTGGGTTCTCGGGTCAAAAACAAGTCGACCAAAACTCAACCCAATCTTATAAATGGGTTGAGGATTTCAATCCAAATCATAACTTGTTAACCGAAACCTGGCCTATGTAGCACATTTTTTAATAAATGAGTGACTCGAACCGACTCGAAGAAAACAATAGATTGGAGGATTCACAACCTGCTAATTTTTGAATTGATTTTATTTCGAGTTTCGAGTCGTTTTATCGACGTATTTCAAAAAGTGGTAATTTAGTTTTCTACACCATTTCTTTTCAAGGTAAATCTTACGTACAACTAAGATCCAATTTTAAATGTTATTAGGCTAAAAAGAAAAAAACAGTTGTATATAATTCATAAATAAGTTGTGCCAAGTGGGGTAATTTTCTTAACTCAATTTATTCATGACAAAATCGTCTGTAAAGTAACTTATACACAGTTAGGCTATAGGAATGAATTGAAATTTATATGTTTGTAGGGAGTATACTAGGAAACTTTCAGAACTATAATATGTTTAACAAGTATGATATAATAATTGGATGTTTCGCAAACTGGATTTACTTCGGACTTTGATCAGATTATCGACTTATTGAGTTATTGATGCGGAAAAACGGAAATAAGGTTAAGGTAGCCTGGATAGCTTCGAAGTTTGAATGTAAGCTTCATCCATTTTGACATGAAAATGAGTCACAAACATATACACAATACTAGAAGTAAGATGATCTATACATATTATCAACTGTTGTGACATCTAATAGTTTCGTCAAACAACATGCATAATCTTTTTTCCCATTTGAATATACTAGTATTAATAATAAATTTGAAGGCATCAAAATTTGGATGCCCTTTACAATTGTACCACTTACACACCCTCAACGACGACAATTCTTCATCCCGTGCATAATTCCTATTGGCTAAAATACACGCGCCCCACAAGGGATAAGTTAGAAATAATCCAAATAAAGAAAGTGTTGTATTACATACCAACAGAATGATTCTTTTTACACTTGTGCCTGTGATGCATTGATCAGCAGAGGAGTCATTCAGAGAGTTCATTGTCGTTCTAGCCGAGTAGTTGCTTCTATATTGAATGAAATGTATTGACAAAAATACTTTGGTCTCAGATTACTTGAGCTTATCATATCATTGTCCCATCCTTTTGTTCATGCAGTTGTATATGAACAATCATTACTCCAAGATGTGACAATTCTTGATAAAATCATTGGAGTAGTTCACGTATTTTGACCAAAAAGGGCGAAGATGCTCAAAACCTATCTGTAACCATGGTTTCGACTGCCCATTGTAATGTATTACAACAGCCTTTTTTACATTCTCGACGCTTGTATTCTTCTGGTACCCCAACCCCAGCATGTGCCATGAAGGTTCGATAGGTTGAACATGGCCCCTAAATGCAATCAAGGCTGGTGGTAGAGTTCCAAGCTTCCATAATGTCAAATTTGACCTCAGGTTCTGCAACAATTGCACCCATCATCCACATAAGTATTGATATCATAAAGAACACAACTATGTATGTATATAATATGCTGATTTACCTCTTTTAGCCATGCATGATATGTATCTCTTATGTTGGTCTTTCTCCACGCATGCAAGTCAAAGACATTCATCCCGTAGGCCCATGCACACTCCTTTGGGTCTAAACTTTTAGCCACCAGTGGGTGAGAAAAGTTAAAGTAGTTTCTAAACCGTTTAGACATTACCCATGAATCTTCACCTTTACATGTTTCAACTGCTCCATTAACCTTTCCATTGAGGTCAATCTCCCAAAGTGGAGACAAATCACGTTGAATTACAACGTCATCATCTAAGAAAACCACCTTATCAAGGTTCGGGAAAAGCTGTGTATAATAAAGCATAAAACATCAGCAATTCGCCATGTGATGGCTAAAGAGACGTGCAAGAAATTTACTGGTAGTTAGGTTACCTCTGGGAGATATATGCGGAGATGATTGAGTAAGGAGATGTATTTAGGGCTTCTAGCCTGCAATTTATAGGCAAATGATCTTGGAGTAGTATCACCAAGATTAGCCCCCGATATATGATTTCCATGGTAGTAATTTCGGATTCCGAGATGATTTTCCACAGCTTCAAGAACTGGAACATTCTCTCGGGTCAACCAGTCAAACTCATGAACACCTTTGACTTCAATAGTGGCAGGGGAGATGGGATTTAAAGCAAACCATGAGTGCATGCCTGCATAAGTTTTCTTATCAGTTATCACGTGAAAGACGATCTTCTCAGGAGTCAGAGATGACTGGACTGCAGAGGTGACGACAACCGAAGCCGCCAAGATATTGTCAGTTGATAGGATAAAATGGTAATATGAGTTGTCGGAAAGAACTGGGAGTAATTCCGGTGATGGTAGCTGCCGCCTGGCATGAGCATTAGATGAGTACTCATCAGTTAATCTCAAAGACAAACAATGGATGCCTTTTGGAATCGAACTAGCAGCAAAGTGTTTGTTCATTAGTTCTTGAAGTTTAGATTCTCTAATCTCTCTCTCAGATCTCTCCATCTGTCATTTTCATTAACGCGAAGCTTAGCTCCTTAACAATGTAGATGCATAATATAAATAAGTAGAAGAACAAAAAGTAAAATTTTCGAATAAATGGTATATAATACCTAAAAATATTCAGAAGATGTCATACTAATATTTCAGACAGATACTTAAATAGAAATCAATTAGTCATGTTCTCTAACAAGAACTTCACTCGTATAGCAATTAATTATTCATAAAAAAACTACCTTAACCAGCCAAAATATTAAATTGACAGTTACCCAACTAGTAAATGAATTCAATCAGGTATAAACACGTGTAAAGCACAAACATGGTGAGGTAACATACCATTCCTTTCAATATAGTAGCAAAATCCTTTGCACTGTATGTGTTGCTTTTCATTTCAGAAACAAGATGTGTAAAGTTATCAGGGATCTTTAGGTCAACTGGAACTTCTTTGGTGCTCACTTGATTAAGGATACTGTAGAAGTCTTTAACAAACCTCTGGTCCACCAAAGAACGGCATTTAAGTTTCTTGAAATAAACATAAAAAGCTAAAAACTGAAAGAAACGATGCATTAGTATATTTACCCCTGAATCATCACCCCTTCCAAGAAGCTTCGGACCCAAACGCCTGCCTAAACAATCTGAATCATGCAAATAAATATCAATTAAAAGTTGAGAGGAAGGTAACATTCATAAAGCGCCTGCCTGAACAATCTGAATCATTCATAAAAGGTATAACATTATAACCGAAACCAAGCAACCTAGAAGAGAAACTAAAAAGAGCAGGAACCAAATCAGATTGTTTACTAAATTAAGCAAGCTGGACTAAAACAAACTTGGCGATCACTAGATATTACTAACATATCTTATAAGATTCGATAAAGCCAATAAGCAAGATCGGGAAACAAATCAGATTGCTTGCTAAAATTGAATAGAATCCAAATTTCAATAATGCCAAAGGATCATATCAAGATCTGGAAGCAGTAGTTGATAAAACCATAAACCAATAACATCAGCAACAATATAATATATATATATATATATATATATATATATATATATATATATATATATATATGTGTGTGTGTGTATATATATATATGCAGATGCAGCAATAAAGAATTACATAATAGAAATAGAAGTAGATGATGAAACAAATGCTTACCAAATGATGAACACTTATTGACACCTTCAAGAGTAACAATAGCAGTGAGTATGAAGACAAACGGCAACAAGAAAGCAAGAATGAGAATTGTATGAAAAAGTGTACGGTATGAAACATGACGAGCTGCAATTTTGATCTTCATTAAATCAATAAATCCATTGCTGCTCGATATCGTTACACTTCTCATGCTAGGTGAGAAGTGTAGCTGCATAATGATCCCCTAATTAATTTCCTCTTATTATTATTATTATTATATTATTATATTATTATTATTTATTATTAAAAAACATATACGAATATATCTGCCCTAATATCAATACCACAACCACCACCACCGACGATCAATTCCGTCAAATAAAATCTAGATATGGCAAAGAAAAACCTCACAGGTCTTAATCTATTCATAAGAAAATCCACACTAATTCAATCTCAACCAGCAACCACCAATACTTTGAATTGATTTCAATACAATGAATTTGTGAAATTAGGGTTTTGAACACAAACGAATAAAAAAAATGTATCTGAAAACAAATGTGCGTGAATGTAAAATTTAAACGAGAGAAAAATTAGGGATTTTAATTTTATCAAATCAAAGATAGAGATAGAGAGAGAAAGGGAGGGAGATTGTTTTTGGTTAAACGGTCCGATCATTTTTTGGTAATAAAAATAAAATAAATGAATCAAATTGAATTACAGTGATGATATTTTTTAGTCAAAAGCGCGTTCAGCATCAGGCCGGAGTTTTTGGTTAAATTGCATATCGGCAAGTTTCACTTTTTGTATCGGGTTACGTGACGAACCTATTTTATTAATAATGCATGTAGTGAACTTTTAAATTTTGTGTCGCGTTAGGTAATATGTATTATGTGTCATATCGTCGTAATGTCACGTAAAGCAATTTAACGATATCACATAATACATTACCAAACTCGACACAAAATTGAAAAGGTCGCTACTTACATTAGTAATAGAATGAGTTCGTTAATCGTTACCTAATTCGGTACAAAAATGAAAGTTACTAATCTACGACTTTAATCCTTTGGTTAAGAAATAAAATACTCGGCAAAATTCATATTCATATCATTATTATTTACTTCAAACTAATTAAGAAATTATTTTCTCTAAATAGTAGTAAATAATAATGCATACAAAAATGTGACCTTTTGCCATATTCTCGGGTGTCCAAAAAGATCCCTGTTGGAGTTTGGATTGAGTTTTGGGAAGGCATGTTCTTAATAGGGTTCCTGATAAAATCCGGTTGAGATTTAGACGATTTGAGAATTGTTTGGATATATTAATGGGTTTGGGGTTGAGGTGACTCTCTCGAACCGAACATGGCCCATTGTCATTCCTAGAGATGACATGATGAAAAGATACATTATAACTAGGCTCTACGAGTCTACGAAATCGTGATTAACATATAAATAAATTTCTTCGTGTAATCACTTGGCATATTGCATTTGCATATATAAAATGTATAACAGAAGGACAATTCAGATGTGATATGTGAGGCGGTATATGAGTGAATCGGGAAGAAAAACTTACATTATGAATGTGTAGTAGTGAAATTCGATTCAAGTGTAGCTGTAGACTATATTAATATTTAATTATAACAACCACCAGTATGCATCCTCTATGGGCGGTAGAGCTGATAAGTAAAATTTGTAGCTAATCCTATGGCTCTAATTATTTGTATGGCTTTGTATCCTGGTGAATGATCCTTTCTTGCTTACAAGTGTCCATGGAGGTTTTGAAAGTTTTCAAGGACTTTATTGTCGGTGTTGATGATATGGATTTAAAAGGTTCTTTTCCAGTAAATTAAATTGTTTTTTAATAAATAAACAATATATATATTATATATTATTGGAGTAATATTTAAACATGTTAACCTCAAAATTGACCTTTATGTATTACCCCAAAGGTGAATTAAGCGGCTGCAAATTTCATGATCTAAAAAGAAGACGTGTGTAACAACACAGTGTGGGATAAAGAAGACACAATTCATGTCTAAAAAAAGCAAAGTGCACATGGTTTGGGTACCCATTTTGATTCCAATCTTGTAAACTTTAATATAAAGTTTTTAGGACCTTACTACTACTTGATAGTTGATACCCAAAAATTCAATTTTCCACCTTTTGTTAAAATGCTATTTATTGAATTAATATATATATATATATATATATATATATATATATATATATATATATATATATATACACTTTTCTTGTTATTCTTGTTTCTTTAGTACAAGGAACGTATATTGTCCCTATGTAACCAAGTGTTCCAGTTAATTAATGTTTTGGTACATATGTAGCATCAACATGACAAACAAGTAATTTATAAAATTTGCCTTCATAACCCCATTTGGAGTATTCTATTCTATATTAACTAATTGTAGCTAAAAGATTTCATAAATAAACTAATATACAACTCAAACACAATTACAATTTACAAACAATTAGCGGATGTTTTGGTTTGTTGATATGGGTAGGATTATCGAGTGGAATCGAAATGTCTATGAATTTGAATATATCATTTCTTGCATTGTTGTTTGGTTTGTCTTTGGGTTTGAAATCACAATAGTTAAAAAAAAGTAAAGGAATGGACGAAACTCACCCCTCCCCTGGGGTTCGGATGTACGATTTCAAAACCAATTTTTCATTCCCAATGCCTTATACCAAACAAGTATATTTGGGAATCATTCCATTCCAAACTCATGAAACAAACATGCCCCAAGATTCAATACTACCAGCTGCAAGACAATGTTACATCCTCACTTCTCTCTCATAGTCTCATGCATGCTTCCTTGATGATAACTGACAAATAATTTTAGTTATAACAAGAACACCTCGAGTGAGTTATATCACCAATTTACTATCATAGCAAGCTAGAAGAAAAACACATAAATATTTATCATCTCTATAGGGTAAAAGAGAAAGAATAGGAATATGCATGCTTAAACTACAGCAGCTTGTTGTAATTTTTTTAGCATGGACGCATGCTTTTGACCTGCAATATGGAATCTGAAAACTGTATCACTATTGCAAACAACATTGCATATTTGACAAGTTCTCACTAGATTTGCAGCTGCCCCGCCTTCCAATACCTTCCGTTTCTTATTGGCCAAGTCTTGTGGAGTCTCTGCCTTCTTTTTGTTCCCCGACTTACCCTTCTTTGGATTTTCCACGGGTCCTATGATTGTGTCGCTTGGCACAGCTGAATTAATGTTTGCAGCGGCGGAAGTAGTGGCCACGGGTCCTATGATTGTGTTGCTTGGCATAGCTAAATTAATGTTTGTAGTGGTGGAAGTAGCTGCAACGGAAGCAGCCTTGGTTAATTTTTCCAGATTTTTCAGGTGTTTCTTACCTAATTTATGTGTAGAAAGAACTTCCGTGGAGTTGCATGCAAGTTTACAAACTTCACACCACGCAGACTGAGCAGTTTTTGTTTTCTTTTGAATCTTTTTCCATGCCACGTGAGGTTGGACAGTTGGATTTAGACCGGTCCAACTGACATGGGGAATTGCAGGTGTTAGCTGCTGTGAAGCATCTTGAGGAACCGTTGCAGCCTGCAAATGTAGTGTGATTAGTTGAGTAATCAAATGCATAAAGTGTTTCTTGTAAGGTAGAATTTGTGAACATTATAGATGAGAACTTAGGGAGGGCGCCAAACTACACATTCTGCTTGCACATATCATCGTTATACTAACAAAACGGTTTCAATGAGACCAACAATCCATAGAGGTTTGCATACCCTAAAAGAGTCCAATAAAGGTCCTAACTTTATCATCGTGTCCAAGTTGCACCATCTAATCCATTGTCTCAACACATTATTATTACAACTTAGTGAGATGTCTCTTTCCGGAATCAATAGTGGACAATATAGGTAATTCATGTGAGTTTTGGTAAAACTTGCAGTAATCATGTGACATAAAAATATTTTCAATCTATAATGCCCACTTCTGTGGAGCTTGTTTTGGGAAGTTGACCAATGCAAGATAAGATGGCATTATTAGGAGGCCTCTAGAACTACTATCCTTACGTAGAAAGTATTGCAATCCTAAAATCCATCACAATTTTCCATTAAGCCTAAAGGAGCAACAGGTAGTGTACAGAGAAAACAACATCCAGAGCAAGGACCCCAACAGTTTGGAAAATCAAATGCTACCACGATAACTTCACTCATCCAAGCACCAAACAGATAAGCATCTTAGATTTATCATAGACGTAAAAAGAATTATATATTAGAGTATCATTTCTGCTTCAGATAAGGATTAGTAAACTATTACTCTATTAGATTCTTGAGGTTATAAAATGTCGGGGACATAAA
The DNA here is from genome assembly GCA_963930675.1 of Gnaphalium uliginosum. Classification (NCBI taxonomy): domain Eukaryota; kingdom Viridiplantae; phylum Streptophyta; class Magnoliopsida; order Asterales; family Asteraceae; genus Gnaphalium; species Gnaphalium uliginosum. The sequence continues at coordinate 9,287,086 of OZ005682.1, read as the reverse complement.
TAGGATTGTAATCATCGTATCATACATATAGGTATCTGCATCAGTGCATTGTAGTTCATAAGCTATAAGAACACCGAATCTAAATTCTGCACAGCAGTTACTGTGTTCTTTAACCATTGTATTGGTAGTTTTGTTGCAACCAATGGATGGTACTTTGCTAGCATGCAATATGAAGAGCTAAAAAAACATCAAATTAAGCAGCTTTTGTAAACTTATAGTTGTAATTCGTCTATGAAACTAAAACTAGGATATGGAAGGCATCGAATGTCATACACTCATACTTGGGTATTCTTACTGTAACTATCTATCGTTGCAACAAAAGCTACAAGTACGGTCATAGGAAGCTCATTCGCTGTACCGGAGTTTTGACATTGATCATATATCACCAACCGATCAACTAGCTAAAATTTGTCATCAATATTTAAAAGAAATAACAAATTATCATAATCTACAATAAAATATCAACATTTGAGTAATTACTTCTGCATATGACTTACAGTTGTAAATACAGTGTTGAGATAATCATAATGCAGAACAGGCTCCTTTGCTGCCCAATCATACGCCACCGAGTCCGTAGCGTAAGCAGACGGTGGTTGGGCACTAATTGTGTGAGAGTAGGTCAGGGCAGTGGCACGGGGATAACTGTAAACACCGCCGGCGTGATTGACCGGAAATGAAGAAGAAGAATAATAGGAGTCAACGCCAGGTGGATTAGGATCGATTGGAGCTGTGGTATGGTGTAGTTCGTAATTAATTGGGGGATAATTAGGGTTAGGGTTTTGTGGAGGGAAATGAGAGTATAATTGGGAGCTTGGTTGGGGAGGACGGTAAGCGTAGAGATTAGATAAGGTAGGGTTTGGTGGTTGCATTGTTTAGGAATTGATAGATTTTGGAATTTGGAACGGTGGTGGCGGTGGTTGCAGGAGGTGATTTGACGACGGAAATATCCGATGACCGGAGACGATTTTGTGAAAGTTTGGGAGTTTTTTCGATAATCAGTCGCTAAAAGTCTAAAACTGTCCTTTTACTTTTACAATAACTACACTTTTGGTCCGTCTACTTATGCCGGTTTCACGAATGGTCCCCATAATTTACGTTGATTTACGAAAATTGATTCTATACTTGTTTTGATCGAAATCAAAAACTACAATCTTGAAAAACAGTAAAGAACTTTTTTGAACTCTTGTATGTTAACCATTAAAGCTTCACTTTTTTGTTTATGAAAAGTTACATAAAGTTTTATATTTCGGCAATCATAATTAATTCATGCTAGATCATCTTAAATCTATCCATTGTATGAGAGTTAAATTAACTTGATTTTCGTAGCAATTCATATAAACCAACTGTTAGAAGAAGGCTAAATTTTTATTTAAATAAACTATGCTAATTCTTAACTTAACGCCTTCAAATACCTTATCGTCTCATAAATCAACTTAACTACGCGGTCACCGTTAAAAAGGTAAATCTCTATTTTCATGTTATAACAAAGTTAAATTTGATCTATTATAAGAGAGAATTCTAATAAATACCACAAAGGCAATCACTATCAAATATAGATTTGATGTTACCTATTTTGACAATTTCTTATTAAAAATGTATTTTATAATCTTTTCAAAGAGGGACGGCAGTTTCATCAATTGGCTCAATGAACACCAAAAAAAAAAAATACATCTTCAAATTACAATAATCGTATATTTTTCTTAAATAAAACAAAATGATGTCAGGAAATTACACAGGCATTGACAACCAGCAAAATTCCTCAAGATCTGTTCCGGTACATCTGTTTTCTTTTCTATTGCATTTGATCACATTGATTGATACGGAGTACATCATTTGAACCTTAATAATTTATGATATACATTCATGTTTCAGCCTGTACAAGATCCACTAGGACAAGTCTCTGTCAAATTCAACGGTAACATGCGCAAAATGTATAACAGATATTACATTGCTGCAGTTTTATTTATATGATCATAATATACCGTTTTTCATTGCAGAATCGACACTACAAACATTTCCACCTTCTGCACCACCAGGGATGATCATCGCGGGTACTGGACCACCTCATGATGCTGATGGTACATTTTTCAAATACATAAATCTAGTTTTTTACTGCATGTTTTTGATAGTATACTTGAACCGCATTAATCTTCAAAGCAGAAGATGATACTAAGTTTACCAATAGTGTTACAAAACAAAACTAGTGAATTAGTTTGCTCTCTTTTGTTCTAGTGTAGTGTGTTGAAAAGACGATGATTAATCTATGTGTGCAGTTACGTTCTCAAATCCAAAATCTGGTGAGAAACAACCAGCTGCTGGTTGGCTTAAAGCATTCACAGTCGCCGCCTATCAGCCCTACTTCGACGTTGACACATCCGATATTTTGGATAGGATTAAAGATTCTCTCTTTCCCTTCAATGGGACCTTCAGCGAAAAGACTGCTAATAGCCCCGACTTGTAAGTTCATTTTGACTTATTATAAGTGTTGATCAATCATTAACATGAAAATCTATGCATAAACATTTTAACAACTAACATTTTCTTGCAGGTATGGACCTTTTTGGATATGCACTACATTGATCTTTGTATCTGCTACGATTGGCACATCCGTCACTTATCTTGATGACAGGCTACATAATAAGAATTGGGACTATGATATACATCTGTTGACCTGGTCTGCTAGCCTATTGTATGGTTATGCGCTCGTTGTCCCTATCATTTTGTATATAATACTTAAGTACTTATCTGCACCTTTGGGCCTTGTTCAAATACTCTGCCTCTATGGATACTCCTTGTTTGTCTTCATTCCAGCAGTGGTAAGTTTTGCGATTTCGAATCTGTAATGTTACAAAGTTTTGTTGAAAGTTGGTTTATACTCAAAATATGATTTATTTATTTATTATTATTTTATTCTTTTGCCTTCTTGCCCTTGGAAACACATTGTGCCATGATTAGTTTATGTTTGTGGTTCATATGCAATTGTTTGGGTTCAAATGCAGTGTCTGTCTATCATTCCGGTGGAAATATTCAGGTGGATGATTGCGGGTGTTGCTGGATTCATGTCAGCAATGTTTGTGGCATCAAATCTTCGAAACCATATAGTTACTGCAGGTGAAAGATGGTTTTGGATTGTTGCTGGTATCACGCTGTTGCAGTTGGCTCTATCTATTGTACTTAAGATATATTTGTTTACTGCAAGTGTATAGGATTTTTCTAAAAAACAGAAACTCGTGTCAATAGTTTAGGTCACTGAGGTGGAAGGGGAGTTTCTGCCACTTAAACTAGTTGGGTTTTGAGTATACTCCACGAACTAGCAAACGGATTATTGCATAAGATTCCATCTTTCCAACATAAATTTCAATATTTCAATATATTGATGTAATGATATTATTAAGAAACTCTTCGCTCATTAGCACTTTTTAGCTTCGACAGTCACGCTTTCTTATGTGGGTTTGTTCAAGATAACTTATATTGCCATTACTCATGGTGCATTATTGTTGCAGTGACAAAAAGCGTACCCTTGAGCGTGTATTCTTTTCTTTTCTTAAAAAATAAAAGAAATAAATAGAAGAAGACAACCAAACTGTCCATATTATTGGGGAAGCAAGTGAACAAAGATTAATCATCATTCAGCCTCACCAGGATTACAACATTTTTTCATGACAGAATGTCCATTAAACTTGTAGCATTGCTTTTCTGTGACAGAGTTGCTTGTACAGTTTATCAAGAGGCCTAACAAACAATCAAACACGTAAACAAATTTATGTATGCAATCAAGTATTGCATCTTCCTATATAAGAAACTAAGCAACTGCGTTACAAGAGAATGCGACTCCCCATGCTGAATTGCAAAGATTGGTATGCAGTCCACATCACAAATTGAAGATCTTCCCATGGCAAGATCGGTACAACTGCGTAGCAAGAGAGTTAAACTTGCCCAATAGATAGTTCTGCAGGGTAAAACTTGCACAAAATAGTGAAAATGCATAGAAAGGCTTAGATCATACACGCAGTGGAAAATAATTATTAGAATCACTTGAGCCTAAGGCGTTGCAGTATAAAAGTGATAAGCTTGGGACATAGCATGGGAAGCACCCCACTACTAATTCTATCTTATGCATATAATCATTACATTGTCCACAAAATATAAAGCAAAGTTGAGTTGTACTTTACCAAAACAAGTACAACACTGTGATGCATCAACAAGAATACCAGCTCAAAATACATATTAGGTGAACTATTTTGACAACTGTTTAAACAAAAGGGGTCATATTGAGGTTCAGTAAAGTTGAAAAATGTAACAATATCGACGGGCACGGTGTAAGGGGAACATAAAGCTGAGTAAACATATATGGTAACCCACATGATTGTTTTTTCACTACAGGGAACAAATATAAGAATAAAAGAACTGAGCAACCAAAAATAGTGAAGAATTGAACTGACTAGTGCTCAGAGGTTCCACCACAAGCCACTTCATCAAGTTAAACCGTTCCTTTAGACTAAAGCAGGCATGTCCTTGAGCCAGGCATCCAATGGCTTACCGATCGAGTAAACAATAAAACCAATCTTTCTCAGTTTCTCGCTGTCAACAACATTCCTACCATCAAAAACAAAAGCGGGTTTCTGCATGTTGTCATATATCTTCTGGAAATCTAGATTTTTAAATTCATCCCACTCAGTCAGGATACACACACCATGGGCATCCTTGGTGGCTGCATAAGCGTCCCAAACGACACCAACTTGCTTCACGGTGGTGGGGCTCATTGGCTGGAGATGAAGAGGATGGTCCCAGTCAAACTTCTTCATGGAAAGATCTCGTTGGATCTGATCCTCTGTGACTTGTGGATCGTAGATACTCAACATAGCCTTGTCACCTAGCAAACCCTTGCAAACATCGATGGCAGGGGTTTCACGGGTGTCACCGGTATCCTTCTTGAAGGCAAATCCAAGAATGGCAATCTTCTTGTTTGACACGGTGTTAAACATAGAGGCTACAACACGGTTTACAAAACGGGTCTTTTGGTAATCATTGATCTTGATGACTTGTTTCCAGTATTCAGCCACTTCAGGGAGCCCATTGCACTCGCAGATGTAAACCAAGTTCAAAATATCCTTCTGGAAGCACGAACCTCCGAATCCAACACTGGCGTTTAAAAACTTTGGACCAATTCTAGTATCCTTTCCAACTGCATAAGCAACCTGGCTAACATTTGCACCTGTTGCCTCACAGAGAGCTGACATGGCATTAACAGAAGAGATTCTTTGAGCCAAGAAGGCATTCGCAGCAAGTTTTGACAGCTCGGCAGACCATAAATTGGTTGTGATAATATTTTCTTCAGGGACCCAGTGAGCATACACATCCTTCAATGCTTTAATTGCTGCCTGGCCTCCAGGGGTTTCCCTGCCACCGATGAGGACTCTGTCAGGCTTAAAAAGATCTTCAATGGCAGTTCCCTCAGCAAGAAATTCTGGGTTCGAAAGAATCTGGAAGTTAATACCCTTGCTGTTATGTGTCAGAATTTTTTCAATAGCCTCAGCTGTTTTCACAGGAACAGTCGATTTCTCAACAACAATTTTGTCTGATTTTGAAACATCAGCAATCATACGAGCAGCACTTTCCCAGTATGTAAGATCAGCAGCTTTGCCAGCACCAAGACCACGTGTCTTTGTTGGGGTGTTAACAGAAACAAATACTATATCAGCTTCACACACATGCTTCTCCACATCAGTGCTGAAAAACAAGTTCTTGCCACGACACTGCTTCACAACATCATCAAGACCTGGTTCGTAAATAGGGAGCTGGTCACTGTTCCAGGCTGTGATACGAGGTATAGAAATATCAACTACAGCCACTTCGATATCAGGGCACTTGAGTGCTATGACAGCCATGGTAGGTCCCCCAACATACCCAGCTCCAATGCAGCAGATCTTCACCATCTTCTTGTGTTCCTGTATACTACATTTCCCAAAAAAAAAAATCAATGAAACATATAAAAAGAATTCCATGAATCATGCATGCATCTAGCTCAAATATTACAATTTGCTTAAGAAGTTTATGAAAAGTAACTTTCGACTTGAATTAATATCACATGACCCATACTGACATTGGCTTAGATCTTTTGTTCAAAAGCTTATTAAATTGTTTATCCATCACACAATCAAATAAATCTCTAGGCGTAAGTACACATAATTGTATCGACTTATTGGATATTACAGTACTATTCATATAGTATACCTCCAAATGGTCTTACATGTGTGATAAACTTTCAATTCAAGCTGTTGTATCTATCGGGCCTATAATTTGTTAATTGATAGTGTAGCGCAAGATTTGGATTACGTGGCCCATTACATGGGTGCCACGTTAGTGAAACTTTTCCAAGATTTTCAATTACTTGATGAAAAGATCACAAGATACACACAATGGCAAGAATTGATAGTATATTACATACATAAACGAAATAAATTGGATACATTTTTCCATGCATTAAACCTTAACTTCTAACATAATGAAGCTTTATAAACCAGCAGATCGTACACACAACGATCGAACAGACAAAGTTGTCCGATTTTAGGTAAACATTCAGATCTGCTTCAAATGTAAGCAACTATAAAAAAAAGGCTAATTTCATCTAGCTTATAATCATTGATCACATCAATTAAACAATCCAAACAACACAGATCTAATGGTAACATTACCGATTCATAACTAACAACCTATAAATTCAGCTCAGTAACTAAAAACCTATAATCGAAGCGATATAAAAATGTTGAATCAAAACTTATTAATTAACAAAATCTCAATGGATCTGATTATAAAACGTAGCAATTGAAGTGAATACAAATCAAAATTGCATGAAAATATGAAATCGAATAAATCTAAAAAATATAATTATGAACCGGAAATGTTACCTGATAGATCAGCGATCGGAGAGTGTGAAAATGAAAGAGATCTGTTACTGTTATGTGCAATACGAAAAAGAGAAAGCGGGGGCATGTTTATATAGTAATAAATTTTAAAAGTACAGAATCTACCCTTTAAATTATAATAAATGACATTCAAGTTCCTTTTTTTGTTTATAAATTCTTCTTTTTTTAATGATTGACGAGGACAGCTCAACGCGTCCACCAACATGCATTTGGCAGATGAAGGAGAGGGAGTGGCCAAGTTATAAAAATATTTCTACTTTTTAGCATTTTGTACCCCTAAAGTTTTGTTATGTCTTTTAGACCCCAAAAGTAAGAAACTCATCAAGAGTTGGTTAATTTCGTTTTTATTAATTGTAGATATGAACTATTCTGTTACATTTGTTAACATGACGAAAAAAGGGTTAAAATTATATAGTATTTTTAAGTTAAATGAAATACGATAATGAAATTCCAAAATTTTGCAATATAATGTAGTTACATTTTTAGGTGTTTAGCGTTCAAAATTAGATATGCTTACAAGATTTAATATCCGTATATAAATTATTATAACAGTGGTACTTCAGTAAGCATGTGAATTTATTAATCCAGTAAATTATTTTTACACGTAATAGCTCCCCACCATCTTATAGTTATAGGTTCAAGTCTTGTATTATTGATAAATATCAATCTCAATGTTAAGTATAGCTAGGTTTATTATTATTAGACCGCTTTAAAGAAATATGTAAGCGTAGCAAATTAAAAGTTTTAAAAGAGATCCTATCATGCATGGTATCTAGCAAGAATTTTGAGGATGCAACGGGTAATTTTATTGAATTGCAAGAGTCAAACCTACATTATAGTTTACCTTAATTATAAATTTAAATTTAAATTGAAATATGATTTAAAATCAATTAAGCTCATACCTTCCCAATGAATAATAATAGGATAGCATGTGCATGACACATGGGTACTTTGTCCCAAGGCCATTTCATCGTCCACGTCTCTTCACGTTCATCTTAATAATTAATTAATTAAATAAATAAATAAAATCTCTAATCATTCATGCTTCTTAAACTCACATAGGTGTTTCTGTTTTAAGTCTTTCTAGATATATAATGAAAATTATCAAGTCTGATACCCAAAAAACAGGGCGATTCTTGATTTGTGCATTCACTACATTTTCAAATTATTTAACAAAAAATTAAATAAATACATATAGGACATCACTTATAATTAGGTTTGAACCCCATTTGAATTAATAACTAAATATTTAGACTACATTAATCTTGAGTCCAATCACTTAGTCCAACTACCCAAAAAAATTCATTGAATTTAACTTATCTTGATCATTTCTTTAAAGTACGGTTACAAATAAATAAAATTTGTACTTATGTTGAACAAAAAGTCTAAACTTGAAATCCATAATTCTAGAAATGATTTTAGTGCAAGTCACTCTATTGTATTTCTCCTTTTTCCGATTCACTCTCACAACAGTACTCACTCATGTAGAAAGTTTAAATGTTCTTTTAACTGACACGTAACTTATTAGCATAGTTGTAATTTTATCTCATATAATGTGTTTAAATTTTGAGTTATTGAATTACATAAAAAAAAAGTTGAATTGGTCAATATTATGTTTTATGTTACCATATTGAACATTACACATGTTTGATTGTGACAACTCGTAAGGATCAAACTAGTGTCAACTATCATATTAGTTTTCAATTTCAAATGTTTAGATATTAATAAAACGTCTATACGAGTTATCTATCTTTTAAATTGTTGCTCCTCCCGGCCTGTATTGCAAATATTACCATTTTTAAATTGTTGCTCCTCCCGTCATAACATTAACAAAATTGAACCCCGATTGATGTAAATCCTATATTCGCCACTGCCAAAAAAGCACTACAATTTAAGTTGATGTACTAAACTAACAAATAACTATAACTTGAAGGACTAAATATAGAATTTACTAAAATGAAAAATACTAGCACGTTTGACGTAGAATAATATCTACACCTCAACGCGTTTTGACGGCAACGTTTCACCACTGTGGCACTGTCAACCACAACCGGTTTACTGGCAGCACCTTCCTAAACAATGGGTTCGTGGCTAATTCTTGAGTTTTTGTAAGAAGGGGGTTAAGTGAAATAAATGAAATTCTTGGGGGACTCCATGTACAAAATTTTGAAAATCCTTGGTTATTCAACATTGTAATAATAATCATGCATTCATGTGAGTATGCGTTCATTCTTAATTAATAATTAATTAAATTTATATTATACTAACTATCCACTTACTTATATTAAAATGGTAGTAGTTAAGGACTTAAGGATAACTTAAAAACCAAGATTGAAAGGTCCTATGGCCTAGGGGGCACCAATAGCATCATAGTTGAGGTTTGAGTAAAATCTAAGTATCAGTTATCCCATAACACTTATTATTTATTTTTCTTATACATACAAATAACAAACAAAAAAGGTTAATTTAAAATGTTGGCTTTACTTGTTTTTTTTTTCTTTTCTTTTCATTTTCTTAAACATATGTTTATTGGTACTTATCAATATTTATTATTAATTATTAATTATTATTATATTATTATGTATTATATACTCCGTATATAGATTAAACTTGAATCAATCTTTTACTTCTTTAATGAAACACTCCATGTATTTCTCTTACAATTTATACAAAATACATATAAAAACATACACAAACACGAATATTAATTAGTTGGGGCTTCTTACTTGGTTAAAACTAAATAGACCCTTAAATGTCAAAAGAACAACGAATAATAGTTGCAGATGAGTTTGAACACAAATTTTCAACAAATTGTTTGAGGGGTGGTTTAGTTATTTATGGTTTTTGTAGGGGTCGTAAGTGATTGTTTTGATAGTGTACGTGCTTGTCGGTGATGATGGAATTCGCTTTCTTCCTGTCAGTGTGTATGGTAGGTGTAAATCGTGATCATAGTATTATTTATTATTTATAATTATAAATAAATAAACCATATCATATATATCATATCATAATATAATAATAATAATAATAATAATAATAAACTTAATTAATCTTGAATACGTATCATACTCGTATATATTTACAAAAGAATTGGGCATTACTAAATAGTAAATACTAAACGAGCTCCATATCCCGTTCTGCCCAAATCATACCCCCAGTGGACTTTTTCAATAAAGCCCAATAGAATGAACGAACCGATCCGACCCGGCCCACATCAACCCAAAATTAAGGGAAAAAAGAAAACTAGCCGTTATAATAAGCGCCCTTCCAAACGTTCATATTATTCTTATATTCTTCCCCTTCATTCATGATCATCAATTTTTCATCCTACCAACCAATTAAGTCCAGATTCATTTACTCTGTTAATTAATCTTTTTACTCAACAGAATCACGATGGAATCGAAACGGACACCATCAAAATCAAAGCTTTTGCATAAATCAAAATTGCCAGAAAATGCAAACCCTAATTTAACAAGCCCTAATCCCAAATCTTCAAAATCGGCTTCAATTAAATCAGCAGTAAAGAAGACGAATCCGGTTACCTCGCCTTCTCCGTGGAAGACCAAAGTTCGTGATCGGAAGTTTGTTGTTGCGAAGAAGAATTCGAAGAGCGAAAAAGCTAAACTTGAAACCGTAACAACAGTTAATTGTAGGTGTAAAGGTAATTCTAGCTCAAAAAAGTGTTTATGTGTTGCTTATGAGTCTCTTAGGGCTTCTCAAGATGAGTTTTCGAGTATTGTAAACCCTAGTTCTGAAAAAGTAGGGGAAAGTGAGAAAGTTAGTGCAATTGTTAAGAGAAGAAGGGATAAATTGTTGGAAGTTGCAAGGCAAAGTATTCCTGAGAATGGATGTGGGAGAGTGATGCATTTGGTGAAAGCATTTGAGAATGCTTTGACATTACCAAAACCGGAAATAGATTCAGATAATGAGGACGGAAATGAGGAACTTGAAGATGAAACTGACAAGTTTTTGAAATGGGAATTGCCGGGATTGAGACCTCGAGCTCCGGTGACTGAATTCTCTTCTCCGGAACTTGTTTTGACACTCGAGAGCTTGGGATTGGAGTCACGTGGTTCGTCGGGTAGTCAGGGCAGGTTGGTGATATTAAATATATTTCGTTGATTTTTTATTCAGTATTGCTCATATTTGATTCTGAATGGGGTGTTTTGTTTGGGTTATTTTTGTGAATTATAGCAACTCCAAAAGGAATTCTGGCAGTGGGAGACGTAGCAGACGAAATGTATGTTCTCTCGTTGTTTAAGTTGCGTTTTCCAAATTGGATTTTTGTTTTGCTTCTTTTGATTGTGAAATCGCAGTTAAATGTTAATATTGTTGAAAATGTAGAGTTTTGAATCATCTGCGACATGTAGTAGTAGTCGGGGGAGGAAAGGGACACATAAAGCTACTCCTCAACAACCCTTCAAGCTCAGAACCGAGGTTCGCATAAATGATCGTTTATTGTCTTTATTTATATTGCAAGAAGTATGGGATTGTAGTATTTTTTGCGTATTTAATGAGCTGTTAATATTACTTTGTATACAGCAAAGAGGGAAATCGAAGCAAGAGGAGTTCATAAAGAAGGTACAAGATATGATGATCGAGCAAGAAAAACAGAGGATTCGTGTTGCACAGGGTCTCCCATGGACAACAGATGAACCAGAGGTACATCAAATCTTTGAAGTAACTTATTCAAAGTGCTAAGATTGTAATTAGTTTTAACGATTGTTAGCTTGAGAAATTTCAGTGTTTGGCAAGACCTCCAGTTAAGGAAAGGACTATGCCAGTTGATTTAGTGCTACATAGCGACATGAGGGCTGTAGAGCGAGCTGAGTTTGACCAACATTTGCAAGAAAAACTTTCATTCATAGAGCAACACAAACTGCAAAGAGAAAGAGAGCAGAAGGTAGAGATTGGCAAGCATAATTTTTTGGTTTATCATTTATGTCATTCATACGACCTTGATTGAGTGATGTATGATACGTCTTTTGTTGCTGTTGTTGAATATAGTTAGCAGAAGAGGAAGAGTTAAGGAGGTTGAGGAAGGAGCTGGTGCCAAAGGCTCAACCTATGCCGTATTTTGACAGACCTTTCATTCCAAAAAGGTATATCATTATAACCACTGATCACATCTCATATGAGAATGTCAAAATTATTAATATGCTTATTAAAATGCCAGCACTACATTCTTCCTGATATTGCCAAAATATACCATAGTTTGCAAGATGAAGCAATACTTTGGTTAAACTGTGAATATGTAAATGACAAAAGAACCATAAGCTTTGCATTTTATTTTTTTACCAAGATCTCTGAGTAAATGTGCTTCTTATCTACAACAAAAGGCTGAATACAGTGGTTAAAAAAGTTAATCACGTACGTTATTGTATTGCAGGTCAGAAAAGCACCCAACACTGCCCAAAGAGCCAAAGTTTCACAACCCTCAGCAGAAGAAGATGTAGGTTGGTCACTGAGGGACAAGGATTGGAGACCTCTGAAAATATTTTATTTTTATTTTTAGGTGTATATGATGCAATTAATTTGGTTGCAATTTTGGGTACAAATATTTGTCAATTATTCTGCTTTAGGCCATGTTTGTTAAGTTCTTCGTGGAACTTATGCTTGGTATTGTTTTTATTTGTTTGTTTGATTAGATGTGGTTCTTGTTAAAATAACTATTTTACTTGTAAAATGTAAACAAGTATGGAAAACATTTTGTTCTGATTTGCAGTAACAATGGTTATGAATGTTCAACATTTTTTATGTCTGTGATTTGGTCTCAAGCTGACTGATTGTAGCAGCTCTGAGTTTGTGTCAGTATGATTAGTTGTAAACTCCATATAAGCTCTCCTAATATGGGAAACTGTTTTCGGACATATCTAACCGTTCGTAAATGCCAAAGTTCATTGGGAACTATATATGCATCATATCAGACACATTTTAGAAATTAGAAACTTACTAGAATCTGTTTTCTGTGCCCACATCTCTTATTATATCACAAAGCGAATTTTATGAGCACGTGCTATTATTAAAGTCAAAACACTTTTTTTTGTAAATTGATATCTATATGACTCACAAAACAATCCGGATTGAAATCATTCACCATGTTATCATTGTTAAATATTGCTCAACTATTTATAGAGTACAAGCATATAGAAACCCTAAACCACTAATGGACCCAAGCCTGTGAATGTAATCGGGCTGGAATTAATAATATGATAATCTAATTCAAACTGGAGCGTAAGTACATAAAATATATAAAAAATAAATGCAAAAGCTAAAGTAAAACAGCAAAACGCATGATGGGTAGACGACGAGGACATGAGCTTCAAATGTGGTGGCACAACGACGACAACAATTAGCGGTGAAGATGTCTTGCAGCAAGCAACTTTTTTCTTTTACTAGTATTCTTCAAAATTTTGTCGAACAGTAGCATAAACATAAGATTAACAAGGAAGTAGGAGAGAGGGAATTTTATAAGATTGATTAGCAAATAGAAATTGACTTTTAGAAGATTTTGATAAATAAGGAATTTAAAGAGAAAATAAAGATAACTAATAGAAAATAAAAGAATTATTGTGTTTAAAGAAAAAAATAAATTTTCCTTAATAATAGGGGCTAAAAAAGATCCTAAAACAAAGTCACAAACGTTGCTTTGGTTTTGTTGGAGCAACTTACAAGCGCAAACATGGGAAGCAAGATAGTTTTTTTTTTAATAAAAGGCAAAATAAAGAAACAAACTACAAGTTTTAGTAGCAGAAATTGCAAAACGGTGAACAATTGTTCCTAATTTAACTGATGAGGGTTGCGAATATAGCTCGTGTTATATGAATTGCTTAAGCAGGTTCGATGAACAATTATTCTAAAAAAAAGTATGTATATAATTACGGACAACTAAACATAAAGATTCATAATAAGGTAACATCAGTTAACAAAAAACCAAGACAAAATCGTTTCATGCGGTTTGTTCACCTCTAACATAGGCCATGCATTCGTCGGTAGAAGGGACGTATACCAAAACCTATCAATATTGACATTGCTTAACATGATCTGGTTACTAAATATTTGAATCAAAAAGCTCGAAATCAGTCCAACAAACTAAAACACGCACGTACATACTTGGATACATGTTCTCGGGTAGTAAAAGGCAAAGTCTTAGTTGAATCAAGGAAATTAAACAAAATGCCATTTTTTAAAAAGTTATATAAAAATTTGCATTTTTTTAAAAAAATTGCATTTTTACCCCATCTGAACGCATAACCGAAACGCAAAATCTCATTTCCGGACGCAAATACTCGTACCCGGACGCGTGACCGAGAAATGCAACCCGGTCACCCGGACGCAAAACCCGGGACGCAAATTGCCATCGCAAATTGCGTTTCGGTTTTTTGCGTTCGGGTGACCGAGTTGCATTTCTCGGTCACCGGCTTGCATTTCTCGGTCACGCGTCCGGGTACGAGTATTTGCGTCCGGGAGTGAGATTTTGCGTCCCGATTATGCGTCCAGGTGACCCGGTTGCAATCCGAAAATCCGGGCCCAACCCCGTAAATTTGAGGTTATATAAACAAAAAAAAAGGGATCTCGGTATGCAAACCCTAAAGTTTAAAAAGTAAGTTCGCTCGATCCCGAGGAAGCACGCAAACCCGAAGTTCGCTAGGCGTTCGCAAGTTCAAATCAAAAAGGAAGCACGCAAATCTCGAACGCAATTACGAAAGATGTCTAATTATGAGGTATAAACCCATTTAAACTTCGATTTATCGTGAATTTTCACAAAATTATAGTTGACATTTCATCGAGCAGTTGACGTGCATGATTTTTTTGTGTTTTATGAATTAAATAGTTGGTTTTTTAGTTTGTTATCATGTTGTATGTGTTTTTGAGGTTAGTTTGTTGTTGAGATTTGATTAATACCACTGTTAAACCGGTTCGTTAGTTTGTGACCGAGAGGTTTTGCTTATGACCGGTTGTGACCGAGCTCGTGACCGAGACACAAAGGTCGCGATCGTTGCGTCTCGGTCATGACCGAGACGCAACGATCGCGACGCAAAGATGGCCACTGTACCAGCGAACTTAGTATAAGTTCGTTATAGCGAACTTAGTACCAGCGAACTTCATTAAGTTCGCTCGAACAAAAACCAGCGACACTATTAGCGACAGTAGCTCAGTGTCGCTATAGCGACAGTAGCTAAGTGTCGCTATAGCGAAAGTAGCTAAGTGTCGCATAAAACAAGTGTCGCTAAAAAATACCTACGAAACTTGATATTCCCTGCGAAACTTTACTACTGCGAAACTCATTCTGAGTTTCGCAACATGCGAAACTTGAACTAAGTTTCGCAATTCATAGAGTTTCGCAATTCGCAATCAATCGAAGCTAGGTAATATATATACAAGCTGTTGTCACAAAGTGTTGATTATACATCAACAAAAATCAATAATTAATTTATAATATCTATTCACCAAAATGTCTATGTTTGTAGCATATAATAAGAAATAGGCTAAGAAATATCAAAACTCCCAAGTGTCGCTAAAAAATACTTGGATTGTTTTTGTACTAATTGTGTAAGTGTTCGATTTGTAGGGTTTTTTCGACGCTTCATTAACAATGAAGAACCACATGTCGGTAATCAAGGAGATTAACATGTTGTTGACGGACGAGCAGAAGGTGATATTTAGATGCACATGTTTTGGGACTTGGTTAGACGTCGAGTGTCTAGACAACGACCCTGGAGATGTACACAATTTGCTGCAGAGACGATGTGAGCGTCCAAACCTATCTAAGCCTCGTGAGGATCCCGATGAGTTATGGTTTAGATTGACGCCCCGTTATGCTATACGGTTTGGGCAAAGAGAGTTTTGTTTAGTAACCGGATTCCGCTTCGGTTCTAATACAGATATGAAGGATTATATTCCCAAGGAAGTTCGGGGCACGAGACCTGCTTTACGCGATCGGGTCTTTCAGCCCCATGCTTTGTTGAAAGAGATCTCCATTTTGCACATTGAGATGTTATTCAATCAACCCTACTTGTTTAACGGGGTGAACAAAATGAGCGATGAGGATGTCTTCCGGGTATGTATTATCATGCTCGTTGAGAGGTGCTTCATGGGAAAGCAGCCCATACAGATTGTGCATCCTGATTTCATGCACATGATTGAGGACCTCAACAACATCAATAAGTACCCTTGGGGTTCTCAGATTTGGGACCATACTTTTCCGCAGTTGAAGAATGCGTTGATTGCTCGGAGCAGTCAACAGATGAGTCAGCGGAGTAGTCAGACCGGGCATAAATAAACTTTGGTCGGTTTCACGTGGGCCTTTAAGGTAACTTTGTATGTAATTATAAACTGATTAAGTTAGTTACGGTTTGTATTAACGTATGTAATTATTTGACATTCTGCTTTGTTTTAAGATTTGGATATGAGAGGCCTTTCACCTTCAGGTGTCGCATAATGCATGTAACACCAATATAGACGGCGTCCCTCGGGCATTATACTGGCGTCGACTTAGGAGGGTTAATGATTGTAAGGAATATGTCGATGTGTTGACAATTTTGGTTAGTGATGTGCATTCCATAATTATCATCATGCATGGTTGTTTCTTCAAATAAAAATCAAGTTTGAAATAAATGGCGAATTATCACTGCAGGATGATATTCACAAAGACAATCGGCCATTGAGGACGCTGAAGTTGACTGAGTTAGAGGCTTCATGCCAATGGTAGATTGACAGTTGTCGATTTTTTGACTGGCTTGAGCCTGAGGTGCAACCCACTCCTCAACCCACAGCACCTCGTGCTGAGGTGCAGTCCACTCGCCGTCACACATCTCAGCGTGCCTCATCCAAAGAGTTGGAGTCTCTGTGAGAGTGCGTCGAGAGTCAGGATGCCATTATTGCTAGGCACGAGCTCTCGATTTCCACTTTACTTCAGCGGGTGGACGCTCAGGACGCGCTGATTGCTAGGTTACTAAATGTAATTGACCCTCATCAGGTATTACCATGTTGTTCACAAGATGTTTTGACACTCATCAGGGTTAATGTTTAACTTAAATTTTATGTTTTATTTTCAGGACGACGCTGTTGAGGGTTATGTATCAGATACTTTACCAGCCACTGCTGCCAAGATCTTAGCTCCAAGGGTATTGCGTCGTAGTATTCGAGAGCGGCGATTGGGCAGGGTTAGGCTGTCGCCATATTATACCCCGAACCAATTAAAACGGCTAGTGAAGAAACCTTCTGTGGTGAATGAGGCGGCGCCTGAAGAACCACTGGTTAATTTGGGAGCTGATGACAAGCCGGTGGAGAAAGCCGCGGCTGAGCCGATGGTTCTTGACGCAGCTGAGCCGGTTGAGCCGGTGGAGAAAGCCGTAGCTGAGCCGGCAGCGGTGGAGGCATCATTTACTATTGCAAATGAGGATAAAGCCGCAGTCGACCCGGTTGCTTCCGCTGCTCGAAAACAGTCTGTGCCCGTGCCAGTTAAATATCAACGTAAGAAATACGTTAAGAAGACAGTTGGGCTGGAGACTACAGAGGATGGGATGGTGAAAATGGTGTCAACTTTAGTGAACCCGGAGACCGGTCTTCTCACCAATCCTCCCCTAGCGGCATCTGTTGAGACGGGAGTCATTGTCGGACCATCCACTGTTCGCGAGTTATATATGAGCGGCGATGAGGTGCGTTGCATGTTCGTCCAACAGGTTTTGACTGGCAGCCGCCCCTACCACCGTTACCAAAGGCAACTACTTCGTACAAATATTTTGTATAACATAAATTTGTAACTTTTTGTCGAATGTAAATATTTTGTAATATATTTGTTCATTTAAACTTTGTAGGGCATTGTTGACAGTTTTAAATGGAAACAACCAAAATAATTCTCAAACTATTAGAATTTTCCAACTCTAATGGACTTTTTTTTTTTTTAACAACAAAAGGATCTTATTCACCAATGTAGATCCTTGAAATAAGAATTACAATATTACAAGTTATTAAACATTAAAGGGACCCCAACATTAAATAAGAATTACAACATTACAAAATAATACTAGCAGTTTAAAGTCCCAAATGGAAAATGTGTTCACTGATGGGAGAAAATGAAGGTGTGTATGACGGCGCAGTGTCTAGGGATAAATGGCGAAACAATTTAAAGAGCAACATGCCATAAGGAAAGGGATTATTGGTGTAGGTAACGGCATGTTGCATGATTGATGCTACGATATAGCCTACATCAAAGTGTATGTTGTTCTTGATCCAATAAACCATGAGAGCTTCAATGGCATAGACCATATGTGGCTCTGTAGAGCGACAAGAGATATTATAACGAACAATATCAAACATTGTTCTCAACTCCGGTTCAAGATCAAAGATTTCAATTAGGCCACGTGACTTGCATCTACCTCGACCCTCTTCACTGCAAATATCATCAACAATCTGATGGGGATGAATAATTCGAAGACTAATATATCCTAGCTCTTTTTGTGAGCAATAGAATTGAACTCCTCTACTGGGGAGTTCCAAAAACATAAAGAAAGTGGAAAGACTCCACTGAATGGGACGACCGTTTAGCTTGAAATCAACGGTCTTGAAACGCCGATCAAAATGAAAGTTTGTATAGAATTCTTCAATGCAGAGTGGATGGATTCAATCAAGAAGGTTTATCAGAATACCCAATGAGATTTCCTCAAAGCTCTGTAAAACGGAAGTGGAAATGATGTTAGATTGATCAACTATTCTTCCTTCTTCAATAACTCTACAATACAAGTTGTATGTATTGCTCATATTGTATTTCTTAAATATAAATGAAATGTGATGTTATAAGAATATGATTATGGAGATGGCTGAAAGTGCAGATGGCCGGATGATGTAGATGGCTAAATGATTTTATAAGGTATAATCTTATCTAATAAAATCTAGGGAAATCTTATCTAGTTGCATAAATCTTATCAGTTGGAATCTTATCCAGTCTTTATGGCAAGTCACATTTGCGTCCGTAATTTGCAAGTGACATTTGCGTCCGAAATTTGCGAGTCACATTTGCATCTGGGAATTTCGATATGGTTAACACTTGGTGATAATTAGAAAACCAAACAGAGTTAACATTTTTTTCCATACATTACATAAGTTAAGGGTGGCCCAAATGAACACTTGAAAAATTCCACGGCTCATACTTAGATTCTTCCACCTTCGCCTTGTCGTGTGACCTTGAAGTAGATCTTGATTTGGCTCTTGATCTGCTTTGCTCATCTGTTTTATCGTAAGGAGCTATACAACCAGATCGGCTATGACCGATTCCATTGCAACGACTACATCGTTGCTTGGGTTTGGTTTTCTCCTCTCCTTTCGAAGGAATACGAGCACGGCCAGGTGGACGACCACTTGGTTGTATGATAGACTGATTTTGAAGCGTTTTGTCATATCGAGTTGTATTTCTTTGCCTCGATACACACGTCCCTCCAAAGTCATCAACTCTTTCAAGATGTGACCAAGCACTTTCTTGCTCGCATGTCGGTTATTCGACATGATTTGAGTCCGAGTGCATGTGTGAACGTCAACTAACTTTCTAATTTGAAAGTTGATACTGTTGTTTATACGACGTGCACTTACCTTCCACTCACAATCATGCAAGACACATGATGTTGTATACCTTGTCTTGTCCGACTTCTTCGGCTTGATTTGAAAACCCTCTTCAAGACACTTGGTATGAAGCTGAAGAAGCAACTCCTCCTTGTTTTCAAATGTTTGTCCAACTTGAACCCGGTTAGAGGGTTCATACATTGTAACTGGACGTTTTGTACTTTCTGGATTGTTATCACTTAATAGTGGCGGCATATTCCAGAATATATTCTTTGTGGTTGTGGTTGTGGTTGCTGTAGGAGATGTTGTGTTGTCATTTGGATCTCTTGGATCCAGCTCCTCCTCCTCATCATCATCCCCAACAATATGATTATCAAAGGGATGGTCAAAGTGTTTAGGGGGATTAACATTTTCTTCATCATAATGATCATCATCATGAGAATCGTCAAGAATATACTGAACATCCTCGTGATGTAGTGGTTGTTCAAATACGTTAAATTGGGTGTCTTGGTTGTTTTGTTCTGGTAACGTGGTATATGTTGGGTATTGTGGAGCAGCATGAAAATAAAATTGATATTGTGGTGGATAAGGTACCGAAAATTGTGGGGGTACTTGATATTGAGGTGGTTAATTATAATCATGAGTTTCTAGTTGCAAAAATTGTTGTTGAAAACCACTACTACTACTACTGGTAGGTTGGTTGCTACCGGCACCAGAAACATTTGATACAATATCCACAATGTAAATTTCAATAAGAGCATTATTAATTGCATGAGTAAAAAAATCCCCAAATGCTTCAACATCATCAGTTATATCAACAACATACTGATCGACCTTATATTTCATTAAAATTGGTGAATCAAGTGGTAAACCTAATTTCCGTAAAATATTTTTCAACAAAATTTTGCAAGTCAATGGTTTTTCCGGTGCAACAGAAAGTTTTAAAGGCGCTTTATGGCATTCTATTGGTAGTACATAGGGACGTTGTTAATATATTCAAACGACCTCCAACACAAATATAGACCTTAAATTTATCAGAGAATTGACTCATTTTGATTATGAAAACAATATAAATAGCAACTTTATAATTTTTTGAATCGTACCTTTCAATGACAGATCAGATCAATTAAGGTTTAAATTTAAGAGTGTTGTATGGATTTGTCAAATAAACTGATAAATTTATGAAGTTGGGAGTATTTTGTGAAGTTGTTGTGTATAAACTGATGAAATCGGGTTATTTTAAAGGGAAAAAAATGTTATCTGAAAAATATCCAAAATATGCTTTTAGGATGATATATCTTATCCAGAAAAATCTAATCTGAAAATTGTATTGATAAAAATCCCGAAAACTCGAAATATCTTATCCAACATCTTATCCAAAAATCCACCCGTCCTGCACACCCAGAAGCAAATACGAATACCCGGACGCAAATCCGCATACCCGAACGCGTGACCGAAAATACAAGTCGGTGACCAAGAAATGCAAGTCGGTGACCGAGAAATGCAAGTCAGTGACCGAGAAATGCAAGTCGGTGACCGAGACGCAAACGCTACCCGGATGCAAATCCTCGTACCCGGACGCGTAACCGGGACGCAAAATCTCACTCCCGGACGCAAATACTCATACCCGGACGCGTGATCGGGAAATGCAAGCCGGTGACCGAGAAATGCAACTCGGTCACCCGGACGCAAAAACCGAGACGCAATTTGCGATCGCAATTTGCGTCCGGGTGACCGAGTTGCATTTCTCGGTCACGCGTCCGGGTACGAGTATTTGCGTCCAGAAATGAGATTTTGCGTCCCAGTTATGTGTCCGGGTGAAGTAAAAACACAATTTTTTTAAAAGGACAATTTTTTATATAACTTTTTAAAAGAGGACATTTTGTTTAATTTCCCCTTGAATCAATTTCACAATCATGTTTGAATTTTACATCGAAGTAAAAGACCGTAAATCGAATTTAGATTTGGTTTGAATTGGCAGTGTTTCAAAGTTTAAATTTCAACCCCGAAAATTAAACATAGGCAAGTGTGGTGGGGTGTTGAGTTGATATTCTTGTCTGATGGGCTGGGCTTAAGTGTAGATTGATACTTGTTTCTTATTGTCCAAACAAACGTGGGCCCACTTTGTGTTTTTCTCTTTACGCAATAGTCAATACCCATGTGACCTCCTGAACTGCCCGGCCCGGCCCTGCCGAGTCCTCTTTAAGGTAATAACTTACGGTTAACTAGTAGGTTACCCGCACAATACAGTGCTACTTTACGTTCGAAAGGCAACATAGAGATCGACAAAGATGATTAAGTGACTTTAGAAATTAATATGATGAGACAATCACTTTTGACCAAATTGTTAAAAGTTAGATTGTTGGTGGTGTGATTTTGACAATATTTTTACTAACATTGTTATGTTAAAGCCTAACTTATAGTATGATGAGTTATTTTATAACACTCTAATGCAGTTTGTTGAAACAAAATTTCATTTTTAAACTATTTAAAAAACTAACTGATATTACATGAAAAAAATAATACTTAGATGTTTTTGGTTACAAGAGTTTGAAGCTCTAGTTGTGTAATACGGTTTTTTTTCTTTTTCTTTTTGAAAAGAGTTGGAAATTTTATAAAGTTAAGATTCGACATATCTATTTCTAACATGTTTAATTCGCATTTTAAAATAACTTTATAATTTTCAATTTTCTGACACTCTTTACCACCATATTCAATTATTCATAATCCTACGTTTCAGCTCATTATCGTAGATAATCATTAAGTGAAGTGAAGTGAAGGACAATATACACGATCATTGGGCTACTATTTTTCTAATAGCTAGTGATAAACTACGTATACAAGATACAAAGAATAAAATTAAAAATGTAGTATACCAGAAATGTTTGTATTTATTTGATTTTAATTTTAATTAAATAATTGTTTATTTATTAAAAGGCAACAATCCCCTGTTATGATTTGAAAACGTGTTCCCCATAGTCATCGCCGACAATTTCTGGGCTATCCAAATAGTGTCACGTGACTTACGTATGGTCGAGTTGACACATTTTGTGTTTAATTTGTTTATTACTTTATTGTAAATTTTTGTCTAGGTCTATTTTACGATAAGATTTTGAGAGCTTTTAGTTTTTAGCTTTTAATTTTAAAAATAAAAGCTTTTTTGTATGAAAAGTCTTGTTTGGAGATAAGAGCTTTTAGCTTTTAATTTATTTGAAAAGCTTCAAATTGAAAAGCTAACAGAAGAAGCTTTCAAAAATTTGTAGAGTTTTTTGTAAACAAAATTACAATGATACCCTCGATAAACATAATTACATTCATTACGTTTCTTGAATTCTTCTTTATATGCTCAATTACTAGTTTACTACTATTGTATTTTAATTATACATATCTCCATTGATGTTTTTATTTAGTTATTTATTTAATTTACTTTTTCTTTTTCATTTTATTTTCAAATAATTGATGCTCTAAATAATTAACAAGAGAAGTATTTCATTGTGTCGAACTAACACATCCATCTTCGCGATATTAATTGCGATAATCTATCATAACTTTTTATAAAAATAAAACTTAACATTCCTGTAGAAAGGATTAACATTTTCAACATTCAAATACTTAATATAGTAAATATTATTTGTTAAACTTGTTTTTAACTTTGTTTATCACTTATATTATTTTATATTGATGTCCTTTTATGTCATTTTACAATTCAAGTTACAGTTACAGCTAGTTTGCCAAACAGTTTTATAGAAATAAACCTACAACTTACAACTCCAACTTACAGCTACAGCTACAGCCTACAGCTAGTTTTGCCAAACAGACAGTGTATTAAAAACGGGTTAAACTTTTTGTAGTAACACACATTTTGATTTTCATAGTCAACAAACATCATAAATCAAGAATTATCGCAAGAATATGTTACACATGTTCAAAATTATTTTTACAAACGAACTATTTTTTTTTCCGATTTTATTATATAATCGTTTGAATCATTTTACTACACTTAATAATAATAGTAATAATATATATATGGAACCTGCATATATAATTATATATATGAATCATATCAATAATTTTCAATTTTTCCCCGAAATGATCAGCCCTACAATTTTCAGTTAAAGACCCCTACCGATGACAAGAGTTGAAGTTTTCATGTTGATCATGCATTATGCTTTTGTGTATGCATATTTCTATCAAATAAAACTTAACTCACACTACGTAGTATGTAAATTAGTTAATTTTCTACCGTTAGTTTAAAGATCATTTGATAGTTGTATAATAAATTCTGTTATTTTATGTCTTTTTTTCTTTTTTTTTTTTTTTTTTTTTCATTTTTACCATTGAGTAAATTCCATGATTGGTCCATGTGGTATATCACGGATTTACCTAAATAATTAAAAAAAATTCTTTTTCGCGCTGCCAGTCCAAAAGATTTACCATTATCTAGTAAATAGTCTCACGTTGAAAAAAATACCCTCAATCACTATTTTTATTTCATAAGTTTAAAAAAGAGATAATAGGGGTATTTTAGTCGATTTAGGTTGATGAATGAACCATCGTGAGATGAAAATACTTTTTTGAACTAATAACAGAAAAAAAATAAAATAAAAACGAGCTGTATAAATTCGTATAAAATAAAGATATCATTCATGGGATTTACTCTAGTTATTTTTTTTTCACTTGAATCATATCAATAGAAGCCAATCAAATTAAACTCTTTATCCTACAACTTGTATCATAATCCACCAACTTTGATTAATTGTTGAATATCATATCACATGATCAAACACACATTCCATGGTTCTCTGACATGTAATTGTTCAAAACATGTTTGTTTCAATCACAATTCTTCTACTTAGTTTGAAACCAAAAACAACTTGTTACATAAAACAACATGGTCGACCCGATAAAATAGCATTAATTGAACAATATGTAACCGTGGTTCCCATAAGTCATATGGTGGGGCTAGCCATGAACCCTACATGGCTCCATCCTTACACACTCAAAGCCGAAACATGATCGGGACGGACTGTTTTCTCTTATATGTATCTACCACCTCTCTCCATCCTTAATTGCAACCATATATAAACCCCTCTTCTACCCACAAATTATATGCATTCTAACTCGCCCTACTCAATTGCTTTATATATACATATCAATCAATTAATAAATATTCTTAACGTTCGATTTGACCATAATGTCGAGTAGAAGGTCAGGAACGTCATCAAGGATCACAGATGACCAGATTATCGAACTCGTCTCCAAGTTGCAACAACTTGTTCCTGAGCTTCGTAGTCGTCGTTCCAACAAGGTAGAGTACGTTATCATTTTCACTTCATTTTCTTAATATATTAATAATTCTTGATATATATTTTAATAGAAATAGTGTTTAACTACAGATTATGACATGTGATTTGGTATTATAATTAAAAAGGTAGGATTAGGCGTTCACAATGCTTATTTAATTATTAACCAAAAAACCAAAAACTACTTTTAACTTGTTAACTTTTGTCGTTACTTTTGAAATCAAGAAAAATAAGATAAAATGGCTTTAGTTTCATGCATAATTGACTTTCGAGTGGTTTTTTATACGAATTAAGCTTAATAAATATATATAAAAATATCGATCTTATTAGAAAAAAATCGTATAAATGAAATAAATATTATCACGTATGTTTGATAAGGAGTATCACATTACTTTTATTATTATGAGTATGATTAATGATTAATGATTAATTGATTATTATACCAAAAGCTAGTGTATAAATTTCTCATGTTTTTGTTAACAAACTTTTCGTGCATACTTATTTCCAACTGAAAAAACTACTCTATCCTAGCCAGATACCTAACTCTCTCGACCAGTTACATCATCACAAGTGATCTTAATTGAATTGCTTGTTCAAATGGCCACACTTCTTTATTATAATAGCTGCATTATAGAGCATAATACAATTTTTATTATAAATAGTGACCCGACGATAATCGTATAGTATATTTGTTTTTCACGTATTATCGGTAAGAGTGAATCAGTAACACTAGTTTGCTCGTATGTAGTGTTGAGGATTCGTAATAAGCTAGGCGGCGAAGGGAAAAAATTAATATTAAATGAAACTTGCAGAAATTAATTTTGAAATGTTGAGTATTATTTTTAAGAGTTAATAAATATAAAACAAGCGCTTTTATCTACGTAATACTTATTAAGTTTTTCAAAAAAAAATCTAAGAAACTGAAAAGGCAGACCACGTACGTATTCAACTTTGTGTTGCTAAAAAGAAATGAAAATCTTTGTTTTCTTTTTTGTAACTACAAATATAAAACCAAGACACGTATTTTTCTTTACATTTTTTATTTTGTAAAATGAAAACTCGTCTCTCAGAATGTGTTTTCTTAATTTCCATTAATATGTAGGGATACAAAATAGTTCTTTCTAAAGAAATAGAAACGGAAAAAGACGATAATTATCTATATATATATATATATATATATATATATATATATATATATTCATATTCATATCTATATATTCATATTCATACAACTAATCTTAAGTTTGAATCACGCAACTAATCTTGCTAATTTAGTTTAACGTACAAAATTATTATTCATATTCATATTCATACAAATTAAATGACAAATGTTAATGTTAATTCACGTGTGTGTTGATCTAATTATTATTAATATCTCGATCTGATCTCCATTTTATTTTTACGTATATGGTTTTGGTGTAGGCATCGGCTTCAAAGGTGTTACACGAGACGTGCAACTACGTGAGAAACTTGCACAAGGAGGTTGATGACCTCAGCGATCGTCTCTCCCGATTATTGTCCACCATTGATGATGATAGCCCTCAAGCATCCATCATTAGGAGTTTAATTAATTAATTAATTAATTACAAATATATATATTATACATATCTATATATTTGCATTTCGATTAATCATATTGATATCTAGTGCTATACAAATATACAATATGATAATATATTTGTGTCTTGTGTGTATCCTGATTAATTTCTTCTTCTATGCATGTTAATTTCATCTCTTAAATTATTTTCATTTGTAATTGTTTAGAGATTAATCAACTTTACATAATATTATTATTTTAAAATAAGAAAGACTTGAAAAGTCCAAAAGCCAAACAAAACTCTCTTAGATTACCATGCATGGCTATAAAGAAAACACTCTAAAAGTGCATGAAAAGATTCATGTAGGCGATCTAAAAATAATTTAGTTTAAAGTTAAAGGTGATGAACTCGAATCTTATAGTTTGTGTTGTGCAAAATCATTTACCAATAAAAGACTGTTAAAAAATTTAATTTTTGTTGGTATTGAATCCGGCTCCCATAATTTGGTGGGTTTTTTTTTCTCCGATCGACAAAAGTTTAAACGTCCAGTTCAAAGAGGCATGATACAGTCAAAATTTTAAAGTCAAAGACGGTATTATTATGATCCACTATACATTTATGATGCAGTGAATCCGAGTTGTAGATCAACAAAAACCAAAGACTAAGATTGTCTCTCTCATTCCTTCTCAGAGCCCTAACCTCAAATCAAAATTTAAATATATAAGTAACCACCAACATGATTTTATGTATTATTTTGAAGCAAAATAATAGAAGTTGTTTGTCCTTTAATTAAAAAAAAATTGGGGGCCAAGAGCAATAGGAAGCAATATGCTTAAAGAAATGGGACCAAAGATTTTGTTGCCCAATCAAATGTCACAATCCAAATTGAACATATAAGATATTAGAGATGAGGTTGTCATTCAATACTCTTAATAGGGCACAGTACACACGAAAGTGATATATATATGTCATGACACTCTTCCCTTTCAACCACACAATTTAGTAATTTGTATTATTGAAATTGCATGTTATTATTAACCTTATTACCAAACATGTTACAAACATATAACCATAAACAATAAATACTAGAAAAAGCAAAAGAAATCATGTAACTAATGTGACATATGAATAATAGATATGTGTGCATAAAGCATCTCATATATATACCTATTTACATCCTCTATTTTCATGTTCTAGTATTATAAATACTTGTATGTACTGATATTAATTTACTTATATATATTTTGCACTCTCGTATTTTCCTTTCATGTTAGTCAGAGGTCCCCCTGAAAGCAGTCTATTTACCTCGGATAAGGGAATGACTTTCTTTACCCTCGGTTAGAGGAACGATTCTCTTTACCTTGTGTAGAGGAACGACTATCTACATTTTACCTTCCCCGTACACCTTAAATGCGAGATTGGTTATTGTTGTTTTCGTTGTTGTGTGCATGAAGCAAAAATTAAAATTCCTACAAAGGCTATGTAGAAAGTGACCAAGGAGCAATACGGGCTCCATATATAGAATCATGGAATAAGACGCCTTATGGGCCTTTTTTTTTTATTGTGAACATCGAGATATTATATTAATAATGTACATGGCACGATAGCATTAATGCATATTTGTGGCCTATACATAAAAAATGTTGAGCGCACAAATCACCTCCCATAGTCTAATTTGTTAACGAACAAATGAAATGTAATTAGGGTAAAGGTTTCATTTGTAAGAAATAAGAAGGCGGTTTTTTTATGAGCATGGGAAATATGGGCAAGCCCATCAAGGTTAAAAGTCCGGCTAACCCGCGCATCAAGCGTTTAGTTTAATTGAACCCGGTTCGTTAAAAAACAACGTTCGGCTTTAATACGAATACATCATTTAGACATTTACTATAGTTTCACACTGTTTCTTAAATTTCATATCGTCAACTCGTTTTTTAATTTGCATTGCATGTTCAGTTATATAAAGAAAGTTTTGTTTTTTTACTGTCCCCTACAACCGAACCGTGAAAAGGATAGAATGATAGAGCAAATATAAAACGTCGGAAAATTGAACCGCTTAAAATGTATTGGTCAAGTTGCTATTGGGCCCAATTTCGAACTAGTACATATGGGCTTTTACATGTGGTATGTTTGGCTCGTTTATTTAGGGAAGAACTTCCATAAATGGTCGATGATGATCCAAAATGCATTTAGGCCCTAATATTTTTTTTTACTTTTATCATTTATTTATAGAAACTTTGACGATATAAAAACATTCCATTTCCTCAAGTCAATTATTATGTTGGTTATTGTCAGAACATTTTTCACTTCAACTCGTACAAAAGTTATCTATATAAGGTCAGATGAGGTTCCATTTTAAAAACTAATTGTTGATAGAGATACTAGCTTATGAACTTATATACAAATTTTGGTTTCTCTATTTTTTCGATATGGGATATGAGTTTGCACTCAACAATCCTCCCCTCAAACTTAAATTCCGCATTGGCCCCCCTTTCAATGTGAACACACCCCCTAGATCAAGCCTTATTATCAGAACGAGACCAAACGATCACTGGGATCATTGACTAGAGCTCTCTTTCGATGATGTTATTTCCTCCAAGATCAAGCCTTATTATTCTCGGATAGAGGCGAGACTAGACGATCTACTAAGATCATCAACCGGAGTTGAGAGTTTCCAAGGATTTCATCCACATCAACACCGAGCTACAACCGTAACTCTAATATCACGTATCATGACGTTTTTCAGTTCAACTCGTCAAAAGCCCATGTATATAAGCTCGGATGATATTTCACTTCAAAAATAATCTGTGATAGAGGAAGTAGACCATTAACTTATATATAAGTTTTAGTTTCTTTATTTTTCCAATGTTTGATATGAGTTTGTACTCAAGAATTATTTTTAACACAAAAATGAAAATGATCTTGACATATTTCTAAATTTATTTATAAATGAAAATATGACAAAAACACGCGTTGGTCTGGTAAAACATTAAAACGGAATTTGTGTTGGTCAAACGACAATGGTCTTTAGGTGCGTTTATTCAACCAGGTATTTTTATTTATTATTCTTAATACTTTATTATATCATAAAGAAGATTTGACTACTTCACCTTGTATTCAATTAAATTGAAGCTAATTATTTAACGAAAGAAGATTAATTTGTGTTGTAATTTGTAAATACCACGTTGGGATTATTTAGACATATAAGATTAAGATAAAGCAATTAGAAAGCGCATAAAATGATTAAATTAATCGGTTAAAACAAAAAAAAAAAAAAAAAAAAATAGAAGGTGCACGGTAAAACTTTTAAAATTGTTTTGTTTATATTAATCTTTTGATCTACTGATTATACTTGTAGAGTTATATATATATATATATATATATATATATATATATATATATATATATATATATATATATATATATATAATCTATCATCAAAAAGTCCAAGTCAGCCATCACGAGGAAACTAAGGAATTTAATTTTGACTTTTTCATAAAACAAATGAATCACAGGCTGTGACCACCTAGTATTACTTGTTCAAAGTTTAAATATTTTATATTTCCATTTTAAATTAGAAGTGCCCGTTTTTCAGCAATTCTAATAATTACATTAAAAACAATCCTATTTTATTTAATATAAACCTAATAAATTATTTGCCTTGTAGTTATAGACACCAACTACTTCTCTTTTTAGGGTTGGTGGCCCGTTGTATGTTTCATTATTATTCCTTTTTAAAAAAATTAGGTGTGTAGATTTAATGGAATATATTAAGTAACACAAAATCTTTTGGTTCACTCATAATTATTTTCTAAGTCTCCACACCTTCAATGAACGAGACATGAGTTCACAAGCTCGAGTCAAGAATTAACAATGAAATACTACGTAACGATCTTAAATTAATAAATTGTCAAAACCTTTATTCAAACTTTTACGAATTCAAAGGATATTACCAAAATTCTTTTTACCTTTTTTGTTGCAATGTTATCGATTTCGGTTATTGGGTCATCGTGTACAATGATCGTAACCGAATAGGATCTAGAATGGCTCGTGTGGGGTAAAATGATAATCATGTCGCAATGTGTGTATTAGAAGGGAAAAATCTCTAAAACGCTTTCATAACATACAAATGTCAAGTAAATCAGGAAAGAAAATTATGATCAGATCTCAAGTAAAACTCGCAATTCGCAACTCTATTAAATCAATCAATAGATAACAAATCAGTAAATCAATTGTTCAAACTATTTTTTCTCGAGGAAAGAAAAATATAATATCCCCTTTCACTATACAATCGTCAAAAATTGAAACATTAAGAACTAATAATCACAACAAATTGGACACCTAATTAGTCCATTTTCATTGCAATCAGGACATCTTTGAAACCCATAATCACTTTCTTCTTTTTCTTCATCATCCATTTCATCAGACTCGTCTTCATAATAAATCTTACAGCTACCAGAACACGTCTCACACGGTACAAATCTTACATCACCACACGCCTTACAACCACAACGAAATCCGTCACTATCCGCCATTTCACAACCTTCTACCGCCTTCTCGAGATGCCCATCCTCATGCAATCGCCTAATTTCGACAGCACCACCGATACATTTCTTCCCAATAAACACTTTCGGTAATCCACTAATAAAACCACCTAATAGCTCTTTCAATTCCTCTTTAAACCCCGAATGCATCGATACGTCTCGTTCATCGACCCGAACTCCAGTCGACTTCAAAAGTTGTCTGACGTGGCAACAATCCTCGTATGTCTTCCTTACTCCTCGTAAACTAGTGAAATACAAGACCAATTTTTCTTTGACACGTGGCGGACTTTTATTGGTTTTACCATCGCTAACGAAACCAGTTTGTAACGATTTCTTGGAATCTGTTATTTCCAATAAATCTTTATCAAAACCGTCTGATGCCGGCAGATAAAATGGGTTCGCTGGATGTAACAGTTCAAATGATTTTCTAAATGACGTAATCACCTCGTTATCAAAATCCAATGCAATTGACGTATCCATTGAGCTAAAAACAGAATCCGATATAGGATCTTTTTCGGGTAATTTTACTGAGGGTTTGGATTCGGGTTGGGGTTCGGGTTCATCGAGTGGGGATGTGATTGAATTCGGATTAACATGAAATGAGAAGCTACGAAAGTGATTAGCAACCGAAATTGGTCGTAAGGGGCTCGTATCGTCTAATCCTTCCATTAACTCCCACGCATTAATTGTTTCCGGTTCACCGGGAGGCGTTGTGATCGGCGTTCTCGGAGTAAATTTCGGGATCTTTTCTTCGATCATTTTTGACCATGTCTTGGCATCAATCACGCTACCAGCAAATTCATTACTTTCTTTCTCTGAGGCATTTTGTTGAACAGGTTCCGGGCGAATCTGAGCTACTCCTGGATTTTTCAACCGGCCAACCTCATCGGAGTCCGATGGATCGAGCTGAAGGTAGCCAAGTGTGGTGGATTTAAGGGCCACGAGATGGTAGTTGTCGTCGTCGGTCTGGGGAGGGTGATGAACGTGCATTGAATAGCTTCGTGTCATCGGAAGGTACGGTGCACGGCAGTTCCGGCACACCGGTTTTTGTTTGGATGTTGCACAACCCATTTGACTGAAAATGAATAAACCCAGTAAAGAAGATTTGATTTTAAATCACACCCAGAAACAATTAGACATATACTTCGTGTATAACAATTAAATCAAGTACTATATATTAAACAAAATCTCGCGTGTGGATATTGGTCGGTGATTAGAAGTGGAATAGAAGATCAAGTAAAAAAAACATTCACCAACGTGAATTAATTGGGAGTTAAATAGAGTACAAAAAGATTAAATAATGCACAAAACCACAAGAATCTGTGTTTATCGAGTAAACTAGATTCTAGATTTCATACAATTTTGTGAAGAACAGTGTGAAGACTGAAAATGATGAAAGAAAAAAATAAAAGACAAAAAGTTTGATTTGGAAAAATGGGAATGAGCGGTGTGGTGATATCAACAGTCCAACACCGGTTCTGCCTTCAAGTCGTGGGGGACATAACATATTATTATCATCAACTAAATTAAAAAAGGATATTAATTTTTTTATTTTTTAAAATAAGAAAAAGAAAACACTGACGAAAACACCGTAAAGTGTGTGAGAGAGAAAGAAGGAGAAAACGTGTAAAGCGGGAATTTTTCCCAAAATGACGCTTTCCTTTTTCCTTTTTACAAGTACCCACTCACCCGCTAAAAGGGACGATCAAAAAGGGTGTGATTTGATTTCCAAATTATATGACTATTTCTTTCAACTCTCACTTTCATGCGCGTGTTACACCACTCCCAACAACGAAGGGCGTATTAGTGAGTGTCTTAGTTTTACAACCTCAGGCCCACACTATCACTTTTTAAATTGATACACAACTCACGTAACGGTGTTAACAATAATCGTGAAACTTCATTTTTACGTCATACGTTAACAATATACATTCATTTACGTACACTAAATAAAAAATAAAAAAACTTTTAAAATTGATTTGGCCCCACTTTTCTCGCCGCTTCCTTCGTCGGTATACGGACGTAACCCAACCGACGAGCCCCCCGACGTGGTCGTGCCAACGGTGTCAGTTGACCGACTTGCGTCGGTTCCCAATCGACGAAGGCCGTTGACATTGGTCTAAGTAAACGTTTATAGTTCTAAGGAATTCATACTACAAAAAACAGTGTTTGAATAATATCGTGGAATTAGTCATGTGGTCATATTGTGATTAGAAGTGTATGAAAAAGTTTTAAAAATACCACGAATCACAAAGAGAGCACTTAAATGTGATCTACATCTAAGTGGCACTAGTAATATGTCATTCGTTAGTTATTCTTTGTTAAGTGATCAAAATGAATACAAAAGGATAAATACATGATTGATAACTAGAGAGGCTTGCCACAAAACTAACATGAGGGAATACTTCCATTTGTTATCGGTTTCGTTGAATGGGTGACTGGTGTTCGGTGGGGGTGCGTAATGGAAGACTGAGGTTCAAGGAGCTTGTATAATGATGGTTGTGCTAGGGGATCGGAGAGTGATTGTCGATGGTGGGATACTCGGATGTATGCATAAACATAACATATAGACTGTTATATTAGTGTCACGTCTATAACATTTGCTCATGATTGAGTTATGCAAAACTACTCTTAGTGACATACATATAACTGACTAACTGGACATTGCTTCTTTTGATTTCTGATTTTTCTTCAAAGAACACATAATCTTAAATTTTTAATTTATAAATTAAAAATTACACTAAACATAATGAAAACGTAATGTTAATTTTTAAAAAAATATACTCGTAATACTTTCATGTTTTAAAAAAGAAATACAAAAGCATACTCTCGACTCACGTCAAGTCCACCTCGTGTGACGAAGTATCCCCTTCGTCACTCATGAGTGACACACCTAGTGGTGCCGGGCCATGGTGTTGTTTAACATTCAACTATGTAACTGAAGGTTGTATTACGTGTCTTAAATTTTAGGGCTAGTTAACATTTTCACTGACTTTAACATTATTACCGTTGAATTATAACAAATTTAAATCTACTTAGCTTTAGTAAAATATGATTATGATTATGATTGATTATAGTTTGTCATGTGTTTGTTTTTTTGAATGTCATACGTACATTTGTTTGTATCATTCACCTTTTAATTATGGAGAATGCTAATCATACCCCAAAGGTTAAAAATTTTATATTTAACATTTTTAACTCGGTTGAATTAATTATAAAGTAAGAACATTCTTTTCTAATACTGACTTTCCTTATTTAAATTTGATAAAAGTGTTTATTCACGATAATTGTAATTGTAAATATAAAAATAAGTTGAATATCGAATGCTTAACCATAATCTTTAAGGCTGTAGTTAGCATTATTATTGAATTCTCTAAATAAAATGAGTTACCATCATCATTCATTATGATATGATTCTCATATATGACAACCCACCGGCCACTCCAGCCGAATTAAACTATTCTTTTGATGCGACCAACTAACATCCTTACTAGTCATTCACAAACTTGATGAGAAAACGATCTCTCCAAGAAAAACGCAAGTAATATATGATTGGAAAAAGAAAAAAAAAACCCTCTTAAACCCACCCAAAAAAACAAAGTTAAAAAACAAATCATATAACTAAAAGTATATATATATGCATACTACCATTTGATATCATTCGTATACCGCCAGAGATCAATAAAGTGATAAACAATCGGTGACAATTCCCTTAGTTTTGAGTTAAAGCGTTCACATTTTTATTCCGAGTTGTCTCAAAATAAGTGTTTACTTCTTATACCACTAAATTAGAAGAGTTTGTAAGTAATAAAGATTATATTTAATTGGTGGACAATTTAATAAACTATGTGTATTTTCAAATAAACATTTTAATCGGAACGGAGGAAGTATAATATTTCGTATGTGATCATTGATTGTTCCTAATTTTGCAAATAATCGATAGAGTTTCGGTAAATTTTGTAAAAACAGTGTAAATGAATTTGTTACTCATAGAACATTTTCATATGTTATGCAAGTTTTACGTACACTCATTTAACATACGTTGTGACTCTTGTTGTGGTCAATAATCAACATCAAATATCTTATCGCTACCTACTAAAATTTTGGTTAGTAAATGAAACAAGCCAACCACACTTTCTATCAACCGTTGTACTACGTTTTTATATAGTTTTTAATATTTTTCGTGTGACAAAAATACACCAAAAAATCTTTAGTGTACTATTTAAAGGTTAATATAATGTATTCGGCCTTTTTCTATCCTAGATGTTCATGTTCGCAGTTTCGAGTACAAAGATGGTGAAGTGTAGTTAAAATTGTAAATTGGAACGTGGACACATGATGGATGGATAGGCCTAAATTAAGCTAGTGGTGGGTGCCACCAAGCCCGGATCCAGGTTCTGCAATTGCATATCGCCTTCATTTTTCAAGGGCCTCAAAATTTTGAAATTTTAAGTTTAACCTAAATCGATTTTAAAATAATTATATCAAACTAAATGATATTATGGAACTATAAAACTAGCAATTGATGACCCATTTGAAAACAAAGCTTAACTATGATTTTAATGGAAATAGTATCGACTTGCAGATGAATTTTGTAAGGAAGATGAGTTTCTTTTTATTATTTTCATTTAAGGCCCCTTCATCTATTATTTAATATTTTTATTTTAGCCCCTAAGTTTACTAGTTTTCACTTCATTCCTAATTATAAATATCTAAAAAATGTCAAATCTTGAAATAACTCCATGTACCACTATAACTATATTTTTCAAAACCATAAGGCTTAGTTTGCATATCGACTATACCAATACTAATGTTTGGTAAAAGTTTCATAATTTCAAATTCTTTTCTAGAACACACATTTAAAGTTTAACTTATACAATATATACTGTGTTACAAAATTCATATTTCTATAGTTCTATACTAGCTAAATTTTTTGCGTGAAAATACCTAATTTTCAGTGGTGGTACGGGGCCCCGAATGGACAGTTGACGGACCGGCTGAAGGTTACTAGAAGCCCGCCGACGGCCGACGATTAAATAAAAACATACGACAAACATTTAAATAACAAACCTAATTAAATACGAACCTTACGAAGCAAGTATTGCAAATACTTGTTTGTACCAATCCTAATTAAAACACGAAATATAGTTTAGATGCAATTAAAAGTAAACAAAATAAATAATAAATAATTAATTAATAAATAAATCTTACCTATATACTAACTAAGTATTCCTCTAACCTATGTGGCAAGCTCTCATAATTTGAAATTTTATGTGTCAATTTTTTGTTAATTCTCATTGTTTTGTAGTGCCAACTCACTAATCATCAATTTAATTAATCATGTCAACAATAATGATGTTTCATTAATACATGTTTCATTACTACTAATTACTTATTAGAACTCAATACTTACTTGTGCACTATATAAAAGTAACAACATAATTATATATGTTATCTTGATCGATGATCATGTTTTTTGGTACTATATAAGTCGATTGAAGGTGTAAGGATCAATGATAAAACAATATAAGGGTGATTATGATAAGAACTCACATCAATATGTCGAATACCTAAAAAGTCCAAGTAGAGTTTGAAATATATAGTTTACTCTGAAATCATATTGTCATTATATGACGTTCATTCTCTCGCTTCTAGGCTCAAATCATTAGGTTGATGATTTGTTGTACTTTAAATTTAGTGTCATTTTGTTTTTTATTGTTGTGTACAAATTTTAAGTCGCGGCTGTTATTTTGTTTTGAATACTTACACACTATTGTTAGTATTCGTCTATTACAATGCTCGCAAATCAAGTTGTTTCTATATGCTATTTATGTAACATTTATTAAAGAGTGTATGAGATTAGTTAACGAAAGAAAATTTATAACTATATTGTATGTTAACATGTATGATGACGTGTATCGCACATGTGATTGACACTAGTTGCTAGTTGTATATGTACACATATTCTAATCAGGTACGGATGGGCCTACATTAAATGATTATGTATAGATAAAAATAAAAGATTTATGTGTAGAAAATAAGGAAAAGGGTTAGTACATTAATAAAAAGGAAATTAAGGCATGGCTTAATTACCCGCGTAATCAGTGCAAGGAGCCAGGAGCAGTTTGGTGATGACGTTACACGTGACCGACACGTGTGTGTAGCTGTCTTGTGATTATATTCGAGAAAATTACCTAAATGGTCAAATTTGACCTCCTATATCTGAATATGGACAAAATCTTAAAAAAAATATTCATTTTGGTCAAGAATCTCGCCCATCACATCAACTTGGAGTGAAATGTAGTGTTTTTTTTAAAATTGGAGCGAAATGTAGTGTGTTTTTTTCAATTGGAGCGAATTTCTAAGCATTTGAGCGAATTGTTGTGCATTTGAGCGAATTGTTGTGCATTTGAGCGAATTCATGTGTATTTTGAAATAATCGAAGCGAATTGTTGGTCATTTGAGCGAAATGTGTATTTTTTAAGAAAAGGTATTTGAGCGAATTGTTGAGAATTTTAGCGAATTCATGTGTAATTTTTACCAAATGAAGCGAATTGTTTGACATTTAGTTGGAGTGAACTTATAAGGATTTTTTTTATACTACAATTCGCTCCAAATTGATGTGATGGAGCGAAATTTTTGACCAAAATAGATATTGTTGTAGATTTTGACCATTTCAAGATATTGGAGAGCAAATTAGACCAAATAGGTAATTTACTCATTATATTTTCATGAATGAATGCGTACATTTTTGGCCTATAATCTCGTTTCCGACTATATTTGCGTGGTCAATCATATCAGATAATTTGATGATTTGAAATATGTTAGTACAAAATAAAAATTACATTATATCTATATTTTTGCAACTGAAGTGTTAATTGTTATTTTAACCCACATGAAATTGCATGTTTATGTCCTGAATATTCATAAATTAATACACATAGTTATTTTTGTATTTCCCTTTTTCTTTAATAAAGGCCACTATAACCTCAACACAAATGGTGTAATCACTGCTACAAAAGTATCTTTTGTATCATTTAAGTTGCTCATTAAAGCAGTTTTAAGTGAAAAACCATTTTAATATTTAAATAGTTGGTCCCAATAAGAAATTAAAGTGGTTATTTGATATTATTTAAAGCGGATATGTATAAACTCCTTTAGATGATAATATTTAAGGCAGTTATGAAAACAAGCGACCTGTTTAAATCATTTACTAACCAAATAAATTTATAAACCGTCTTAGTATTTCCAAACACTCCTTATCTCCAACGTATCATACAATTCATTTGTATTTCTTTGTTGCTCACTTTACTTTTTTCCCTTCTTTACCAAATGTGAACTTCTTTTTTTCTCCACCTACCTCATTGTGTTATATATATATATATATATATATATATATATATATATATATATATATATATATATTGATGTTTTGAATAGATAAAAAGAAACATACAAGAAATCCAAATCATATTTTTTACTATTTCAAACAAACCTAGAAATAGAAGACGACGACGGCGATTAGCGATACTGGCGGCGGTGAAGATGCCGGCAGTGGCATAATGCATCTGAAGATCGACCGAAATTGGAGAAAGAGATACGAACGGAAAGGAATAACCAATCGATGAAAGAACATGAAACCATTATCTTAATTCGCTTAAAGCCTTACTTTCAACTTGGCCTCCCGGTCAGTATATCCGAGTTCGACTTCCTTCCATTCTTTTCGGCGTCATCCTTCTGCATTGGCGGACGGATGATATTCTGTACCCATCTATGGAACCATCTCGGCTATCCCGCCTAGCCAAGCCAGAAAAAATGGATTAAAACCTGCTCTATTGTTACGTAGCAATAGAAGCCTGCTTATGTTGCTTCGGCGGCGTTTCGCCCCTGGTGGTCGGCGTAACACTAATGACATTTGTCGATATGCCACTGCACTTCGTTTCTTTTTGTCCAAGTTGCTTCTTTTTTTGTCTAACTCACTTCCTTTTTTGTTTGTCAGTTTCGCAAGCGATCACGAGCGAAGACATGCTTCGCTCAGCAGAAGAGCCTGACTTTCTAGACCAGTAGCATGGAGTCCTCTAGTTGACTTTTAACACACTCTCGATACGATAAGAAGAGTAAGTCTCACCAGTAATGATTTATTGGGCTATGTGCAGGGGACCTCCAAAACTAGGGTTCCAAACCTTTCTCTAATAATCAGCGCGTACAGTAACTGGGAGTCCTATTGACTCATTCATTCGATTCATTATTAAAATTCAAGCCAAATAAGATACATATTTTTATTATTCATCCCCAATCTACTCTTATACAGCGGTACAATTTCGGCATTTACAAAATAATAAATTATTTCAATTAAGTTTTATTATGAATCATGCCAAAGTAACACAAACCAATAATATATGCAATATCATTAACATTTTTTGTGAAATGCATGTAGGGTACGCACATGAAACATGGAAACGTGGGTGATCGTTGCTTTTATTATAAATCTTATGTTATGTTATTTTGCGATCTTACAATGTTATCTACCGTCTCTAATTATTTATTATTTATTATATATTATTATGAATTAATATTAATAAATTGTATAATGAATTTTCAAATGAGAAACTTTTGATTTAAACTCCAACGACAGTGTTTAGGTTCATAAAATTCAACAAAATGTAATGATCTTAAAAGTTCAAATATGCTAAATTACCCCCATTTTGCTATTTGTTGTGTTTTTGTGTTAAGTTCTTTACCTAATTATTATTAGAATTATAATAAAGCTCACGGATACACATGCAACATTTTTTTAATTTCATATTTCTAATGATAATGATAGTGTGATTATTTGAAATTTTGACAAAAACCAGTATATGGTTGAGGTTGCCAAATGCAAATCTTTGTGAAGTTGTGATATTCATGATGGAGACTTGGTTATAGTGGTTTTTCTAATTGATTTTAAGAGTCGTTAATAACAATCCTAAGATATTTAGAAATTATCATATATTCGATATCGATATTCAAGGGCGTAGAGGTTGTTATGATCGACCTACGCGAAAATCTATTAAACATATCTCGACATCTTAATGACAGTTTTTTTTCCTTTATTTTGTAGTCATGCTTAATTTATAACATTGAGAACGACATAATAAAGCAACCAATTACCTAACAAAGTAGTTGACAATTTTATTGTTATTGCAAAGGTTGCATTGTACATTAACTACCGTATGTACTTACGGAGGCAAATGGAAAGTTTGTGATCAACGCCAATAATTAATTGGATGTGTATCAACTATCAAATGATGTGTGTCTAATCTTGTCCGTAATTAATTGGACTTGGAAAATTTGAAAACAGCGAATTGCACCTCTTAAATATGAGTGGTGAAACTCTTAAACAACAAATAAATTTTTAACTAATTTTACACTAAGTCGTTAATTGACTGGTATCACGTGCTACCGCTGATTATAACGCACCTCTTAAATCATGTGATTTACCCGACGTTGATGCTCTTTGCGGGTGAGGCGGACGCGTACCATTAAGATATGATACGGGAGTCAGAGGTACCCTCCAAATTACCCTGTCACTATTGTCGGTGTGTATATGACAATATTTGTGTCTAATGCTACTATATTGCCTTGGTAATTAGTTATAACACTGTTAATAAATTCATAACAAAAACAAAAATTATAGTTTATCCTTTTAGTGTCGCATTTTCCAGAGGGAGGAGGTATGAGAATGAAAGTGTACGCGTCAACCCAACACCTTCGATAATTCCTGAGGATACAACTACAAAAAATGAAAGACAATGTTCATTTATCTGAAGAAAAATTGGTTTGTGCTATTATTTATATATATAAGATTAAGTGCAACAAGAAGTAAAGAATACAAACTATGTTGAAATAAAAACTTAAGTGTTAGAATAATTTACATATGAAATATATTTTTCTTTCAAATTCTTTCAATCAAATGTATCTAATTCCAATTATCTTAGTTGAATATGTATTATGCATCACTTTTCGATTAACATACTATTTACTTTCCAAACGAGGGGAAATGATCAAAGTATAACGTAATGACGTAATGTAGTCAGGGGCGAATTTACTTGAAATGCAAAGGGTATCAAGTGCTACACATGAATATTTGTCGACAGTGTAAAACTTTTTCGATATCTAACTGTTATTTGTCGACAGGGTTCATATGTTCAAGACCTGTTTGAACCAACATTTTAGTAGATATTTTACGTTTTTTACAAGTTCAGTTTAAGTACAGTTTATAAATTAAGGCAATGCATGAATGCACCCCCCGTCACCTCTACGTTAATCATCTTTTTAATTTTTTTTTTTCATCTTTACTTTTATTTGATATATTTATTTTGCTTTTATATATTATTTGTCACCATTTTTCATGTATAGAAATTTTAAATAATATAAGAATAGATAGTTAAAAGTAAATAACTTTTTTGTAAGATAAAAGTTAAATACAAAATATTTTTTTATAGTTAGATTAAAGTTATAAAAATCTAATAATATATATACATATAATTCTCTTAACAAATAAATACAAAAAAAAAAAAGAAAATTTCGAGTAAAACTGAAATCTTATAAATAATATTTTAAAAAAGTTAATTTTTATAAAACAAAAATAAAAACGTAAATTAGATACATAGTATTTATAAATTTTTATTTTATTACAAGTAATAGATATATATACATTTTTAAAGATTTATAAAAATTAAAAATTAATGATTTATATATTGAAGTGATGCCTAGAATGGTGTGAGGAGGGGGTGCTCCCACCAACACCCTAAATTAATTCACCTCTCACAACTTATTATTTGAATTTCTAGGATATTTTGGATTTCAGATTTTTCTAATAGTAGAGGATTATAATTTTTTAACATTTCTTTTGAATCGAATCAATCGATCTTTATCGACGTGCACCCTAATATGAAGTTAACCAAGCATTATATTTTTGCTACCCGTAAACAAAGTTTCTAGATACACCACTGAATGTAGTTAGTAGTTAAAGCTGAAAGCTGGTTCACAAAAAGGATTAAATATGAAAACCTTTTCGCCCTTTTCGCGTTATCCCCATTTAGTTGGGCTGTTTATTACTAATTAAAATTTTAGTCCACTTTGACTAAATGTCATTTTAGAAGGGAGTAAAATGTCAAACCTGTAAAACTAAAAGTCAAGTCCTGTATATTCTTTCAAATTCGAAAGCATCATTTTTTATTGCACACTTAGTTAATGTCGACGATCGATTTTAATTCCCAAAATTTCTACACAAAATTCGTTAATTGATAGATGAGTTGACTCATTTTTTACCCAATCACTGAGTTATTGAGGTAATTGAATATACTTGTATATAATTTGTGTTTGTATTTGTTAAATTTCAGTTACTTAATTACAGTCTATGTATATCTGTTAGGGTTTACTAAAACCTAGGGTTACTTACATGATCCACCTGATTTGATTTGTAAAAATGATCATAATTATCGTTATTGAATCAAGTATTTACTTTTTTGTTGACTATTATGTGATTTAGGGTTTACTGAAATCTAGCTGCTTGTAAAG
The DNA here is from genome assembly GCA_963930675.1 of Gnaphalium uliginosum. Classification (NCBI taxonomy): domain Eukaryota; kingdom Viridiplantae; phylum Streptophyta; class Magnoliopsida; order Asterales; family Asteraceae; genus Gnaphalium; species Gnaphalium uliginosum. The sequence goes on along the minus strand of OZ005682.1, from coordinate 9,244,658 downwards.
ATGGTGTTGGTATTGGCAATTGGGGATTTACATATACCACATAGGGCACCTGATCTACCTGCAAAGTTTAAATCTATGCTTGTTCCTGGAAAGATTCAACATATTATTTGCACCGGTAATCTCTGTATCAAAGTAAGTGATAACTAACTCACTATGTAGTAGTACTTATGATGATTATGATTTGGATCATGCAAATGTGATTGGTTGTTTGGTTGATTTGCATCAAGTAACTTTGCATTTATACCATAATCAAGTGTATCAAAACTATTTGCTTGGAACTTTGTTGTTGGACTGCCAATGTACATCTGGAAATGATAATTAAAAAGGAAAGCATGAATGGCTAGAGAGAGCTAACACAATGATTGAGTGCCATCTAGAGTTCTCTCTCACTATTTCTATGAAACTACTATTTCTATGATTTTGCACTTAATATTTCTATGAAACTACTTTTTAAACAAGTTTATGTGTTGAGTATGTGTTTTCTGGTCTGCTGCTCACGATATGCCTGAGCAATACACAAATTGATGTTGTTTTGACTTTATATATATATATATATATATATATATATATATATATATATATATATATATAAAAGGTACAAGGTCATGATATCAGTCCTGGCCACCTGAATAATAAAGCCATGAAGGCCTAATCATCTGGCGTAGTGTCATGGTAGTTTATTCTCTTAGGGTTTGGAAAAAGAAATGATTTAGTTCTCAATCCATCATCACTTTGTAGTGTTAATCGATAAATTCATCACTAAGTTATCACATAGTAAATAATGCTCAACCTCTACTTAACACCTTATCATCAAAACAATGTCGTTTCATGAATTGTGCATGAGCAACTGTGTTTTTTTTAAATCCCGTTTTTATGAATCCCTAATTTGTTTTGGATATTGGTTTGGCTTCTCATCACATCCTTATATGGCCTACGTCTTCATGAGCAGGAAGTACATGATTACTTGAAGAGCCTATGCCCAAGCTTGCATATTACTCGAGGTGAATATGATGAAGATTCTCGTTATCCAGAGACCAAAACACTTACCATTGGGCAATTCAAGCTTGGATTGTGTCATGGTCATCAGGTTAGTCATGTCACCTTGAGCTTAGCCATTATCAGTTTCAGATATTATGACTTTAATCAATCCCTTTATTCCCTTGGAAATTTATGTAACCTGAAGTCACTTTTCATAGAACAACAGCAACTTAAATGTTTTCATTAAGCATAGTAACCATTTTTATGCGACATTTCTCATATAAATGGCGTGATTATTTTTTTAATCCCCATACATGGTTTGCAAAATGACAAAAAGAAGCCATTATTGTAGGGATGAGAATTTTGGTAATTTGTAGAAACGTAAATACAAAAGAAACCACCATACTGCTTGCCAATATTTTTCAACAATCCTTTTTGTTGTTGCAAAATGTATTGTTTTCTTCTTCAATAAACTTATATTTATCCATCTTCTTCTTCTTTAACAAAATTATACTTATCCAGGTTGTTCCATGGGGGGATTTGGATTCTTTAGCCATGCTCCAAAGACAGTTGGATGTTGACATCCTCGTTAGTGGTCATACTCATCAGTTCAAGGCTTACAAACACGAGGCTGGTGTTGTTATAAACCCTGGTTCAGCCACTGGTGCATACAGCAGCATCACCTATGATGTGAACCCGAGCTTTGTTCTCATGGACATTGACGGGTTACGTGTCGTTGTTTATGTTTATGAACTCATTGATGGAGAGGTAAAAGTTGACAAGATCGATTTCAAGAAAACATCCACACCCACGATATAAGATCACTGATCACTTATCCTCTTGCTGCTAACTCTATTAGGCTTCCTTTCTTTCAAGTTTTTTGAACCCCATTCTCATTTGGTGTATGTGATCTATTTCTTTTCTTTCTTTATCTTTTCGTTTCATCTTTCTGTAATGAAGTTAAAGTTCGAAATGATTAAACCCCATCAGATTTGGATCCTTCTTGGTAGTTTTTATCGGCTTGTTACATGTAATAAGATTTGGATGTTTGGTTGTGCAATCTATCCTCGTGTGATTGTAATCTCCACAGGACTTCAAATGCCATATTACCTTTGTAACCGATGATGTATGTAATGCGTTTACATATAAAGAATTATTTACCAATAGAAAAAGATAGTTTGGTTTGGTACAGTGCCAAAGAATTAAGTGTTATCTCTTTGTTGCAATGCATCTCCAGATCTATTTACAAACTGATCTTCAAATGAGCTTTGTGTAATGATACCAAAGGTTTCTTTAGGAGTTGTTGTGAGCTGCACATGCCTACCGGATATTGGTTCTTTCTGTATTGTTCATTTATGAAATGCTCTGGTTTTTTGGTTCGTTTGAGCTCAATATTAGTTTTTCTCTGATCTAGTTGACTAAGATGGTGCCTTTCTTGAAGGGTAGAGTTTGCGACAAATTACTTTAAACCATCTCGTATAATAGGTCTTTCCAGTTTCTCTGGAGTATGAATACCAAATTCTTAGATGATTGTGTTAACACAACACCATTCTGAAGATCATAGAAATTATCTGATTTTATTCTAAGATGCATGCATACACATACACACATGAGCTGCAAGTCATGACGAAACTGTATTTGTGTATTAATATACCTCATACTCCGTATTAAGTACACAAATCGTATATTAAAGTGTTTTTAACTTTTAAATCAAGATCTCAATAGTCAAAACAATCATAACTTGCCCTTTTGAACTTCCGATTGCCATGTACTAAAGTGATGACCTGCTCACATGTACCGTTGGACCCATTTACATGTAGCATAGAGGTAGACCTTAATCCTCTTGTATGATGCCCCACTGTTTTGCCCAGTTATACATACTTCTAAAATATGGGTTACACAAAATAAGTGATTACATTTTGATCCATGTAATGGTACAATTATAAATGTTTCACAACACAAATCTTGATACTGACTTTGTGATTACTGGACACAAGCGTAAACTTTGGTTGTGAAGTATAACATAATCTTACGCTGTTCAGGTGTACTTTTTAGCTATTAACTCTTATGTTAACTGCACAGGATTACAGCTCTATTGGCATAGTTCATCCTTGGTTCATCTCCAATTCAAGCTCTAAGCTTTCTAACTTGAGTTCATAATCACCACTTCAACCTTCCGACTATCCTTATTTGCAAGCTTGTTTATTGGACTTCAGTAAGTAGCATAAAGATCTACAAATGTTTATATTATAAATCAATTTGACGTAAAACATGCTTCATCTGATAAAAACGTACGGAGTAATAGTTTAAATTTGAAAATCGAATATCTCAAATTTTGATGTTTTCAACTTGTGTTTTTGATTTTGATAGGAACAGCTGAAAACCTGCAATATATGTTAAATAGGACAACTGGATTGACACCTTTGCTTTGATAACGATAAGTTGAACATTTAATAGTAAGTTATGTATCACAAGCATCCCAAATACAAAACAAAACAAAACAAAACAAAAAAAAAAAAGAAAAGAAAAGAAAACACAAGAATAGGATCAAAACAAACTTTGGGTCCATAACTATACATTCAGACATTGGCTATAACATCCCCGGAAACAAAAGAAAATGATCAAACCGGCGACAACAAACATCAGTTATTTCTTAATGCCTAACAATGTAGCACAACACAATAAGAACCATACCGAAGCTGCAACAGATAGTCTCACCTCTTCCTCCTCCAAGGATTTGGTGATTGAAGCTCTCACCTCTTCCATCCTCCCTGAACTACTTTTTCTGAAATGAGTTTGTGTGAAACTAATCAATGACCCCAGCATATATAATCAACGAAAAATGACCATTGATGATGACGTCAAAAGACGGTTTACGAAAGAAAAAAAAGGTACAGAAATTATAGCATGTGTTGCTTACCATCTCTAGGGGATATTTGGGATTTGTTAGGTTTACTCCCTCCCTTGCCATTGGCTTGTAAAGACTTCTGAACCCGTGGTGACTGCAAGTTCGGTTTTGCAGTGGCGGATGGTAGAGATTGCCGCCTTGGGACACCATTTTCAGCCACTCCTTCTTCAGCAGCCTTTGCTGCTGCTTGTGCTCTAAGTTTGGCTTTAGCTGATTCAGTAGCTGCCATATAGCTTGGCAAGGTTGGTGTGTTTTTTGATACACCCTCATGATGTTCTTGTTTTGCCGGTAAGGACTTTCTCCTCCTTGCTTTTTGATTTTCCTTGACATTTACTTCCACATTTGCAGGTGGTTCGTTCTCAAGCTTTCCATTGGTTTCTAGAGGTGTTGGCTCGACAGGGGACTGATCATCTTGCACAACTTCAAGTGGTTTGTCTTCTTGAAGTTGAACAGGAGGTTCTTCTGGCTCTGGCTCAGGCTCAGGCTGTTTAACGCTTTCAATATATAAGCCATTTATTTTCTCAGAACCATGATTAGCTACCTCCTCAGAGATTTCTTTATTCAAAATGGGTGAAGATTTTTCAGCCTCGGTTTCTGACTTCTCGGGAGCTGCAGAAGTGGATACAGATATTTTTCTTAAATTTCGTTTCACTTTTTCTAATTCATTAACAGATTGCTCTTGACCCGAGTCTGCTTGGTGGTTGGCTTTTCTCACAGTACGTCTAGATTTTTCATTTTCAGATGAATTGGAGAGACCGTTATCATTGTTTGCAGCAGGAACTCTACGAACGCTTCTCTTTGGTCTCCCTACTTCGGTTTCCTCAGATTGCAATTTGGTCTGCTTTCTTTTAGGTTTTGGATCAAGCATCTTTTTTGGTTGCGGTAGGGGTTTCCAGAAAAAAGAAGACGACCAACGCTCAAGCCAGCTCCTTGCCGAATTTGGTTCAACTGACTCGTATTGGATGCTTAAAGGCATGGTTGTGTGAGATGAAGCAACAAGCTAAATAAAGATCTAAGTATCAGTCAACTTCTCAAAATGTGAACATATAAACATAACGGTGATATCTGTAAAGTTTCTACACATTATTGGACTTATGGGCAAACTATTCTTTTCAATCAACTTCCCTGACAAAGAATTGCGATACAAGAATTTTGTACCATTGAATCGTTCTTGGTTGTTTTGATGGTCAAACATGTGACGCGGTGAAGTTTAAATTGGAAAAAAAAAGTCCACTGCTATTAAAGATACATTAATATCATGTTAAATGTAGTGTATTTAGACACATATATATTCATTATTTATTTACAAAAGTGACTACTAGCCTTGACGAAACATAATATTTTGAGGATACCTTAGTGGCAAACACATTTGTAGATAGCTTCTCTACTCGGAAGGACGTTCGAAGCAAGTCTGCCGATTTCTTGTCCTAATAAGATTTCCATAAGTCAACAAATAAGGATAAAACACGCTTAAGACAGTGAGAGTACACGACAATAATGAAAGAAAGAAGGGTTACCACAAATTCTTTTGTAGTGTACTTTTGAAGCACTCGGCCGTTAGAAAGTCTGACACTTCGGCCACGAACCAACGCCTGAAACTCAACAATTGCACGCATGCAACTCAAAGTAGCAACAGCCTGTCTCCGAACTAAGTGTCCACGAACTAGAGCTTGAAGCCTTATGATACCCTTGAGGGCCCAAAATGCTCTTCGGGCCTTCATGTATCATTTAATTCATGTTAGTGTAGGTATGGCAGTAATGACAAAAGATATAAAAAACAAGTGAACTGGATAATGCCACACACAGTTCTATAATGTTGACTTCTTGTGTCATTTCCACCCTAAAAGGCTATTGTGTTGCAAAATTGGAAAAGAGAAATTACAGCAAACTTCACACATAATTATTAAACTTTTAAATCATGTTGCCTTAAATTAACTTTTGGATGTGAACAGTAAGATGGAAAGAGGGCGAGAGATGCTAACTTTACAAATTAACTCATAAACTTCAGCACCATTTCGTGTTAGGTTGGCTAAAATTACAGTGATTAAAAAGTGAAAGAAAGTCAACTTGATTTAAAACATATACAACCTTCCAATCTTCTATTATTAGTCTACAAAAGTCCATGTTGAGAGCTTTGAGACAGACAAATTTACAGCGACATCTGAAACTATAGACCCTTCTTTTATGTAAATGCACCATTAACTAGCTGCCTCAAGGGTCAAGGCAAGGAAAAACTTAGTTGATAACCACAATTAAACAGGCACCACACCACAAAATAGAGAACTCTTTACAGAAAATTGCATTGATATATTGATGATGTTAGAGAAAATCAGAAAATGTTATATCCTGCAAGGTAGCATAAGTGCCCCTAAAATCAAATCATTTGTTAACTCGGTGTATCGCGAATTGGCAATCATATATAGTTCTTTAATAAAATGATATAAAGCAGTTAATTAATATTTTGAGATCTAAACATAACTTTTCAGCAAGCAGAAGAAGAACTTAATCAAGATCAATAGCATTACCAAGTATCCCCTGAAAGCAGCCTGTGCCTTTGTGGCGGCTTGCTCTAGCTTGATTAACTCCTCTCCACTTGCAGCATTGAATTCCATTGACCTTCCTACATATTCAGTAGTATCAGGCAATAAGTTGGCACTCGAGCTCTTCTCTAATTCTATATGCTCTTCACTTGAAGCGATGATAGGACGCACTGGGCTAGAGATAACCATAGAGTCAGCACCAAAATCGTTTGATGGTGCCTTATTAATGACAGATGTTTTTATTTCCGAGGTAGCATCCTTCAAAAAATAACTTGATATCAGAAGGAAATCACTGCTTACTTTGTCAATCACCATATGTAAAGTCACTTTTTCTATGTTGACCAAAGTCTAACACTCTGTTCCCAAAAATGTCTAGTATAATTGATTTCATTCAGCGAACATCGTCTATAACAATCCCAATGATACTTATAAACGGATAAATTTTCTTACTTTTGATAGATTAGATTTTGTTGTCTTCTTCCCAAAAAACACAGTCTTGATCCACTTTCCAGGAGACTTCCCCATCTTTAACTAATAAGTGCTGCAAGAAATGCCGCTGCACCTTAAGTTCTCTGCATGATCCCAGAAGTGAACTATTAACGAAAGCTAAACCACCAAACTAGACACACAAGCAAAAATAAAGATAATATCATTCCTACATACATTGATTCAAAATTTAACTAAAAGCACCATACTTATATCTAATTTCACACTACTATTTATAAATAACATGATCAATCAGTGACTTAACAAATCACACTTGTGCTTCAAATGTTCAGTAGAGATACAATTTTAACGAGTGACACTGCCGACAACAAAAAGCAGAATCTACACATTTCCAATTACACTTGGATCTAATCAAAAAATAAACATACTAAACAAATTTCACTGAATTCTATTAAGTAACAGTAGAAAACGAGTTAAATTACAGGACTACATATTGTATACACAGCATAACTCTCATTTAATTTCAAATTTAAGAAATGCATTGAAATCAAGCCGAGATCTGCAACGAAAGCAAATGTAATTTTGGAAAAAAACAAGAGTATGAGCTAGTGTTTTGAAATGGAGATACTTCAGATCTGGAAATGCACCTGACAACCGAACCCTAAGTAGCGACAGCTGCAAACAAACTGAAATTGAATGAGAGAAAACAGATCACATAATTTGAATACTAATTGAAAATGAAATTAAAATAGAAAATAAAAATGATGAAGATGGAGACGGTGTACCTTGAATTGGATGTCATGCGGTTGAGAAACATGGACCCCTCTGCTTTACTTACTCTCACTCACACTATATATATATATATATAAATATATAGTATATGTATCTATCTATATCTATTCAGCTTCACTCGCAGTAAAGTGACCGGAATAAAGCGGACCAGTTTTTTTCTTTAATCGTTTTTGCAACTAATTTAGTTGTCTATTTTTTATTTTATTTGTATTTGTTACAATAAAATAATTACAACTTTAATGGTTTGTAATAAGCATTTTAAAGTAGGGCCTAAAAGTTTGGAAGTAATATCTAACGATCAAAATCATATCAGATAAGATTAGATTTGTAAGTCTTTTATATTTATAGGAAATCGTATGCACACATAAATGTTTATTTTTGGTACATATAAAAAACATGCATTATGTTAAAGCTATTTTAAGAAATATATTAAGGGGGTAATTGAATAAAACTCTTGTGAATGTGTTGATTATAGATGTTCATTATTAATTATTTTAAGTAATGTAACAAAATGGTGGAGTCTAAATAATGGCTGAATATTTGTGTTAAGCTTTTAGCTATGTGATTAGATTTCGAGTTTAAATAAAAAGTTAATACATAGATTTATAAGATTCATATAAGTAACAAAGCGACGCCTTTTACCTTTCACCTAAGTACTTCCCTAGCTAGCTCGTCATTCTCTCAGGTTCTTTTGTGGACACAAACTCAATTCCCTAAGCCCTAATAGCGAGTCGGCCTCACTAGAGTGTTCAAAACATACTCGTTTCGGATTTGTAACTCCTAGCCTATCAACGATTTCACTCACATCCCTCTATGCCAACTAGTCCCACAAAACATGAATAGTGGTATAATCTATTATTATATAATTATCGTAAAATGTTAATAACTAACACCGTTAATGAGTATATATGTTTTGCCCAAGGGTTGTAACCAAAGTAGGTAGTATGCGAGGGATTGAACTTGTCTTCACTTGAAATTTTTGAACTTTCAAGTTTTCAACCACTAAACTACTCACTTAATTGAAGATTTATCTTGATATATTATGACTAATAACTCTAATGAGTGATTTTGATATTAACATCATAAATAAATAAGAACAAATTTACTTTATTATATTCATAATTTCGTTTTAAATTCACCATCACGACAAATACAAAATACACTAATAAATGACAATAAGTGATGTTCGATATCGCTTATGTGCGCAGAGTATCGAAAGGAACTTCTCGGAGAAGTTCCGGGCCTCGCCAGCCCTCCTTTCTTATCTATTTTCATATATAATATAAAGAGAATAGAAAGCGTACTGACTCTGATTGCTATCTACGATGCGATCAGGGGGAATAGCGCAAGGGCTTAAGTCATCGATTCAAATCCTATCTTTTTTGGAATGACGCTCCGCGAGCAAGGAGCGAGAAAACAAAGTGGTATGTGGTGATGTCAGAATTTGCACCTATTTGTATCTATTTAGTGATCAAATGGGAACCAATTAAAAGTTGAGAACGCTTGAGAACTACTAGATTACGTATTTGTTCACATGTAATTAATTTCATTCATACGTGAACATTCATGTAGGTTCGATTGAGAAAGAAAAATAAGCTAAAAACTCTAAAAATTACGTCTTTAAAAACATTTCAACCGATTTGTTCACATGATCGTTCACATGTGAACATATATTTATTTTTTTGTATTTGTAGATATAATTTTACGATTTTTTGACTTTTTTCTTTATCAATTAAAATAAAAATGGTAAAAAGGATCTCAATTTGTATTCACAATTTTTTTTAGTTGTGAACTTTTATTTTTCCGCTGCACATGCGTTATTTATTGTGAACCATTATATTTTTTTAGTTTTCCAAAAAGTTTTCATCATGAATCTTTATTTTTTTTACTACACATAAATTTAAAAAAAAATTAACTGTGAAGCTTAATTTTATTGGCTTCACATGAATGTGTGAAACTTAATTTTCAACCTTTACAATTTATAAATTTCATGTGAAGCCAAAAAAATAAGTTTCAAATTTAAAATTTAAGTGTTAAGCAAAAAAATTCAACTTCACACTTAATAAAATTGTGAAGGTCGACAATTTTCATCGTTTTTATTTTATCTCCACCCCTTTATATATATATATATATATATATATATATATATATATATATATATATATATATATATATTGATCGAAGGGCTGAGATCTGTTTTCACCGTTTTTATTTTATCCCATTGTTTTCACAAGATCTCAATCACACACACACACACACACACACACACACACACACACACACACACATATATATATATATAGGGTTGAGTTATAGTGAAAACAATTAGTTAAAATAAAAACGGTGAAAACGATCTCAATTTGTATTCAAAATTGTTTTTAGTTGTGAACTTTTATTTTTTTCGCTTCACATACATTTTTTTTATTGTGAACCCTTATATTTTTTTTATTTTTCATAAAGTTTTCATTGTGAACCTTTGTATTTTTTTTTTGTTTCTTAGAAATTTAGAAATTTTTTAAATGTGAAGCTCAACTTTTTTGGCTTCACACAAATTTATACATGTGTGAAGCTTATAAATTTTATGTGGAAGCCAAAAAAAAAAGCTTTGCATTTAAAAATTAAGTGTAAAACAAAAAAAAAATTCAACTTTCACACTTCATAAAATTATGAAGGTCAATTGTTTTCACCATTTATATATTAGGTTTTAAACTCGTATATACACACGAGCCGTTGATTGTTTATATGAAATTTTGTATGTATTTGAAAAGACGGGAACAACTAAGACGGGAACAACTAAGACAGGAAGACATGAACAAACCGAACGCGTAGTATCTTGTTTATAATAATAAAGTGTATAAGTTAATATGTATATTAAGCATTTAGTCGGTTTCATGATAATATTACTTTATGTATACTAATTTATATGTGTAGAGATTCAAAACATTAATGATTTTGAATACAAGTTAGTGAAAAAACTTAAGTTTTTTTAAGTCTATATTAACTTTTTCAAGTAATTTTATTCCCACTCGGTGAATTAAAAATAGAAAAATCCCCACTCAGTTATAATTAATGAATTAAATTTTATGCGTAAGTGGGTGGTTGATTTAGTAAATACTTTTTCAATAAGTTAGGGATTTTATTTTAAAATTTACTAAAATAAAAGGACTTAATTAACACATCGTAAATGTGTTTCATATATTATATTTAAGATATATATATAATATGTATATATATATATATATATGTATATAAATATATATACATATATATGGTAGGGATCAAGAGGGAAGTAATTTTTGGAGTGAAGTAGGAAAGCTAACCATTCATTCGCGATGAATGATAATCAAACGTAAAAAAAACATATTTTTACCAAGAGATATAAATCAAAACCGATGTTATGCCAATTAATATTCATAGATAAACTACTTTTTATAACTTATAATATCATATGATGAAAATTAAGAGAATTTTCTAACATTTATTATTAATGAATGTTAACCGAAGTGAATATCATCAGTTTTTTGAAAAATTATTCGTTAACATTCGTCCACGATGAATTATAATCAAAACGTATAAAACATAGTTTTATCAATAAGTATTAATCAAAACCGCCGTTATAACTACTAATATTCATCAATAAACTATTATTTATTATCTATAATATCATATAATGAATATTAAGGGGATTCGCTAATATTCATCGTTGGTGAATGTGTAACTTCTCTGCTTTCTCAGAAAATAGTGTTTTCCTCTGGATCTGGACCCTACATATATATATATATATATATATATATATATATATATATATATATATATATATATATATTTGGAATCCAGTGAGAACACAATATTTATGTGAGAGCAGCGAGAACACATCCTAACCCGTCGTTAAAAGTCAAGGGTCTAAAATGGAGAAAGTCTTTTTTGTAATTATTGGAAAGTGATGAAAAGGGCGGTGACATATTCATAAATAAGTGCAACTTTGGTTTCATTTACGGTGTATATTTTTTTTGAATTATAAAAAAGTTTTGGTTCACATCAATTTTGAAGTAATGAATTTTTTTTTATTTATATTCACATAACTTTATGAAATGATGAAGCTATATTTTTAACCTTCACAGTTTAGGATAACTTGTGTGAAAAAAAAAAAGCTTCATATTTTAGAAACTTGTGTGAAGCAATAAAAGGTAAACATTCGTTACTTCAAACATATTTAAAAAAAAATAAACCTTCACACTGTAGTACCTTGTGTGAAAAAAAATTAACAATAAAATTAAACTGTGAATAAAAAATGAAGTTTATATTAATTACGAAAATGTCACCGTGTCAGAAGTTTAAATTATTTACGAAAATGCCACCGTCATTTTTTAATTTTGATGAAATTAAGGGTTGAGATGTGTTCTCACTGAGTCACTGTTCTCACCTAAACATTGTGTTCTTACCAAACTAATTATTAGATGCATTTTATATTTGCATCTAGTTCTTAGCACTTATTAGTTTTCATTCGATCCCTTCACCGTGTATATATATATATTTTACTAGAAAAAAGTGGTGCGAGACCAGTTTTATTGTTTGACTATTATCTAGTTCTTCGTGACATGGCAAAATGTATGTATTCAAAGGTGTCGGTTATTCAACTAATTGCCAGTTTAATACCATACTATATTAGTTATTTTATCCATCTTTTTCATATTGTATTTAAATTTAAATGTAAATGTAGCTACAGAAAAAGGTGATTAGTACTAACCTACTTTTATCGATCTTTTTCATATTGTATTTGTTTGTGGAATGAAGCAACGTATTTGAAGTGATCCTATTTTTTCTATCTTGTATTTCTTAAAATATTATATTATATTAGTATTATTATTATTACTAGCGTGTATTATGTGTAGTCTGTACCGTATGAAACTTATATCTTCTGATATACGTAGCATACGAGTATTTAATATTTAATAACTAATAACTATAACTATAACTAATAATAAAATAATAAAAAATAATAGATAATAGAGAGATACATAGAAGTTATTACTATTTAAAAGAATGAAAAATGACAGCTATAAGCATTAAGAGGTAGTGGGTTACTACCTTCCAAGTTGTACCGTTGCCCATTTATTCTTCTTTAAATGCCTTTTCCCATTCATCAATATATTTAAGAATCACTGGTGTAGCATTATCCAATCATAAGATTGAAGGTTAATCATCAAATAAAACAAAGCACATCAAAGAATCATTTATGTTATGTAATTTCATAGTTGTCACATTCATAAATTTGCTTTAAATAATTGCTCTCATATCCTGTTTTAAAGAAGTTAATTTTGGTACAGTTATTAGGGAGCATAGCAATGCACATGGCTAGATATTGCATTTTTCTCACATGCTAACTCCAGTGACTATTATAGAAATCCATCAATTCACTACAGGTTAAAAAGAAAGAAAAAGGATCTCACAATCGCCCATACGTTCGGTATTATTTATACATATACTAATAAGAAAAATACTATTTTCAAAAGTAATAATCATACTATGACAACATAAATAACTATTTTCGATACTACTAAAAGCTTTTCTGCAGACCAAGTCTAATATGCAAACCAGAGAAAAGGCAGATGAAAGGTAATAGAAGCTTAAATCCTACAAATTTTGTTGTTATAGCTTAAAAACATAGTTTCCACAACACCTCATTATTACTGAATCAGTGGTTCTCAAACATGAATATTACAGAGATAGAGATACAGACAGACCACCCTACCAGGAGGAGAGAGACGTGGGCTTTCCCGACCGAGCACCACCCAGCAAGAATATGCACTCTTAGTCAGCTGTCCAGCTCTGCTCAACCACTTCTCGCACTTTTCTGTTATACTCTCGCTTATTATCACTAAATAAACGGGCAGCTTCCGAGTTGGCTGGTGAATTTGGATTTGGATCACAGAGCAATGACTAAAACACAAGTAACCAAATCAGTAAAGACTATTGCAATTTGTACAAAACAATTATTCTACATTTACATAAAAAACAGAATGTTACTCGACTACCTATCACCTGAAATAGAAAGGGCTGCTATATATTGCACTTCAAAGGGAAGTGGTAAAAATAAAAGAAGAATCCACATTATCATACATTTACACACCAAAAATTTTTAAAAAAATTAGTGCATAGTATTATTTGACTATCTCACTATCATCCGAATTTGGAAGTGCCAAGTCATTTCATTTCAACTATTCACACTGAAACAAACAGGAACAAACATATTTAAACTACATCCTTAAGCAGTAAAGGGATAGAGCAATGTAAGAAGTCATGCCCATCTATCTATATCATATCATTGTTAAATAAAAGTCTAATGAAAATCATTTATAGGTCAGCAACACTGAATAAAATGAAATAATGAATGACAATGTGGCAACATATGCAGCCAACAAACTACTGTCCCAACTCGTGTCATTGCTAAACGTTTTTTTATTTTTTTTTTAATTCTGTTAGATGATACTTCTTCATGTTGCCTATTTTCAAATGCCTAATAGAACTGTGAACGGAAGCCATCCCGGGGAAAAATAAAAAGGAGACCTAGTTTTGCCTCCATGTTCGAACAAATGATGAACGATGAACATATTCAAATGTATCAGATCAATCTTAAAACTTCTTCAATGAGATTGTTTTACATTTTCTTCTTGAACCATGAAACATTATCTTAGAGACCACGACCAGGAAGGATGATGGGGAAGCAAATTGCATTCATGATTGTTTGATATTAGGAATTTTTATTTGTTTAGACAGATTGTGAGGAATTGGACGACTAGGTCTATAAAGTACCCAAATTTTGTAGAACCAAATTTTGATCATTTCAAGAGAGCAGCCCTAAAGCCAACTAAACCCTACTACTAATACAAATTGCAAACCTTCTACATAATATGCAGGAACATATGTCATATTACAAAGAATTTAAACTGACGCTCATCACAAAATGTTACAGCTAATACCAACCTGAATTGATGTCAGTATAGCCGCAACATCATAAATTGGACTCCACTGATTTTGAAGGATGTCCAAGCATATGCTTCCATCTGCATAAACTGGTACATAGCAATAAGCTTATGAATATAAGGCATCATAAATAACATAACTATGTAAAAGCAAATTGAATATAAAAACTATTCTATAAACCACATAACATGGATTTGTACTCCTTAGCACTTAAAACAAACCAGAGTTGTGTCAACAGTATGGCTTTATATATATGGTGAGCCTAATACATAGAAAATGGGAGAAGATTGGGCATCAAGACATATGCTGTGTGTGCATGCATAATGCCTCAACTGCTGCCTCGATAAGTAAAACAGCTCATGGAAGTTAATGAATTATAAGCCTATAAGAATAAAACACAATGTTCTTCATGATATATCATGAAGCTCAGAGACAAATTCGAGCCTCAGAGCAGTCACTCTATTTTTCAATAAAAGAAAATGGAAGAATTTAATCAAGTTGATGATGACCACTTACTGTTTGGATGGAACATTCGAGAAATGAAACGCACTGTTGGTGGTTTATTCGGATAGTCTTCTGAAAACTGAAGTGTCAGCTTGAACGTACCTGAGTTTGACAGGTATATGCTGTCAATAAATACTATTATGCAACACGAGAACAAGATATAATTGTACAGAAATCAGAAATGGTAGATAACAGAACACCTAGACACCACATCAAACATCTAACAAGAAATCAAAAGAGATGTTAACAACTTAACGCTACAAGTAAGTCAATCACATTCAGGACAGAAATGCATATGTAATAATAACCAGTTAATATGTGCACATGTGAACGAAAAATATAAATTTGATTTTAAAGGTTATTTTGAGGTTTTGTCAAACTGTTTAGCTTTTAACATTAATCTACATCAATAATTACATGTGATTGACTCATTAAACATGTGAAAATTTCTATAATTTAAAAGTTCTCGCAGTTCTGTACCTTTTCTGGTTCTCATTTGAAGCGTTGACTATATATATATATATATATATATATATAGAGAGAGAGAGAGAGAGAGAGAAACCCTAATATCTAAGAACTCAAGTGCTATCGTAAAGTACTACTGTACTAGTATTATGAATCTTACTAACTTAACTCGTACATAGTGAATGTGTGATAAAAGGGTGGTCCTTTATATTTAATCCCTTCTAATTACCCCCACCCCAAATATGACCAGCTACTCCTCTGCTTGTATATAGAAAGTATTGAAAATCATCTGTGATGTTCTTTTCCATAATTCATGCACTTTCGCATGCATGTGTACTAATGTAACCATTAGTAACATTTCTTTTCTCAATCTGAGCATATCCTAGACCATGTAACTGTAGAGCATCTCACTAACCTCCGTCCCAAGGAGTGTCATCCGGCCTGCAATGCCAACAAAAAAAATCAATAAATTAATCATTATATATCAACCAAAAATATCATCTTGAGCTACTCAACCATACATACAGAATAATCAACAAACATTCACACACAATTTCACCTACCCAAATATAACAGCATTCCAGAGCATTATATTGTTATCATAAGGAGCACCACTGATTCCAGCAGGAGGATCTTGCTGCAACCTCTTAAAATCCCTCATTAGTCTCTTTCTTGCAGGCGTTGACATCTTTTGTCAACTGTATTCCCACAATTCAACCAAAAAATAAACAAATTCAGCTCATAATTCTATTTAAAACAACGAAATTTTATCAATTAACAACACAACATAACAAAAATCAAGTACGTCCATCATGCTGCCGGTTATTAAACCCTAGATCTATGAAATGAGATTAATCACATCGCACTTCAAGAGATATTTAACCAAATAGCAAACATAAATAAACAATTGAACAAGCGAACGTGTTATTTAGCCCTAGGGTCTCGTTAATTGAAATACGAACGTAATTACGTGAAATTGAATTAAATAAAAGAGATAGAGATTACTTGTGCTACGTTAGACGCAGAGCGGAAAGTGATTGTGGTGACGATGACGGTGGTAAATCGGAAGGTGATGATCGGCCGTCGATGGTGTCGGTGGTGGTGGTGGTGGTGGTGGTGTTGGTGTCAAGTATCGATCACAGAAGGAAAAAGGGGAACTTTCAACAAAGCGTCATGTGTAAGCTGATGGATATTTGTTTTGTTTGTCTCTATCTTGTGGTTTATATGTACAGTGTACAAAAATATCTAGATAATACGAAGAGATTCTAAAAAAAAAAGTTAGAAATATTTTTATTTACACTCATATTTAACTTTATAAATAATTACACACACAAACAAAATAAAAATAAAAAAATTATCATTCAAAATACTAGCAATCATCTTATCCAACAATATTCTCAACCATTTTGAACCTTTGAGGGGTGTAGTGGTCAACTGAATATAATGATTAACTATTTTGTATCACCTCACCCACTCCCTTCACTCTAACTATACTTACTTATATTTAAATTAAATTTAATTATTATTATTTTGATTTTATCATTATTAAATTAGATTAATTATCTCTATTATCTTTACAATAAAATTTTTTGTTAAAATTGAGATCTATTAAGCAATTAAATGCTTAAAATTTTCACTTCTTCTTTCAATTAACCAGTCAAATGCACGTATTTAATTACAATGTCTCTTTAAAAAATAACACCTTTAATTAATTAAAAAAATTAAGTAAAACTTAAAATACTCATGTCGTCAAATTAATTCAAAAGCCCCCTATTAACTAATTAAAAAAATTAAGTAAAACTTAAAATACTCCTGTCGTCAAATTAATTCAAAAGCCCCCTATTAACTAATTAATACAACTAAATCTGAATTAAAAGATAAATAAATTATATTTCTCTTTAAAATTAGCTAAAAAAATATCTTTTTTAAAAAATAATCAAACTTATCAATCCCTTAATTATTTACTTAAAATAAATCAAAACATCTTTAAAATAAAAAGGTCACAATTATGATAAACCAATTTAATTAGAATAAAAAAATATACATCTCTTTTAAAAACCATGAGCCAAATGAATAACATTATGATATCCTATACTTTTAATTACATATGCATATCAGGAAGTCCTCTTAGCAAGGCAAATTAAATAGATGTTTTTGGCCTAATTTTACACTCATTTTAGTTTTAAAATCATTTTCTATGAATTAAACTTACTATTGTATGAATTAAATTTACTATTGTAAAAGTATTGGCCTAATTTTACACTCAAATTAAATTTACTATTGTATGAATTAAACTTACAAAGAAATATGTCAATTTATGTAGCCAAAAAAAAAAAGATAAAAAAAACTGTAACAACCGACACTTAAACGTATTAATTACCTTAAGCTTGATTATCACTACTTGTATTTAGTTTGATATAGGGCTAAGTACAGTGACATTTTGGTATATTTATATATATACACACGTACATAATTAAATATTAATTACGCGATTTCAATCGGATGGAATCCGACTCTATAAATACGGACGTTGGTGAAAAATATTTTCTTAAATAACGTAACTATATTAAATAATCGTTATTTAACTAATATTATTACGATAATATATTAAACGTTATACGTTTTGTATAAAACGTACCGTACGCGACGAAAACGCGCGAATCGCGCCCGACAACCAAACAAAACTCGATTTATATTTCAATAACTTAAAATGGAATATTTTAAATAAAACTTCAATCAAAATTTTACGCGATTAAATCGTTAACGAGAAACATAACTAATAGACGTTTAACGTTTAAACGAACGATGAAACGAACGGGTAAACGAGCACAACGCGTAACGTAAATTGGGGAACAAAATTTAAACCATCTACACCATCTACACCATGTGCCCCCCCCCCCCCCCCCCCCCACCCAAAAAAAAAAAAAATACCTCACCTCCCCTTCCTTCCTTTTCTTTCCTTACACTCAATTACTTTCCCACTTCCACACACAAACCTACACCTACACTCAAACTCTCTAACCTCTCACTAGAACTCCACTTCTCTCTCTAACTCCAGAAAATCAGCCACCACAAATCCACCCTACACCCACCCTTGACTACCACACAACCACCATTGACCACAATACAACCACCATTGACCACAATACAACCACCACATCAAAACTCCATCTTTTTGCAAGGAATCAAGCTCCACATCCTTCTCTCCTTCTCCCCATCTTAATACTTTGTAAGGAAACTAAATCTTCATCTAGAATTACTTTTATAACATGCTAATAAGTTCACTTAACAAGATTATGTCCAAAACCTTGCTAAAAATCGTTTTCATCACTTAAAGCACTCAAGAAATGCAACATGCATTTCTGTCTAGAAATATGTGCGACTTTCTCCAGAAAGTTTCGTACTCAAAACTTAACCAAAATGGACGATTCAAAAGGCAAAACTTATGTTTAAGAAGTTAGCTTTCATTTCAAAGTGGTTTCATAATTTTTCGACACCATTTGATACCTGAAAATGAATTTATAAAAACATATAGACAGTCTGACCCGTAGGTCAGATTCTTGGTCCTTTTTGTTTAATTCATAACTTGATGTACACAACTCAAAAAAACATGAGGTTTTCGCCTAAATCTAACAAATTTTGTTAGCTTTAAAAGTAGTATGATTACACTCTCTGAAGTTTTGTAGATTTATCTCAGTAATTAAAACAATGTGCATGTGTCCAGAATGGTCACGGTTGGACCTCAGAGGACAAATGGTATTATTAAAAATACTTAGGCTTACTCAAAAATTCTAGAAAAATTACTGTAAGTAGCCAAGACATAAGGGAACAACTGGTATTTTTCTTGTATTTTATTTCGGAATTATGAATTATAAATTCGGGCCTACAAAAACGTGTATGTTCTGGAAATTTTGGACATAGGGACTGTTTTGGTCTTAAATTATAAACGACACTTTCGGGTTAATCATAAAATGTAACTTAAATTTTTATAAGTCCTAAAAACATATTTAAGAATCGAGTAAAAGTTTCGGGTCAAACCGAGCACGTTTGACCAAGTTCCCGAACACGAAATCACATCAGACCCTTAGTTTCGCACCAGGCCCAAGTCGGGTGCGACACTAACCCCTGTATCGCAATACCATTCGAGTGTCACAACCTGCGACACTAAGCCTAGTGTCGCAACATTCAAACCAACAGTACTAAGTAGTGTCGCAATACCATGCGACACTAACCCTTGTGTCGCTAAACAGATTCGAATGTCGCAACTTGCGACACTAAACCTAGTGTCGCAATCCATCCTAGTGTCGCACCTAGTGTCGCGTAAAACAGATTTAAAACATGTTTTCACAAAGCATTAAACACTCGTAACAACGAATAACAGTGAATATTTATATACGACATTACTCGTACACGCAACACATATACTCTTATAAGTATACAACGAAACACAACATAATAATAATGTCTTTGGGAATTATTATTACAAAACGTCACCAACGGGCCGTACACGTTTTCTAAACACAAACGATAAACAAACTCTGGACATAACTTGTTGAATGGACAACTAGCATAAATGGTCTTTTGAGACATCTACTTACTTATAACCTTACGGGTTTAGGGCGTTAGAAGGTTACTCTTGGGGAAACACTTTTTTGCTATTTCCAAACACTTTGTACCAGACTCATGTGAGTCTCATAGCCCCACTTTTACTTTTACTATTTTTCTTACTTTGGGGTGAGAATACACTGCTCGGTTTTTATTAACACAAGTACTATGAATACTTATACGGATTGTATGGGTAACTAAACCAAACTACGATGGTCTCCAACAAATATCATAGTCCGTTAATACTAAGCGCGAACATTATGGATAGATCTATCGGGAACTGACAGTCCGCCGTCCTGGGTTAGTCGCTCTAACTACTATACGGACGCATAATAATTCGTAAATCCGAGTGTACTGATTTATACACTTACTGGAGACACCAACTACGGTTAAGCTTCAAACTATGAGCCTATGACAATAGTATACGTTACTTTACTTTGCATTCGTGCAAACTCTAAAAACTCTGAAATCTTGTGGTTCATACTATGATTTTAACTACGTAAACCTATGAGCTCACCAACATTATTGTTGACCTTTTAGCGTGTATTTCTCATGTTCACTGACGCAGTAGGATTGCTTGAGGAAGCAATAGTTCGAGTCGCATATTTTACAACAACTTTCAAATGGAGATTTCCTTGCATTACTATGTTTTGTATAAATTAGTTATGTATTAGAATCTTCGGACTAGATGCGAACTCTAGGAACTTGTTTTATATTGTAAACAATTTATCAAGGTAATGTATAGCCTCTTTTTGAAATGTATTTTCAAAACGACTCGTATAGAGGTCGTTCGATGTAACTTTATGTGATGATTCCTGATTAGTCGCGCCCCGACTCGACTTCCGCTGCATACGAAATTTGGGGGTGCGACAGATTGGTATCAGAGCTAAAGGTTATAGCGAACTAGGTTGCATTAGTGGACCTAGACTATAACCGTTAAGTTAGTATTCCTCAGTAGGTATGACTGGTTCAGGTATTGCATCATTCGAACTTAATTTAACATAGCTTGATCAACTATGTACAATTAAAGGAGAAGCGATGCAAGATCTGAAACGTTTATGGTGAACGGGAATGCATTAGTAGACCTAGACTACGATAGAAACGGGACCAAACTTATACGTGCAATACATATTAGGCTATTATATGTTATATATAAATGGGCCTCACTTGCTAATACGCTCGCCACAAGAAATGGCAGACTTTCCTATCGTAGCATCACCCGACATAGGGGACGAGACCCGAACCTTACCAACTACTATGGAGACACCCACGATAAACGCTTGCCCACACATATCAGACAACGACACTACTGAGGAGAACCTATCCGAAAGAGGACCCACTTGAGGAGGTTCCGTCTGAGGATGATCCAATGGAACTAGAACCACACGAGAATTCGTCACCTAGGCGCGACACATCTACTTCCTCTGCTTCGTACTCATCTCTTCCCTCTTATCGTAAACCTACGAAATCGCGTGTGTTATACACGACTAGAAGGACTGACAGACCACCTCGAAACTAGACCCTACGCTATCCATACTACTACGACTGATACACCAACCTCTAGAACCCGTCGTCGTGCAGATGTCCGCTGATGAAACTGGTAGTGATAGTAGTAATAGATAGATTAAATTTTATAAATACTTATTAACTTTAAGTGTAAATTCGTACTTAAAAGTAGAGGTGAGAATTTTAAACACATGGATTATTTATTGTCAAGTTGAGTAATATTTATGAGGTGATAGGTTTTATTGGGCCTCGCTCTATTTTTTTAGATGAGTTTAAATGAGTATCTGATATAACCTCCAATTGTATAATAATTAACCAACGGGTTTTAGCGGATCTAGCGAGTAAAAAAAATTGAACACCTCATTTCACTTTTTTCATTATTCACTTAAATAAAAAAATAGTTTGGTGGAAACATGATGGAGTCAACCCGACTCGTGACCCGTTTGACCCAGACCAGTATAGACTCATCCTCCTAAATGACTCATCTAGACCCGGACCCGTTTAGACCCAAACCCATCTAGACGCGTGACCTCAGCTGACCCGACCCAGTCATTTTGCCACTTATGCTTAAAAGTGAAGTAAAGAAAGTTCATATGTTTCTTTTAATCGCTTATGATTTGAAGAACTCTATTACTCGAGTAATATAGATTATAGAACTTAGAAGATGGTTAACATAGTAATTTTTTCCCCTGATTTTCAACCGACATTTATGTTAAAACACTTGTAAGAGACATTTTAATATCCATTTATGTGTTATGTAAGTTACATCAATCATAAAAATGACAATATAATTGTATGTTATATATTATGTAACCAAAATTAATCAAGTTGTATTAATTTTCACAATAAATTGCCTTGAATGAAATATTTGAAAGTTGAATGAGATGGTCTAAAGGGTAAAATAGTCATTTATTATTTCTGCTTTTAAAACTTTACCTCTAACTCTTTATTATATAGTATAGATAAATAATATATAGTTTTTATCTTAACAATTACATGCATTACTAATATTGAATCTATATTTTTTTTCCTAAAATATCGCGTGTATATACACGGGCTTGAAAATTCAATTCATTTTTTAACCAAAAACCCATATAAGATTCAATTAACATTTCAGTTACATTTAATTCAATATAATTCTACGGAGCAAATACAACCTATTGTTACTATCAAATTTAATTGGAGTAATTGATGAGCTCTAAAAATTGCATGCCAAATAATTGTTACTATGAACATTATGAAACATAATAAAAGGAACAAGCATATTATACCTCGGATACAATTAGTGAAATCAAGATAACTGATATATTTCAACGAGTTTTATACTAGCCAAAAATATTAAATTATTGAACTAATTGATAAGCTCCAAAAACTACATGTAAAAGTATTGTTACTATTAAAAGGGTGAATCAGAAGAAGAAAAACAAACGTAATTTAATTTGGATACAATTTGTGAAATCGAGATAATTGATACATGTGAACGAGTTTTATACTCGCCGAAAATATTAAATTGTTTCAAACTTCTAACTTAACTTTAAGCTTTAATATATCAACTCTAAATATTTTGTGTTTTTTATATATTGCGATCTAGTAGTAATGTACCTTCTTTCTTTTGAATGCTATTAGATTCATGTCTTTATATATTTTCTTTTTCAAAATATATAACTAAATACTTTAAACCTAACTTTTTAAATGGTTATTTAACTATTCTTAAAACATATTTACTAAGGTGAATTGTCTGTTTATATTTTTACATAACTATCCCGTGTGTATACGCGGAGTTTCAATATATAAGCATCAATACTTTATATAAATATTCACTTTATTGACATGTATGTATTAAACATCCGTGTGTATACATTAGTTTATAATCTATCTAGTATATTAATAAAAGAGAACGTTTGATATTGAAATGTTTTAGAAAATAAAGACCTACTAACCAATTAAATTATTTGATTTCATTATATTTTCAATTAACAGATCAGAGTTATTGATTTCCTTAAAAAATCTATTCTGAATAATCTCTCTGTATTAATTTAATTTCATAAATTGAAAAACTTATATTAAAATACCTAGTTTAAGATTACATTTTCCGTGTATACACATTGAAGTTTTATAAAAACAAAAATAAAATAAAAAATTCAAGCTCGTATTACATTATTTCTTGTGCAAAATAGTAACAACATAATTTAGATTGTGATTGTAAGGTGATTGTAGTTTATTTATTTCTTGTGCAAAATAGTAACAACATAATTTAGATTGTGATTGTAAGGTGATTGTAGTTTATACGTGATAAAACAATCTAAAAATTCGGTTTTCTTATATATTTACTAAAATCATTTGGTTATTAAAATTAGGGTTAAAAACATAGATCGTGTAACACTTCATTTTCGAAGGTGAAAATCGAAGGTCACATAAACGATATACAAAAGAGCAAATTTCATAATATAAACGAAATATTAAGAATGTGTTCAAAATTTCCAAACAGAAATACATAGAGAGTTCTCATTCGAAATTGATCAATAGAAATGTAGAAATAACTAAACAGTCTAAAGCCAAATTATAACTAACTTCTCTCGTGTCGAATCCTTGCTTCCGACTCCTTCCTTTTGTCAATCGATCTCCTGCCGCATGGAAAGAAATGCGGTTGAGCCAAAAGCCCAGTGCGCGGATACAAAGTAAAGCAGTACAAACAAATATATTTTATGAACATGATAACAATGATTTATCAACGAGATATGAACAAACGAACAAGAGTCCAGAGAGGTACGACAACCCGAGCTTCTAAAACAAAATTTAAACGTTACACGGACCTGCAAATCCAATGTACCACCAAAGATGAATGAGGCGTTGGGCACTACACCTCCATCCACAGTCAAACACAAAACAAAAACTACTGTTAACCAATACGCCTCCTAAAAATCCCTTATCACACCACAAAGAGGAGACACCGCAGACTAATCACACTACAACGGTTAGTGTGACGCCATCGGTGCCACAATGACGCCCCTATGGAACCCCATAGGTAGTAAATAGCTTGCATACCCAGAGTAGAATAAAGGTCGCGGAACAAACAAACGACCTATAGTAAAAAGTTCTAACAACAAAGTACTAACAACGAAATCAAATAGCACAAATCATAGGCAATAGCAAGTTGCAAACAATGTCAATGAATCTAGATCAAATGGAGGCCAATAACCGTACGAAGTCCAGTAAAAGTAGCAAAACTTATTTGATCACGTAATAACAATTTATGAAAACTTTTATCAAAAGGGTTCATACAATATATCAAATGTCATTTTATAAATAAGATAAAAATATGTACAAACATATAAACTAAAATCTTGTAAAACAAGTTCAGAATCCGTACAGAATCAAATTAAATGAAAATCAGAATCCGTATCTTAACCAGTATCGATTCAAAAATTCCAACTATATTTTCCTTCAACACTCTACAAGATCTAACATAATATATATCAGTGGCTATTTTACTAACCGTTGTTATTAGTCAAAAATGTTTCATGCCTACTGATTTTGAAAAAAGGCAGACAAAATTATCATTAAAACTCAACAAAGATACAAAGTACAATGAAAAACACCACAATCGAAAAACTGACCCCAAGCTACCTCACCATCATGCTACAAGATGTAAGATGAGGCCAGTAGCTACAAATTCAAAACAAAAACAACTATCACTACATACCAAGTACCACCATACCTTACACCAAAATAATAAAAAACAAGACCATACAATCTGGAACCAAAAATGACGCCACACCAAAACTCAACTATATCATGAGAAAAGCCAGTAGACTTGGCTCGACAAAACAAAGCAAACTTGAGCCCACGAAACTAAACAAATAGACTGAAGCATAATCTGCAAAAGCATAGCGCCAGAATTATATACGACCAACAGTGATTTTTTCCATTCATTCCACTCAATTCTTGCATTTTTGTCTCTAGCCGTGATCCACCCAAAAGTCCTAACATGAATTTCTTTAAATAAATTCGGAATTACTTCATTCTCTGACTTGAAAACTTTCATATTTCTAAAGCTCCACCGCACATACAGACAAGACCAAATACAAGCCAGCCAAAATAATTTTTTACTTTTTGAGAATGAATCCAAACCTTCATGCATAATTATTTCCTTCAAAGTACTACCATTCACCCAATTCACACCCCACCAATTATACAATTTGACCCACACTTCTTTTATAAACTTGCACGTTACAAAACAATATTTAATAGATTCCACCTCTTCTTCACAACATGGACATAATTTACTATGCATATCCACACCCATATTATCAAGCACCTCCCTAACCGGCACCCTCTCATTTCTTAATCTCCAAATAAAAATGACAATCTTTTTTGGAATCACTCTACACCACACGGTCTCTTCTCTTCTTCTTGAATCTCTAAGCGTTTTGTCATCTATCATCCTTCTAAGCTCCCTTACGGAAAATCTACCCTCCTTACCCAACAACCATATCCATTTATCTTCACCATCCTCTTTAACCACATAATTACTAATTAGATTACACAACATATCAAACTCCCCTACAACCCTTCCTCTTAACTCCCTAACCCTATCCCATCTCCAAATCCAATTATTACCCTCCCAAACTCCTCTCTCACCCACTTTTACCTCTTTATTCCTTTCCAATTGATACAATCGACTACACCTCTCCTTAAGCAACATTCCTCCATCCCCTCCAATCCACCTCTCATTCCAAAATAGAGTGTTCATACCATTATTTATTTCCTTCCCAAAAGAATTAGAGAAATTTACCCCCACCCCATCAATGACCCTTCCAATCTTCACTATATTACTCCAAACCCTTTCCATCCTTTCCACCCTCCCATCATGAACCCCCAAACCCCTCATTCATCCCATAAATGGAAGTGATAACCCGAGCCCATAATGTCTCACCCTCCGTTTTTAAGCGCTATCACCATTTTCCAAGTAAACCCCAATTAGAAGCCTTAAGACTTCCAATGTTCAACCCACCCGCCCCAAATTTATTCATAATACAGTTCCAACTAATCCAAGATATTTGATTACCCGACCCTTTCCCGCCACCCCAAAAGAACTTTCTACGGATATTTTCAAGAGAGTTAAGAACACATACCGGGGCCCGAAAAAGGGAGAAGAAATACAAAGGGAGGCTTCCAAGAACCGACTTGACCAGGGTTAACCGACCACCAAAAGAAATCATTCTCACTCTCCAATTCGATAATCTACTTTGGAATTTATCTAAAACTGATTTCCAAGCCAACGATCTATTCATAGAACAACCAACAGGAAGACCAAGATATTTAACCGGCAACACATCCACACCACATCCTATCACATCGGCCCATAATTTAACATCCTCAATATTCACCCCAATACCCATGATTTTACTTTTCCTCATATTCACTTTTAATCCCGAAGCAAATTGAAAGCATTGCAATAATGACATTAAACTAACCACATTCTTTTCGTTCCACTCTCCAAAAAAGATCGTGTCATCCGCAAATTGTAAATGTGAAACGATTTCACCTCCATCACCAAATGTCACCACTTCAAATTCACCAACTCCTCGCACTTCCTTCATGGCCACATTAAGACCTTCCGCCACCAACAAGAAGAGAAATGGCGAAAGAGAATCACCATGCCTGCCGATGAGTTACACTCTTTTACTAATGAAGCACCTTTTAATAATACTTATGTCTCATTTTATATAAACTGTGTGCATATGATTAAACTATATATTATACGTTGCCTCCTTAATGACAAAAGCAGAAACCATAATTGTTTTGAAAAAAAATCAACTCTAAAATGAACAGAGTCAAAGGACTAAAAGTATGTTCCAACAATTGTTGAGATTAGATTTGAAAGCGTATTTCTACTTCAAGGGCTATAACAAAAATAGTAAATTGACTCCATAATATCTCATCTTCTTCCTTATATTTCGTACACCAGAACCCATTAGAAACCGATTTCGTTTTCGTTTAATTTAAATCATTTTGGTTATAATGATCAAGTAAATACTTAAAGTTGTAATATTACTAAACTTAGGACTATCGGGTTTCCATCCCGATGACGATAATAACTATATATTTTAAGCCCCGAAACATGATGTTTAGTTACCGTAACTGATGATGTAGAAGATGTTTTCGATCATTCAAAACTTGAACAAAACTATTGAATCAATGAAGAACAACTATAAACACAAGTTGAGTTAGTATTTACCTCCTAAAGAAACTGGTCTTGGATCCGGTACTCAAACACAAGGCTTTCGTTCGCGTACACAACTCACAGCCTTCTCTATTTTAGAGTGTTCTCAAATCGTTTTCTAAAGTTTGTTTCTGTATGTTTTTGTGAATGAATAGTTGAAAACTGAGGGTTGTTTATAAGATCATAACTTGGACGCTTAAACCTCTAATTGGGCCTAAGAAAACGGTATCTTGATAACCCACTTGACCACATTTTTGCTTAATATATCTTTGACTCATTCAAATTAACTCATCGGCACTTCAAATGTATTTATTTATTTAATTATTATTATCTCTATCTCTTATTTAATTTAAATATCATATTAATACTTATACTTTACCTAAAATTTTGGGTATTACAAATTGGCAACGTACTTTCACTTTTGTTACAAAGTAGGTAACGAATCGACTTTATTACCAAAGTAGGTAATGTAATTGTAAAAAAGTGTCATGTATATAATATGATTAATTAGTACATTACATACCTTGAAAAAAATATGTAAAGTACATTGTTAATTGTAATACTTTTTACGAGTACATTACCTACTTTGGTAATAAAGTCGGTTCGTTATCTACCTTAGAACTAGGGGTGTTCGATATTTGATTTAAAACCGTTTAATCCGAATACCGAACCGAATTTGAATTCGGTTTTCGGTTTTTTATTTTTCGAAATCGGTTAAACCGGAAACCGAATTCGAATTCGGTTTTTGATTTTGAATTTTTCGAATTTGGTTAAACCGAAAATCGAATTCAAAATCAAATTCGATTTAATAAATATATTATCATTTATATATTAATATATATATATATATATATGTGATTTTTCGAATTCAATTGAAGACTAGAAGAGTTTAACATTTTGAAAAGTTAAATTTTTTAGCTACCATGTGTTTGTAAAAAATAAATGTTTTGTTTGGACATTAAAATTCACATAGATAGTTTTATGTTTTATAAACTCGAATTTGACCAACACATAACAATTATTAATAGTTAGATTTATATAATTTGTATCGTATAATCATGCATATTTCTTAGTTTTGTATGTTGAAAGGCGTTTTTGAAAAAATGTTAAGTTTTTCGGTTTTTTGATTTTTTGATTTTTTGGTTTTTCGGTTTTAACCGAAATCGAACCGAATTCGAATTCGGTTTTCGATTCGGTTTTCAATTTGAATTCGATTTTTGGTTCGGTTTGCTAAAAAAAATTCAAAACTGAACAACCTGAACCGAATAAACCGAGAAAACCGTAAACTGAACCGATGAACACCCCTACTTGGAACAAAAGTGAAAGTATGTTATCAACCTATACCTTTAGCTCTTAAAATTAATACTCCATATAATAATATAAGCCCCCAAGCATATATCTAATACTTTGTGTAATTGTAAATTACAACGATCATCAATACCACATGATACAACAATACACATACCGATATTGATTTGTACATATAACACCTTTAATATAGATACGGTGACCGAATCAACATGGGAAAGTATGCGAAGCCACCCTACTCATGAAACAGTTTTGGTTTGCTGAAATTTGCAACAGTTGACAACAACATCGACGGTTCTTGATTGATCAACTCTTCAGTGTTTACGACCTTTTTGTTTGCATTATATTCGTTGACATTTTGAAAAAACATGCACGTGTAATAAAGAACCAGATACAATCAAACTAGTCCAAATCAGGGAATAGAAACATGAATCTCCATTTCAAATTGTCTCACCTAAATTAGTATAAAAAACAATTCTTGCAATACTCAACCAACCATCAAAATATGAAACTAAAGGGATACTTTTATAACATCAAACATGTCTGTCTAAAACAATTCAAGAAAAGTAAACTGGTGTCTCTTTCTATCCTTTGTTTTTTATGGTGAATACTTCTTTCCTGACGTAGAACGACCAAATTTGTACCTTGTGCAAGCTTGATGGTACATTACCCATAATTTGGTCGTTCCAAACTCCGGAAAAGGTGTATCCTTTTTCTATGGTTGTGCTCAAATTATGTACGTGATCTTCAAACTAAACGAAGAACCAAACAAAACCATCTTTATACCCAACAACGAAAAAAATACAGAGAACTTTCTCTTTTTGTGCAGTCAACTTTACTTTTCGATGATTTTTGGCCCATTGTAAAGTGCTCCAACCACAGATAAGCCAACGGGTTTGTCTATCTCTTCGAGCCATGCATAGTTTTCGGTATTCTGATCCTCAGGCAACTTCTTATCATCAACTGTCACATAACCAGAAGGTGTAGACTTTTATGAGTTTTTTTTAGAAATAGAGAAGTGGGAATCAATTATTAATAGAAGGCTGTCATATGTAAATAACCTGAGAAGTCCGCGAAAGGATGAGCTCGATAGTATTGGCAGTGTCTGCCCTCAGGATCGCAGTATGGAGGACCGAGAACATCAAGAACAGCACACGAAGTCACTGCTGTGAAGCAATGCATATTACCACCGTCTGTTGGATAAAGAATTGATGCATTGCATGGTGCGGTGAAGTCAGAGTTGACTTTGAGTTTTGCCAAACGTACACTTGCGGGTCCTACTTCACCTGATAAACATACAGTTGCATGAGTTTAAAGCCACGAATACAAAGTGAAAAGAAAAATGGCAACTTTTTTGAGGCATTTTTCCATAAACGAACTACTATGGAAATCAGAAAACATAATAAGAAACTAATGTATTTATGTGCAAATATTATGCCCTTCATTAATCATTTTTTGCCTAGTTGCACTTGTTATTATTTTTTTTTTCTTTTTTTTGTGATGGTGGATCATAGAATTCACCTTCTGATGAATCAGCTTTAGGAGTACAGATCGACGCACTATCATCCACCCAATCATACGCTTTGATGTGCATAGTTCCAAAGAGAAGCTTACTGAACACCGTCATCTGAGGGTGGTTATGGAGCGGCAGGACACCAGATGGCGGCAAGAGAAAAATCCCAATCTGCCATAACATGCATCCATTAAGCGGACCAACATATCTTTTAACTTATACTTACAAGTCTTGAATCAGTTATAAAATATGTCACATTTGCAAACAGAGCTGCACAAGTAGATCAAGAGATGATAGATTCACAAAGAAAACATACTGAAAATTTGTCACATTCGCAAAGGTGTAGGTATGTAATTTTTGGAAATCCTGCAGTTTCTTTAACCTTGAAATAGGGCATATTAGGCTGTACACCAACGTCAACTTCAGTCATTCCATCTGAAAATTTAAAAGAAATCCAAACATCAAGTTCTTTACGGAAAACAAGGCATTATGTGCATTTGACCATTTTGATCCTACAATTCGATGATATGCTCCAAACATCATCTTTTGCTACCTTGTACTTTGATTAAGATTTAAGAGCACTTGTTCAACACATTTTACATAGCACATTGATCTTAAACATAATAATCATCTTGATTTGTAGTTTTTCAAGAGATCTAATTTAATTAATAATATAAAAGTACAAGTTGAAAATCATATTAGGAAACCTAAATATACTCCTGCCCTTTTATCCAGATTCAAGGTCAATCTTAAACCTAATGTAAAGATTGGCAATACTATACCTATAAAACAGGTTATACCTGATAAAGATTTTTGAAAGAACTGCAGTTAATAAGCAAAATGATGTTCACCGCCAACACGTAAAAATGGAAATTTTGCGATATCGGCTACACTATTGCACATGAAATAAAACATTGTGCATGGTTAACATGAGTGTCTATCAACTACGCTCAAGACATCAATGTCTATCAACAACACTTGATGAAAACATTTATGCCGTGCACCGCCAACACACGCCGATATATACAAAAAGTACAACCCAATTAAGCTTTTTTATTTGTTAATATTGAGATAGATGATTCCATGTAATGATATGAATTAACTATCACCAAATTCAGTAAATAACATTAAAAACAGTGAAACCAAACATTGTTGCCTAAGAATTACAAAGTGTATGTGCATATAAGCAGATTAAACAGAGTCACAATGGTTTCCATATATTATAGTATCATTCTCATGTATTCCTTTCCATAATTAGAATTAAGTTCTCACTTTCTGTAAATCTCAAAACTAATGCTTTATATATCGGAAAAACACTTTGATATTGACAATTT
This sequence comes from Gnaphalium uliginosum, assembly GCA_963930675.1. NCBI lineage: Eukaryota > Viridiplantae > Streptophyta > Magnoliopsida > Asterales > Asteraceae > Gnaphalium > Gnaphalium uliginosum. The sequence goes on along the minus strand of OZ005682.1, from coordinate 9,212,548 downwards.
GTCAGCTTTCTTTGCTCCAAAAACTTTACTCCGTATATGGAAATCCACTGTTAGGATTTGATAGAATTAATCCGTTACATATTTTCAAAATTGACCCATTTGACAATCGGGTCAAAATTGGACTAATTTCAAAAGTCAACTACATCAAATTGAGCAAAGTCATTGAAATGACAGTCAAATCAATAAACCCTCAAGTGGGTAACTCAAGATACACCAAAACCACAAATCAAAAGTTGTTTTTGATCATTCAGATTCAAATTCCATAACATTATTTGCACTAACAATCAAAAGACTCCAACTAGATCCAGTTGCAAACCCTATAGATATATACCAAGATTTATAACTATTCTAATCAAGGTCGATATCAAAATTGGGAATTTAAAATGAAATAAAATAATAATATTAACAAAATAAATAAAACTTACTTAGAATATCTTTTAGGCGCTCAATACCATCAGCATGTGGAATAACACCAGGACCACAATTAGCAAAAACTTCTCTGCATGTATCATAAAGTTTCTGAACTGCTGTAACTTTCTTATGTCTCAGTCTCCTCTTCATCTTTTTACCTAACACTTTCTCCATGCCCATTTGGCAATTAAACTTGCATTCATGCACTATAACACCCTTATCTCTGTGTGATTCAATACCCCAGATTGAAAAAACCAAAACTTTAATTTATCAAACAATATGGGTGTCTTCAAAAACTCATAAAAATGCAGACTTTTTACCTGTAATAATGGTGTCTGATGATAAATATCAAGAAAAACACAATTACAAACAGTAAATCAATATTTTTTTGGATAAACTGAAACCCCACAGAAAAAGATGGCAGCTTTGACTGGTAACTGTAAAATTCCAATCTGGGTATTGACGAAAAACTAAGAAGGATGTAGGCAAAAACAGTAAAATTTATGATTTGGTACAAAAAACAAAGATGCGATGGTACTTTTACTATTGATGATTTATCAAGAGAAAGAGTGCATCGTTTTATGATGCAACCCTTCAAATGAAGATCAGGGTGATGGTGATAATGGGTTTAAAAGGTGAATGAAAGAAAAGTTAGAGATTTTTGGCTGATTTATTTGTTTTGGTTGAAAAGAAAAAGATAGAGTTGATTTCGAGAAAGGAAATGGAAATACTAGGGGCCATGGTTTTGGTTTTCCAGTGGGCCGTTTAAACAGCGGATTCAGTTTTTATATATGGGTCATTTTCAACCTCAACTTTCATTATTTAATTATTTTTATTATTTATAATATTTTTTTAAAAAAAATCATCATGGTTTAATTCGAAAAGGCAAAAGGAGACAATTGTCAGAGAAATGCTTCTTTCATGTGTGTTGTGGATTGGGGTTTGATTCTTATTTATATAACAAATTTTTTAGTGGATAATTTTTTTTTATTTAAATAGGAGTTTAGAGGAGTAAGTTGTGAGAAAACGAAAGATTATATGAAAGTCGTTTCCTATGTTCCGTGTAGTGACATTGAAAATTCAATAATAATGATGACGCGAATTCCGTTATTATAATCTACCGAAGAGAGTGATGTGAGGATACGTGATAAGTGGAATATTGTAATTTACCAAAAAGTATTGAGAGGGGCGTCCATCCTTGTAATATTCTTCGTATATGGTGGAATTTTAAGTGGCCACTAGTCCTGACATTTTTTCTTTTGCTTGAGAGATTTTCTACGTAAAAAACTTGTGTGTGTCGTGTTTATTTCTATTTTGTACGATTTATTATTGGCGTATACATGGTTGAGTGTGATTTGATGTGGTGGTGATCGATCCAACAAGTGGTATGATAGGGGGTCGATCCCAACAACCGGTATCAGAGTGAAGTTCGTGGAGAAGAATCACAAAACCGGGAGGAAATCAATATGAACAAAGTGTAGTTCATCATATTCTGTGCGGTGACGAAGAATTGACGGTGTGAGTTTGTTAACCGTCGGATTGTATTGAAATTTGAATGATAGGTTTATAAGAGGATGATCTAAGATCTGACCATTGGGATTTGTGATTAGAGATACCGATAAAGAGAAATGAGTCGTCGAAGTTTGGTGCAGAATATTCGTGGTTTTCACCGTAGCTGTGGGAGAATAATTGTTGTGGGTTCGTTAGCCGTTGGACCATCGTGATTTTTGGACAGGGTGTTCAAGACACAATGATATATGTTGTGACCGAATTTGGTATCGATCAGAGGTTCATATAAGGAGATACAAATTTTAGAGGTTGTTGTTTTGAAGGGGGTTTTTGCACAAACTTTCTATTTTGAGAAAAACTATCGTGGTGATTGGTAATGCTATAGGTATGATGCGAATGAGCTGCTTTCAAAGATGATGATGCTCGGTGTATTATGTTGATCGCGATGGTTCCTTGTGTCGAAAGTCTTCCTACCAATGAGGTTGTTGGGCGGCATGTCCCGATAGAGATAAACGTCGGTGGCAACAAGATGAATATCACGCTCATTATCATTTAAGAGGATATCCACATCATAGCGAAGTTTTAGGGAATATGAATCAAGGAAGGATTTTTATTTAGGTAACAAATTTCTTGGTGGACAAATTGTATTTGCCTATTTAAATAGGAGTTTTTTGTAAGGTTTAGGGGAGGAGGTCGATAGAAAAATAGAGATCATATAAAGTCGTCTCCTTCCGTCCAGTGTGGTGGTCTCGGTGATTCAATAACGACGACGCGAATTTCGTTATTTTATTCTACCGAAGAGAGTGGTGTGAGGATACGTGATAATATTCGAGAGTGATAAGACGAACGTCCATTCATGTAAAATTGTTTATATATACAGAAGAGAGTGGTGTGTGGATTATTGAAAAAAAAAATCATTTATAATTTCCTTTTGTTGAAGTTTTTCAAGTAAATTCTAAAAGAATCTGTAGTCACAATCTCCAGCTCCAACTAACTTTTTGCCAAACACACCCTAAAAGTCAATAACACAAATCAAACTGCACTACAAACCACAATCCAACTAAACGATCATCATTTATTTTATTTTTTTCAATTGTTAAAGTGTTTTAATTTTATACAACAGTTTATTATTTATATTAGCTTATTAACAGTTGTAGTATTGTATTTAAATCAATAAAGAGAATTAATAGTAGATCTAAACTAAAATTTATAATCCACAACTTGCAATAACAATAAACAATAATAGCAACTATATCCTGGTTAATAGCACAAAAATAAGCTTCAACTAGAAAATAAGTGTATCTATTGTGTTGTCTATATTTCGAAGTAAACGAGAGCCATATCTCATTTTATAATCTTTTACATTGTCATGGTAGCAAAACTTTTCATTCTTTGCTTTAAAAGAATGGGAATTTCTTCTCCAAGTTTGATGATAACCGTCTTCCCTTTTCGACGATCTCTAACTTGCATATATAATGCCCTAATTTGTTCGTTAACATCAATTATGAAACATTTAGTATCATTTAATGAGTACGTTTAGTTTTTTCTAACTTAGTCATCATCTCCGCTTGAGTACTCTAAGGTATATTTGGATTGAGTTAATTTAGTACGAAGAAAAACGAAGGTTTCTTGATTATAGATACAAGGTTTTTGTTGTGAATTTAATTTAAGAATAATACTAATAACAACTTCATAATTATATTATCATGAAGTGGGTTGGTATCACGCATTTGTTGGGTAAAGTTTTATTTTTTCTTTATATTGACATGTTCACGAATTGATAATATCATTTTGCATAAAACTTGTAGTTAACACAAAATTCTTAACCATATAATGAATATTTGAGGGTGGACATGCAACATAAAAACGGAGGTCGCAGGTTCAAATCGTGTTTTCACGTTCCTTTAATCGTGGTTACACGATTTCTCTCCCTTATGTTGACCGTAGAACCGGTCGATTAGAGTACCGCCACATTGTCGGTTTACCTTTTTATATAAGTAATTTTTAAAATTACGTCTATATCAAAATAGTGTATCTTAACGATTCTTTTAAATTTTTCTTTAATTTATTTTAATTATAAGTTTCAATTAATATGACAAAAGTAAACTATTTTATAATTGTATAGATAGATTCGTAATAATGTCTTTTTTAATTAATATTGTTTTTGAAAATTAAGTCTATATATAATGTACTATTCTTTTATCCTAACTCATACATTTTATATATTTATGTAGTTTAAGTTATCAAACTAATATACTCCTTATAAATAATTAAATTCTTATTTCATAAATATATTGGTCAAATAAAATTAAATAGGTAAAAGTGATGATATGACCACATTGTCCATCATATAAAACCATTAATTTATATTTATATTTATATTAAGTATGACAATTTTATTGTTTACTATAGTTTGAAGAAAAATTTGAAAGGCGAATTACACAAATTAAAATTACCAATATAGTAATGAGTAAATGGAAAGAGCAAGAATAGAACATGGGTCAAACAGCTCTAGTTTGTGTTTTATGACTTTAATTTATGATTTATGTTTATGATTAATATTAAAACTAAAGTAAAATTTCTCACAACGTCATGAATTATAACGTGTTATTAGTTCTCATTTAATAGTACGTGCTGATAGGTTGCAATGTTGCATTACATGTTAGTTCTCATTTAATACTTGATACAAGATCACATGTTTTACATAATTGTATGTTAACTCATTTAATACTTGATACAAGATTACATGTTTTACATAACTTAATATTTAGGGTTAAAGTTACGGATACGTAACGAATAAGGGTGTACGTGGTCCACGAACCGTATCGTACCGGATCAGAACTGAACCGTACCGCGAACCATTAACTGAAAAATCAAGGACCATGAACTGTACCATGTAATTTGGTTCTGGTCCGGTATGATACTGGTTTGGTTCTTGCGATTCTGGTTCAAAACCGCGAACCGAAAAATATATGCACATCAGCACATATAGGTCATAAAGAAGAAGATATCTAAAAGTAGGTAGTTATCAAAACAATTACAAGACTTAGAAAATCGGAAAAACACGTATATTCATCGAATAATTAAAAATAAAACGTTGCGACAACTCAAAATAAAACGTCAAATAATCCACTTGTTTAAGTTTTCTTAAGCAAGATCAAAAGTGTATTAAAAAACTGCAGATGTTTAACATCATAATATAATTCGCCGCGCATTCTCTTGTTTGGATTGTAGCGATGAATCTAAAAAAAAGAGAATTATTATTAACGATGCATAAAGTTAATTTTAAATCACCTCTAGAAATTTATTCAAGTTCATCCAAATCTTCATCATATGTGTAGTCGCGTTTTCGCTTCCTGATCCAATCTTGAGTGCATATCAAAGCTTCAACAGAAGTAGCTGACAAAGAACTCCTATAATCATCCAAAACTCGACCGCCTGTACTAAAGGCAGACTCCGAAGCAACAGTAGAAATAGGAATCGCTAGAACACCTAGCAATATAGTAACACATTACCCCTCTCACTATCTAACTTCATTTATGATGAAATTTGTAATAAAAAATGTTGCGGTTCTAATGGTCCAAATGGTTTTAACGGTTCTAGTACCGAACCGTACCACGAACAATTAAGGCTAAAAATTAGAGCTGAGAACCGGACCATTATGCATGGTATGGTACGGTTCTTGTTCGGTTTACCGGTTCTGGCGGTTCTGAACCATATATGTACACTCCTAGTAACGAACTTACATTTTTTACCGAGATAGATAATGAATCCAATTCGTTACTGATGCATATAACGAACTTTTTAGTTTTGTTTCGCGTTATATAATATCTACTCCATTACGTAGCATTATTAATTTTCTTTATTGTTTTATTTGAAAAAATGTAAAATTGTAAATGTAAATTTCTTTATATACGTGGCGGAGACAATTCTTTTATGGAAAATTAAAAAAATTGAACACGTCATCATCATCTCCGTCCATTCACATTCTGCATGGTTTCCGATCAACGATCATCTTCTATTGACCGTTCATTAGCCAACAACAAATTTTAATTAACTTCAATTGAATTAAACGTTCATTAGCCAACAACAGAATGAAATTAACTTCAATTAAATTAAAAAAAAACTACTAATTATCTTGTTAATGCCAATCCTATTTTCCACCGCCGTAGACCTAAACCCACCGCTGTGCGTCGGCTTTTGTCGTTCACCGCTGGTAATGCAATTCATCACCTCAATCGTAATCATCTCTTGCATCACACCCAAAAACTCCTCATTAAACGCTGGAAGCGTCTATCCTGGTGGCTCTACTACCGGCCCGGGAAACCTGAACTCCGGCATGAACGAGATTCGGCGATTGGTCTTATTATTATAGCATTTCCGACCGACACCTCACATCCCCAACGAGTTTGACCGATTACCAGCGCCGGCGAGGTCTTCTAATATCCATTACACCTACATCACTCTTCTTATCCTTCTCTTTTCAAAAACCACAATCATGTTGAACGACGCCGAATCTATTTCTGGGTTTTTGGTCGACGATGGTGATGATGGCTTTTGTGGTTCTGACTTTAGCTCCGCTTCCACTGGCGATCTATAAGTACCAGATTTGTACGGTAAGGGCGGAGTTGGATGAGTTTGTAAAGGTGATGCAAAAAGCGGCGGAGATACGGTGATGGTAAACTTTCTGATTTTTTTCAAAAGCATAATCGGAGTAAAAACCTTAAGATGGATTCGGTGGTGGGGCTTCACCAAAAGTTTATGTAGTCAATGTGGGTTAAGTTGCTGTAGAAATTAAAAAGCTTAATGGAATGTAAGCTTATTTTTGCCACAGTGATACATATCACCTATTTCGACACATATATAAAAAATTTGTTACCATAGTTTACTGTTTATACATTCTAATATAGTTGACATGGATATTATTTGAAGGGTTTTTTAAATTGACGATGGAAAGTGTCTACATGTTTACAAGATATATGTTATTAAATCATTCTTTCCTCCTATGTCGTAAATAATTCACTAATTTTTATATTAAAAAAAGTCTATTGTTCAGTGACGGAGGAGATGAACTAATGAATGAGATGAGATGAGATTATAACGTTTTTTTTTAGATTTGCAAAGACGTTTAATATGTACTCCAAAAATGTTGGTTTAAACACATTTACAAAAGTTATCCAAACAATCGTACGATGTTTGTTCACCCATATGTAAGTACTCATCAAACGCATCGGCGGCACAACAGTACGCCAATTGGCGTACAACGGAAGTGCATTTTTGTCAAACGTTAAAATCAGGTCTACCGGTTTGCGTCAAGCCGTTGAATAAAATATGTAAAGTAGTCATGTACCGAAAATTGGGAAAACGATATAATACCTTGACATATACGAAAAAATAATGACTTGCTCATCCGATAACGTCGTCAGAAGATATCCGTCAGAAATGTTGGATCCTCGGCAAAGTAGTCTGGATACAATCGTTCACCCAATCTCATCGTAGTATGGAAGATTAGTTATCATGTTATCAATCCTTATAGCCCATAGGCTATGATTACTGAGCCTTACTATCAATGCCATTTATATTATTGGTAGCAACAGGTTAAATGGTTTTATTTAGGAAAAATAACACGTGCCATTCACGTGGTTTGTCTCGAATTACACTTCCTAGTATATGTAACCTTTTTTTTACCCCCGCGGTTGCACGATCTTGAATTCCCGATGATCGTTAATCAAGTCCGTTAAAAGTTGACATATCTCGTGCGTGTGAGGGCACAACGATCATTTTAGTTAGTTTTCTTATTTAAATTGCAAAAAATGTTATCATTTTCACTAACACGCACAAATAAAAAACTATCATATTGGACACACAAACATAAAAAATAAACGTAAATTTTCACCGTTGCTTTTTCCATGTAACTTGTAACAAACGAATTTCGATTAGGTACGGTGGAAGCAGGTTGGAATTAACAGATTAACGAGCAGATCGGAATCAACGAATTGACGAACAAGTCTAAAATCAAGGGATGTAGCACGAGTGTACCACTGGTTTTTACGTACAGCGATCGGAACCAACTTCCTTTTTACAATGAACACTAATAAAGACTATGAGATTTTCGAGCAAGCACGGTGGAAGCAGGTTTGTTGGCGGCCGAGAGCAGAGGTGACCTTGTAAATGACGATTGTATGTATTTGATATAATTTTCCGTATGTATATTTGCAAGTGGCTGATTTTTTTTACAGTGAGCACTGTTAAGATAAGAATTGTATTTGGAAATGGTCTCTAATGTTTTAAATCTTTAGCTTTACATTTACTTTAGAATATGTTTTTAGGTTAGAGTGATTGATTGAAATTGGTCAGATTGGAATAGATTTGCAGAAAATTATGGATAAAATTTAAGTAGACTTTGTTTAAAGAAGATAGGGTATTTTTGTCATTTTTGTGATTTAACGAAGGAAAATTAATTGAAATGACAAATTTACCCTTACATGCATTACATATGCTAGATTTTAGCATATTTGGTTAACAATCGTTATGGAAAAGGCTGATTCGTGAAAAATATTGCAATCACATGAAAGATCACTGTAAAAAAAAGTGACATGAACGATAAATGTAATTTAAAACAATTTACAAATGTCACCCGTATAATTATTTTTTTTATCGCTCAAGTTAAGAGTGACGGTGTAATAAAATATCACTTGAATCCACCCACTTGACCACTTGTTGCAAACTTCAATCTAATTATTGGTGTTTTTTGTTCCAATGAAAAAAGAGCCAATCTAACTCTTTTTGAGGATAGTACGAGGATCATGCTTTGACAACACAGTGACGCATGCTCATATTATTCCTTTTATTTTAGAGTAAATTACATTTCCCTCCTTCAAGTATACCTTTAATTTCACTTCACGTTGAGATGTTAAATTTTTTAGGAGTTCAGTCCTTTAACTTGATTTTTTGTTTCACTGCTCGTCTCCCATCTATTATGAAATGACTAAAATACTCTTAAAATTTTAAAACAAATTTACTCTTTGACGGACGATAAGTGGAACAAAAATCTGGTCAGTGGATTACACTCGTAAAAAATTTCGACCGGAATTAGCAATAAAATTAGTAACATATTTGAGGGACGGGAATTTCAATTTACTCTTTATTTTAATCTCTTTACTAAAACCTCGTTCGTACATATGATAGTATTATGTATGATTCTAATTGCCTAAAATGAAAAATTTTGAAATCAACTTAATTTGGATAACAAATTATTTGGTGAACGAGTTGGGGTTTGTCTATTTATATAGGAGTTATTTTTTCGGTTTATGTGAGGAGGCCGAGAAAAAAAAAGAAAACTTATGAGAGTCGTCTTACTTCGTCTCGTGTGGTGGTCTCGGTGATTCAATAACGACGGCGCGAATTCCGTTATTGAAATCAACCGTTGAGAGTGGTGTGGAGATATTCAAAAGTGTAGAGAGTTGAGCGTCTCCAACTTTGCAATATATTTCATAAAGTAGATGTTCAGTGGCCTATGGGTCCCGTGATTTTTACTCTCCTTGAGGTTTTCCATGCAAAATATCGCGTTTTATGTTTTTTTTCCTTGTTTTATGCATTTAGTTATTGACTTATACATGGTTATGTGATTTATTATGTGGTGATCGATTCCAAAGTATGATATGATAACGGGGTCGATCCCAACAGATAGTCGGTAGAAACTTATTTTTAAAGAGTTTATTTTATATCGAGTAAGTAGGACATAACATCCTGGAGTAAATCACAAATCCATGTGGTTATTTTAAATATGTCTATTGTTTCTATTTTGTTAAAAAGATTGTTTTATCTTTATATCATCTTCCTTACTTAAGAAAATATTATTATTACTCATCCAACATATAATAAATCTTTTCTAATATAAAAATACACGACGTTATAAAATTCATACAACATGTAATCTAGTGATGAATCTAGAACTTAAACTCAACTGAGTCCATGAGAATTTGAGTATATTACAAAGACAATGGTGATAAGACGGGTCAAATCGGTTGGGTCAATAATACAAATAAGCATGAACACATAAAAATTACAAGCATAAATTCTACCATAATTCACATACGGAGTAACAGGGAAAGGAGACCGCTGGAGGAGTTGTCATGGCTAACATGGAAGGAAAGTTTAGAACGTAGAATTACATACGCAGTCTTTTAATATTTATAATTAAGCTTATTTTATAAAGTCAATTAGGTGTACTTGCATTTTGAAAGAGATTCTAGTTCAAGAAGTGTTCAAGATTTGAGTTTAAGGAGGGTCCAAACTAATTTTCAGTTGAATTGACACCATCCATCTCCTTTATTTTAAATATCACCATCAGATAACCATACCATGTTTTTATTTTATTTTTTTAAGAAATAAGAAAAATGGAAAATGAAATAAGGTAAGCCGTAGAAATTATTTTATAGCAATCGCCAATCGCAAGGCCGGCCTAAAAAGGGCAATGCAGAAGTCCGGCCCAGATAATAACACGCGCTATAAAGATCAAACCTAGGGTTTCCACTGACAAATCCTCTCATCCATCCGCCTTAGCAACCATGGTAATTACTATTCGTTTCCATTAGTTTAATCTCGTAAATTTATAATGCTATGTCAATATCAATTCAATGACGCTAATTCGCCTAATTAACTTTATTTTATTTTATTTTCAGATCATCCCTGATAAGAATCGAAAAGCCATTTCAAAATACCTCTTCCAAGGTTTCCTTCTATATTTCTATTATTCACTATATACGAGTATATTGTTAGGTACTTAGGCATGTAAGTTGTATGCGAACTACAAATTATATTAAAACCTAAATTGATTGCATCTCCTACAATCTCTCTCCAATATTCTCATCTATCCAACCTTGGAATATAGTTCTGGACAGAATCACTAAATCACCACGAGTTTTGGTCATGCATCTGTTTTTAAATTTATTTATGCGTGAAGAATTATATAACATAAAGCCAGAAACTTTTGAAATACAAAACCACTCTCTGCCTCCCAAACCCCTTTAATTTCTTTTAACCGGGTCAAAGATTTTCAAATTAATACAAAAAAATAAAATAAAAAATAAACGTAACATTTGATCTGTGCGTTAGAATTTGTATGTATTATCTAATTGATGGGGTGTGTTGGGGGGACTTAATAAGCTCCACTACTAGTGTTTGGATAAACCCATTTTACGTTGCTTATTTGTGAGGGGCTCCCAAATAAGCTTTTCTATTTCCCAGCTTATTTGCTTATAGGCTATATAAGCTTGGAAAATAAGCTCCACAAACACCCCATCATATCAAATGAATTTCGACTTAGAATAATATTAGACCTGGAAAGTTGAAATTTAACCCGTTCTAAGAAAGAATTAATACTTGAGAAACATTGTCACTTTAAATTTCTGTAGATGTTTAATGAGCAGGAGGTGAGGTGGAGGAAGATGTAAAGAATGGGGGGAAATTAACAAAAGAAAAAGAAGTAAATAAAACAATTTTAGAGATCTTTTAAGCAAAACTACGTAGTTTGATGGTTTCACATATGAGTTAGATTAGATGCCTAACAACCCCATATTCACTTTCCCCATATATATATACACTGTTACAAACATTTATGTATGTTGTTATTCATTGTTTGTTTTTATACAGAGGGAGTTTGCACTGCAAAGAAGGATTACAATTTGGCAAAGCATCCAGAAATCAATGTACCAAATTTGCAGGTGATTAAGCTTATGCAAAGCTTTAAATCAAAAGAATATGTTAAGGAGACCTTCACTTGGATGAGTTATGACTGGTATCTTACCAATGATGGCATTGAGTTCTTGAGGACTTACTTGAATCTCCCTTCTGACATTGTCCCTGCTACTCTCAAGAAGTCCGCTAAGCCCCTCGGTCGCCCCATGGGCAGCGATCGCCCTCGGTATATCTCTTATTAATTGTTATGTTTCTTTTACATGTGAATATGAAATATGAATATGATTATACGGCTAGTATTTGATAATTTGTTCTCAGGGATAGATTAGTAGTTTTACATCTATTATCAAAATAGATGATGGTTTAACGAAACAGTAAGGTGATTGCTATGAATTTGATGTGCAATGATTTGTTTTTAAAAGCATATGCATATCCAATAGACTTTAGTTTTATGCAGTTTATTGCAGTCTTTTTGTACGCTGTGGTGTAATTGGTGTTTGGTTTTTGTAGTGTCCCACCTGGGGACAGGCCGAGGTTCGGTGATCGGGATGGATACCGCGGTGGTGACAAGGGTGAAGCTCCAGCTGATTACCTGCCTGCTTTTAACTGGGTAAGTTTTTTTTATACCCATTTGTGTGCACCTTGTACACAGTTGTGGCTATTCTTTTGGCATTGTTCAGGGTTGAAGTTGTATGATGTTGCAAAAAAATTTCACAATTTTCCAGCTTTAACTTTCTACAAAAGGAAAATCTAGATAAGTGTTGGAAATTTATAAATGTGTTCAAAAGTTGATGTATTTTCCATTCTGCAAAAGTGATATTAAGAGAAAGTCTTTGGAATTTTTTTGAAAATGGAGGAAGTGTGGTATAAAGGAAAAAAGTGGAAAGCTTGGAATTCTTGTATTCCAACTTCCTAGTTATAATATGGAAAAGTGAGTTTTCTATTTTCTTAGAAAACTCTACTAGAAAATACTCATTTTGAACGCCTTTTCAGTTTCTCACCTTCTTTAGAAAAAATTTCTGGAAAATCCCCTCATTTTTCTTCAACTAAACACAAGGTAATATTCTTAGCAAAAGGTTCTTTTATATCCATTACTAAAAACACATTTTTTTTCTTTTCCCAAATTTGTACATATCGCTGTAATATGTTTGTTAGGATTAGAGCTATATTGTACATTCATATCTAGACTAGAGTTGTCCTGCTGCTTAATTGCTTAATATTTTATGTCTTCTTTTGTTTTTTGTCGGACTTATTTCTAAAACAACAGAAAGTTCATTTTAAATATGACACTTAAAATTGGGATCTTTGATAGCTATTTGTAGTTTTGTACCAAGTTCCTGTTGTCATAAGGCAAATGGCAGCTCACTTCAACGATTTGACGACATGCCATACCCATCCAATGCTCTTTCCCTTCAAGGAGCCCAAAACCGAATGATTCAAGATGAGCTTACTTAAAAGAAATCCGCCTTGAAAGTGGAATATCAAAATTTATTCTCTTCTCTAACATCAGAACAAAGAGTAGTTCACCATAAAATTATGAAGGCAGTAGACAATAATAGTGGACTGTTTTTTCTAGATGGATATGGTGGTAAAGGCAAGACATTTGTATGGAAAACGCTATTAGCTGCACTACGTTGTCAAGGAAAAATTGTTTTAACAGTTGCTTATTACAACAATCTCTGGTTTATTAACCGCCGCTGATTACAACAATCTCTGTCAATTTGAAACCTAGACGACATCAAGATGCATCTCTCCGCTACCGACTACGGACCTTATCTTCAAAACGGTTATTTTTACCTACGGATCTCTTATTATAATTCAATTTTGAGATATTCATAAAGGTAATTGCCCTAATTTTACTTATTCTTAGCACAGATAGATAAATATGGATTAAGTATAAGGTGTTAGTGAATTTATGTTCAGTATAGTTGATCATGTTGACTATTTAGCTATTTTTTGAGTAGCATTGGATTAATTAGCTCATCAGGGTGATATACTGATGTGCAATGTATGTATATATGTATATATTCATATTTTTAAGTTTGTACTTTCTATGACTAGCAATAGATGAGATATTGTTTGAAAGTAAAATGATCCATGTTAACTATTTGTGGTGGAAATTGCTATTAGTTGCTAATAATGTGTAAAGTTATTGACGTGATCGAACATTGCGAAGTGGTTGCATTTGAAGAGGTTTATTACATACATCTAAAAGTATCAACGTAATTAAACGATCTAAAAGTATCAACGTAAAGTTTACATACGTTAAAGCTGTTTTCTAGTTTTGGAACAGAGCTTACTCGAGATGATCGTAGAAAGCTGTTTTCTAGTTTTGGCTTAATGTAAGAAAATAGAACTTGTGGATAGATCATAGTTTTGTATCATCATTACTTTCCACTTTTGGCGTAACAACAGCTACCCCTAGGCCATGAGGAACTTGCTGTCTGTGAGGATATAGATCAGGTATATGTCCGTAGCTCTTCCAATAACTCAATATATACAATAATCAGGAAAAAAAATGAACAGTTATGTTTTATTATATACTACATCCATTCTCAAAAAGAGTGTTACATTTAGTGTAAAATGAATTATTTGTTGCTTGAAAACTAACAAGGAATGCCCTTTTTGTAATTGTAGGTGCGTGGTGTGATGGAGAAATACCCCCTTAGCAACCTATATTTGCCAAGCTATCTTATGGAGAGAGCCAAATGCATAAGGTATTCTACCAAGATGAGGTGAAGTGACCTTGTTTATCTTTTGAGCAGCAGGTTGGTGTGGGCCGGGATGGTTGAACCATAACACAATTTGACCTAACATAACTTTAAGAACCATTAGTTTCTCAAATATGAATACAATATTTGTTACTTTAATGATTATCTAGTTTTTTGAGAGAAATAGTTAGGAGGTTTTATGTAAATGAAAACACACTTTGGGCGTTTGTTTTTGACATATTTCCATTTGACCCGTTAGAGCTAAATCATAACATGAATTGACTATCATAAGTATATGGGTCAAAGTTGCTAATTCTAAGATTTAGGGTTCAAACTTTTAAAGTCAAACTGTTGGTTCTTGTCATGCAGTTTCACTATGGTGTGTTCTTCACATACATGAGGCTGAGGGAGCAGGAGATCAGGAACTTAATGCGGATATCCGAGTGTGTGGCTCAAAATCAGAAATCCAAGGTTCCCGACAGTGTTGTTTTCATATTTTAGTTGGGATGACAAGTCTTCCTAGATAAATTCATCTGCCTATTTGATCATTTCACCTACATAGTTCAGTTATATTATGTGAGAGTTTTTACAGAATAAGTTCACTGCAGATATACAAAATTTTCTGCTTAGATGAAGATGGTGTACTAGATTCATTGACTGAAACTATGTTGTTCAAAACATGTTGTTATATGGACTCAAATGTGGTCTTTTGTATTCAGAGGATATGTTTGGAACACACAGAGCATGAGTTGTTCTGAAATAATAAATTTATGGTATAGAATCATTGTTTTGTTTAGACTTAATTGTTCGTATCTAGAGATGCACATCAGATTATGTGCATGAGGTAGCTGCCGTTGTTTTTTGGAGCCAGTTTTAGAAAGCTTTCATTGATAATACCTAAAACTTTAGAAACGATCAAATTTAAAAGTTTTCTAGAATACATCAAACTATTGATTATTGTGATCGTTATAACAAAGTTTTGAAATGTCAATATGTGATTGCTAAAAGCCTATAGGCTGGTGGAACATTTTTTACTTTGGAAAATAACACACTAAAAATATATTTATGGGATTTAGGATGTGTTTGTGTGTGGGAATGGTAATGATAATGAGAGTGAATGAAAATATGTCTTTATTTAAGGGGTGTGAGTTGTAATAAGTGGGAATAAAATCTAAGGGTTTTTTCAAACCCGAGTAATAATGGGTTTAGTAATGATTATCATTTCAATCACACCCACATTCACCTTACGTTTGGTTTGTTTGACTGTATGGATTGCAAACTGGAATTAAAAAAAAAAAGTGTTATAAAGTGTAAAGGTGACGTTAAAGTTCTTACTCATTGTTCTCAATAAATCACCGTATTGTAAGCTGATCTCAAGTCTATATGTATATGTCATGTGTTGTGTCTTTTCTGATTCGTATTTTCAATACGTGATATTTGATAGTGAGGGCGTGGATTAAGGATGTGGTTTAGTACTTTTATTGTGTGTGATATATCAGTCGTGCTAATCGGAATATAGTGCTGTTAATTGAAGGGAACGGTGGCCTCAGTCGGAACCTTATATTATATCACAAACATCAGGTGTAAGAGAAGCACATGTGGCAAGATATACTGCTTTAAAGCAGTTCAAGTTTGCCGACCCTCTAGTTTATGACGTGCATACGGAGACAAAAGCCAGTGACCTCTTACTTAGCAAGAATTATATATATTTTTCTCAGGTACCGGATAACTAAATCTTTTAGGGTGTTACTTTGGCAGTTATATTGCACACTAGTTAGGGTATAATAATTGGATGGGTATCTACACAACACATAGTGTATACATGATTGCATATGCATGTGCGTATTAATCAGATCGGAGCTTGAGAATACACGAGTGCTAATTTGATACCTCCTCCCACTACCTGCATGTTTTTGAAAATATCTTCTTTTACTTATTCCTTTGCTTAAGTCAGGTGCATGAAAGAATTCATAACATAGTAGAACCACTAGATGACAATGTATTCTCATGCTTTACCCGACATTTTACTATTAAGCTAAATGATGATCAGTTAATGTATTCCACTATTACCGTTAAATGAGAAAATAATTGAGAATTTTTAATTGGTTAGATCAGGGGTTTCTCTTTTCTACAGAAGCCTGCTTACTAGTAGTCATGTTAATTGCCTTTCAAAGTATGCTTTATGCTGTTTGATTCACTATTGAGTTCACTTCAATATCTAAACTAGCTTTAGATCATTTTTCTTACTGGGTTCGCCTCACGCAGGGAAAAATGGCTTTATTCGTAGTATATATATTGGCATCTATATCCTGTTTGTATCAGCAAGACTTGCCACTTGTTTCATGTTTGTTACATGTTACAAACCTGCAGGGCCCACGAATACAGATTTTGAGTATCGGTAAACTTCTGGAACAAACAACTTCAATTGTCTCACTCAATGATCATCGTGCAAGAATTACCAGCATGAGGTGAGACTTCACATTTATTCTTCTCTATGAAGTATTTTCTGTGATGTTTTTAAAATTGTGTTTCTAGTAGATAATCATTTGGAAGTTGAATAATGAATATGTGAAATAGTTATGATTGATGTTGGTGCATAAATGTGTGTCAGTCAGTTGGTCGTGCCTGTCAAAGTTAATTAGTCTGAGTTTGTGAAGTGTTAAGTTTGTATTTTCGAGTCTGTAAACGAAAAGTGAATATAGAAAATATACAAGTGTGAACCTGCGACACTTGGGCTAGTGTCGCAGATTGCGACACTAAGCTAGTGTCGCAAGAGTCAGCTACCGCGACACTTGGCTAGTGTCGCAGATAGGTCAGCCTTGTCTATAAATAGGAGCATTATGTTTCATTTGAGAGTGTGGTTTTTGCATATAGAGAAGGGACGACAGAGAGAGAGAGAGGCAGAGGGTGAGAGTGATTGTAACGTTTATACTTCAATTGTCAATACAAAGAAAACGTTAAAGAGAATTGTGTGATTCGTTAAATACGTTCAATACTTAATCGTTTGGATTCCGCACTTACGATTAAGATACGATCTGATAGATCCTGAGAAAAAGGACCTACAAAGTGGTATCAGAGCCTTTGATTAGTTATCATCGGTTTCGGATCGTGTTTCGAACGTTTTTCGTTTCGGTTCGTGAAGGTTTTAAGGGATTAATCATTGTTTTCGGGTTTGATTGCTTGAAAATTGCAATTTCTGGGGTTTTCTGGAGGTTTCATTCGACTTGGGGTTTTCAAAATTCGTTAGGGTTTCAAAATTTTTCGTTTTTAGGGTTTTTGGAGTTTACAGCCGCGACTTAGCGACACTAAGATTAGTGTCGCTGTTAAGGTTTCTGCGACACTAGACTTGTTGCGACACTTGTTCTTTGATTTCTGATTGTTTATTGCGACACTAGGGTGCGACACTTAAACCAGTGTCGCTAGTGGGTTTTGTGCGACACTTCTTTGCGACACTTTTCCTGCGACACCAAAAAAAAGTCTTTTGGCGGGAAATTTATCGCATTACCAAATTTTGTTCTTAAGCTTAAAAGTTCTTAATTTTGGTTTTGAAAAGGTTTCGTTTTACTCGGGCAGTTTTCGATATTTTCGAATCAAATTTTGGAGGGAAAATTCAAAAAGGGCTAAAATTTGAAAAATCCGCCATTCAACATTTGGGTGTTTGTGATTTGGTAAATTTCTGGTTTAAAGATGTCTCTTTATAAAGCTTACAATAGTGTAGTTGATAGTGAGAATAAACTTCCTATGTTTTCACCAAATACCGATTATGCTACGTGGAGATCTGCATTCGAAGCCTTCATATCTTTAAATGATCCAGATATGTGGAACTCACTAGTTGAAAGATATGAAAGACCAGAGAAAAGAATTTGGGAGCATCACCACAAAAGCCTGTTAAAAGCATGACACCCGAGGAGAGAAAAGCTTGGGATACTGAAAGGAAAACTCATGCATCAATTATCAAATGTTTACCAAAGGAAGTTCAAGAAATTTTCAAACATTATGATATTGCATATGATCTTTGGAAGGCCATCGAAAAACGATGTGGTGGATATGAAAAATATAAGAAGAGTAAATTGGAACTTGTCAAGAAACAGTTTGACACATTTGATTTACTATCAAATGAATCTCTTGAAGAACTTTTCAAAAGATGCTCCCAACTTGTAAGTGAATTGGCTGATGGAGGAATAGTACTTAATAATGAAGAAGTAAGTAAGAAGTTATTAGGTGCACTACCTAAGGATTGGGATACCAAGGTGAAAAGTTTAGAAGAAGATCCAGAAATTGAACTTATGGATTTGGAAGATCTCATTGATAAATTACAGGCGTATGCTCTTGACAGGAAGAAGAAAGAAAAAATGTCAGAAGTTAATATTAAAAATCTTAGTCTGAATGATGCTACCAGATCTAATTCTAATCCAGCTACATCTACTTCTGAAAGCACTTCATATGCTTCCTATACTTCTCATACAGCTCCTTCAAAGTCTACTAAGGAACATGCTGCTATCTTTACAACTTTCCTCAGCTCTTATGAAAACTTCCTCAACAAGAAGACTAGTACTCTGGAGCTTACAGTAGAGGATTTTGAACAGATTGATCTTGATGATCTGGAGCAGATGGACATTAAATGGAGTATGGCCATGATAACCCAAAGAACCAAGAAGTTTCTTCAGAAAACAGGTAGAAAAGACCTGGACGATGATGGTGATACGAGTCTTGGTTTTAATAAAACCAAGGTGAAATGCAAAAGGTTTTAGAATCATGGACACTTTGCTAAGGAATGTGTGAAGGAACAATATCCCTCATCTGGATTCACTACACCTTCGGTTCCCGATACCCCAGTGAAGAACAAAACATCACAGACGGTTGGTGGTGCATAATCAGGGAAAGTTTGATTGGAGTGGACATAAAGAACAGGTTCAACACAGTGCATTCATAGCAAAGATACATGAGGTAGAAACAAAACCTATTTTTAAATGCTTATTTTGTAGATGCTTAACTGGTCAAAACAACAACCTAAAGGGTGAAATTGAAAACCTGCGATCAAATCTTGAAAACTTAACGCAGGCAAATAAAGTTTTGAAAGAAAACGAACTTCTTTTTGATAAGAAACTCAAAGCTTGTCAAATTGAGATTAAAGATTTGAAATGTAAAATCTATAATCAGCAAGATGAAATAAATAGTTATTTAAAGCAAATATCTTCACTTAAAAAGGAACTTGCTGGATCTCAAATTCTGGATAAGCAAAGGACGAATACAAAGAGCAAGGCAGGTCTCGGATATAACTCCGTACCTCCTCCTGCTGATTATTCGCCCATGCCTAGTCAGGATGAAATCAAAAACTTTGTGCCCATTACTTCATCAAAAGTAGACACAAAAGTTGTACAGCAGCCGGTTAAGGAATCTAAGTCTTATGATAAAGTACATCCGGTTAGTGTTGACAAGGTAGTTGAGATAGAGGACTTACCTGAAGAGTCTAATATAAAGGTTGAGAAAATCAACGTCAACCCTGAAAATTTCATCATTACCACTGAAAATGATCGTTTTAAATGTAAAGGTAAAACAAAGATTGACATTGAATCCTCTAAAGTTAAAAATCAAATGAAGGTTTCACAATTTAAATCTTCAATTGACTCAAATTTACCTGTGAAGAATCGGAAGAAAGATAAAATAGTTGATAAATCTGAAAAGAAGAATAAACCTTCATCATTAACTAGCTCACCCTCAAAAACATCTACTTCAACATGTTCACCTAAGAGTGCATGTTCAGTAAATGCTTTTGTTAATAGACCTCATGTGTATAATCCTCCATCTCAATCATTTGAAGGTAGTCATTGGCATAAATCGTTTGTAGAAAGACGTACCTGTTTTTGTTGTGGTCAACAGGGACATGTAATACGAGATTGCGTGTTAATATCTCGTCACAAGTTTGGTAGATGTACGCCAAGAAATACATTTTATAGAAACTCTTTCTCAAAACCAGTTTCTAGGCGTAGCTCACCATCTCCCAAACCGATTGGGAAAGCCAGTGTTGTGCAAACTAAACAGCCAAAACCAACGCACAACATTTTTAATAAACAATCTTCCGAACCTAAACAAGTTTGGACAGTAAAGGGTGAAAAGGCTAATAAACCTGCATCCAAAACGACACATAAATAAAATCTTCTGAGTTTTTGAAATATCATAAACTTATTGATGTGATAGTTATGGATGATCTTCGACGACCCAAGTCTATCAAGGCTTGGGTGTCCCATAACCACTAATGTTTACTTGTTTGTGGTGCTGCAGTCCAGTTTTTGATAGCTATTACTTTTTGTGACTGCAAGAACGTGACGAAGAAGGTTGATTTCTAGGTGATGATATTTGGGTGAATGGATGATATTTCTGAAGTGAAATGAGGTGGTTAAAAAGTGTTAAAAGAATTTGAGTTTGACTTGATATGTGACTTGAAATTTTTGTTTCTTTAATGATTATTTATTTGTTTGTTTTTGAGTAACGAATTTGCTGTTCAGGGGGAGTAATTTTAAATTTTCTGATTTTAAAAGTCAGAAAAATATGAATAGGCATATTCTTGAAGAATGCAATAGCCACTATTTATACTTATTAGTATTAAAGAAAAGCAAAGTTGCTACATTTCTAAAAATGGACGTTGAATTGTGTCTGTAAATAAATTTGTGAAATGATAGTACATTAGGAGACATGCACAAAATGAAATTTTAAGGTTTATGTTTGATGTGTCAGTAGACTTATCTAGCATACTTGAAATACCTTTTATAAATATTAGCTTCATCAAATGATATATTGGTAGGCATTGGTGCTAAAGTTACTAAGAAGCTTAACTTTCAAATGTGCATATTATTTTATATAAAGACATATTAATATGTATGACATTAAGTTGAAATAAGGGTTTCAATGTCCGAAATATTTTGACACTTGGTCTTAATATTAGGATGATAAACATGTTATGATCTAAACTTTAGGGTCTTTGTACGGTGTTATCTGGGGGAATATATTAGTTGTCTCCTCTATTGTATTAAAATACAGGTCTGGTTTCATCTAATATATTCTTGAAACGAACTTAGGTACGTAGTCTATGTTAAGTTATGGACAACTATTACGGTAAAAAAAAAAAGAATAATAAGAGAAGAAGATTCACACAAAGATAAAAAAAACACTATTCATCCTATG
Organism: Gnaphalium uliginosum; assembly: GCA_963930675.1. NCBI lineage: Eukaryota > Viridiplantae > Streptophyta > Magnoliopsida > Asterales > Asteraceae > Gnaphalium > Gnaphalium uliginosum. The sequence goes on along the minus strand of OZ005682.1, from coordinate 9,191,036 downwards.
ACTAAGACTAGTGTCAATGCCACATTAGCACTTTTCAAAACTGACACTACACTGTCGACAATAATATCACTTCAGTTTCTTTTTGGACCTCACACATTATTTACTTTAATTATTTAAACTACAAAACTAAATAAAACACTTTCATTAAAATAAAAAGATCATTAAAATAAAAAGATTACATTAAAATAAAAAAAAACATTACATTAATTCAAAATAAAACACTACAATGACTAAACATTTATTGAAAAATAAAATACAACTAGTCTATTCCTCCTTGTCCGAATCTTCGAGTTCGGCCTTATCTTCGTCCTCGTGATCCTCCTCGTCCTCGTCCTCGTCCGAATTAACGTCTTGAATCGGAACCGAACCCAAAGCCTGACCAAAAACCGTTTGGTAATCCGACTCATACTTACTAACTACGGTGTTTCGCACCTCTTGGAGCATTTTTTCTCTTTTTCTTAAGACCCTTCGGTATTTTTTATAAAACATTTTCCATATTTTGAGAATGGTCTTTTTTTTTTCCTAATTTGAGTCGATCATAGACATTGTTTTTTGATGTGCTTCCGCGGATTTGATATTAGCCAAACGTTCTTTTTCTTTCAAACTCCTTGAAGAGTAGCCGCATCACTCGAACCTGAACTCTTTTGATTTTTTCATGAAATTCCACGACCAGGAGGACGATGGATCCGGTCGTCTTGGAATAACCTTTCCATGTTAGTGGTAAGAGGATCGGATGAAGGGATGTCATCACCAAGATTGACGGGGTTGAGTTGGGGTTGGTGCGTACGCCGGTTGGCAATGACCCCCTCGTTTGAATAGAACTTCGGATCTTCTTTTAGCACATCCCAACATTTCTCGTATATAAATTAGTGGTTTTGTTGGGACTTAAAGAGTTTATAACATGCGTAGGGGTGTTCAATATTTGGTTTGAAATCGTTTAAACCGCAAACAGAGTCGAATTAAAACCGAAAAAATCGAACCGAATTCGAATTTGATTTTCGGTTCGGTTTACAAATCTGAATTCGGTTTTCGGTTTTTAAATTTTGAATTCGGTTAAATCGAAAATCGAATTCAGATTAATAACATATTAAGTTATTAATATAAGCATTATATATATGATATTTAAATTTGTCAAACAAATTTATTCACATTTCAACCTTAAATTGACTTAATGTCTTTCATTTTCCATACTAGTGAAACCTAAACACACTAACAATTACAATCCGAAATCGATTTTTTGTGATTATTTGGTTAAATTGGGATTTTTTTTTGGTTTTTCGGTTTTAATTGAAACCAAACTGAATTCGAATTCGGTTTTCGATTTCGGTTCGTTTTACACTTTGAATTCGGTTTTCGATTTTGCTCAAAAAAATTTCAAAACCGAACAACCCGAACCGAATAAACCGAGGAAACCATAAACCGAAACGAATAAACCGAGGAATCCGTAAACCGAACCGATGAACACCCCTAAACATGTGTCAACAATTTCTTTTTCATTTGCCCCGCTTGGCCTCGGGTTAGTTGCATGGTTGTAGATTCCGTTGAAAGCTTTGACTTCTTTGCGGATTTTATTCCACTTTCCTTGTATTTGACTCACCGTACATTTTTCGGGTGCCACCTTATTAAATTCGTTTACTACTCTTTGCCAAAAAGTATCATAGCTTTGTGAATTTCCTTCACGACTTTTTTCGGATATGTGGACCAATCGCTCGGACAATATAACCGCCTCCTCGTCCGACCATTTCACTTGTACCCTTTTTCTTTTCTTTTCTTCGGGTTCGGATTTGGGTTCAGTTTGGTGTTCGGGTTCGGGTTGTTCTTCGAGTGGTGTATTAATGTTTCCCAATTGTGAATAGTTAATTTGGGTTGGTGGATATGGGGAGAAAGTCGAGGGTGCGTGTTGTTGTTGATAAAATGGTTGATTTCCAAAAGTCGAGGGGGTTTGGGGGAGAGGATGATATGGTGAGTAAAGTTGGTAATTTTGGTAATTTGGGTAGTGTTGGTGTGGTGGGTGTTGTGAGTATGATGCAAACCCGAGTGGTTGACTAAGTGAAGAGTTGCTCGATTGAGCGGAAGACGAACCCTTTGGTGAAAAAGGTGGATTCGGTTTAATATTCGGTATGAAATTGTTCATAAAATGGTTCCCAACATCGCTTTCTTGTGATGTTGGAGGTGGTGTATTTTTGTTTTGGTTTTTTGACATTTTTGAAGTTGTGTATGAAAGATGTAAATTTGTGTATGAAAGAAAGTAGATAAGTTGTAGTTGGTTGTAGTGAAAAAAGATGTGTGGAAAAGGGGTTTATTTATAGTGTAAAAAGATAAGTTTTTTGAGCTTGAATTTTTTTTTAAAAAAATATTAACCGTTGGCCCCAACGGATAATTTTTATTTATTTTTTATTTTTTTGATTTTCTTTAATTCTAAAAACTAATAAAAAAAAGTGCACGTGGGTCTCACCTTCTCCCATCCGTTCCCGTCGAATTACCGACGCCGACAAGTGACGCCGTCGTGCCAACGACGTCAGTGTTGGATATAGTGTCCAAGTTCATAACTAAATGGTAAGTATATCATTAAAAATTAGAGTCCTTTTTGGGTCGCTCTCAACGAACAATTAAAGAGAAATAAATGAGAGATAATATTAATTGGAATTAATATTATGGTTAATTATTTAGTTTATTAATTATCATAGTTGATGAATTAATTAGAAACTAAAAAAATGGAAAGGAAAAATCTAGAAGCCAAATCCAACTGCCGGTTGGAATCTGGAGTTCAATGGTATAAGGCGGTGGAGCACGCGGGTCGTGGCTCGGGTACATGGGCAGAAAGCAAGCCCAACCGGCTGCTGGATAATCCAACCGGCGGTTGGAAGGCCGAAAACAGCCTGTCCCACATCGGCTCATAGATAAACCCTATGCTTCCCTATCCCTATATAAATAGAGAGCATGTCATGGCTTCAAAGTACACAATTCTCTCTTTGTCATTCCTACTCCGTGTAAGAGTTTACACAATTAAATTCAGGACCTTAGGAGTTGGAATTTTCTCTTTGGTTCGTGGGTGTGAGCCATTAGAGGTGCTCTGGTTTGAGTACTCGCCTCCAAGTCAGGAAGGTCTGCAAAGGTGGTTTGCGTGTGAGAAATCCGATTTTCTCAAAAGTTAGTATTTCTTATTTATCTATTTATTTTGTTTTGTTGTGTATTATTATTAAGTTAAGATCTTTTAGGATTTAGTTTCCTTCATGCCCTAGATTAATTGTTATTTCCGCATTGTATGTTAATCTAGTAAGGGAAAAAAAAAACCCATCAGTGGTATCAGAGCCTTAGCTTAATAATATAGGCACTTAACATGGAGTTTGTTGATACATGTTTTGTCTGTCTGTCGGTTGGTCTAGGTCTTAGTCATTTGTAATATTTTGATTAGTGATATAAACGTTATTTGTTTTGAAATCAAAATTGATGTCAATGTTTTTGCGACACAGAGCTTGTTTCGCAATAGCGACACAGGGCTTGTGTCGCATATGTCGGTCCTGCGACACAGGTCTTGTGTCGCAGGTCGTTTAGGTTTTGGTTATAAATAGAGGCTCTCGGGTTCAGTTTGAAGGTTGACGAACCTAGAGAGACTGAGAGCTTAGTGTAAGGAATTATGTGTAATTGGTTAGTTCGTTGATCATTTGATATATAAAGCTAATCGACTAGTTTTGTGTGATTGTTGACGTGCAATAGTTCAATTGATTGTATTCCGTGCTTTCAATTGTTTGATTGATTTGATTTAGGTCCGGTAACAAGGAAACAACAAGTGGAACAAGTGGTATTAGGGCAATCACCCCTTTCTGCCCCTTTTCGCCCATTGATACAATTCCTTAGGCGTTCCCGGATCCTCTATGCAATCACCGCTGCCCCAACCATTTACCGAGATCATGTGGGGCCATTCTGGAGAAATGTTGTTGTCAATTCTGAACTAGAGCATACAAGGATAATATCTACTGTTTTCGACCAACAGATTATCATCACTGAACAGTTAATCCGCGAGGTTCTTCAGTTCCATGACCATCCGGATATGCCTATCCAGTTCTTAAACACATTTATTGCGGGAGGCATGGCTCGCATGGGTTACCCTGGCGTTCCTTCAGATCAATACCGCAAGGGTAACCTGACCAGAGTTTGGAGATTCTTGATGCTCATAATCATTGTGTGTCTGTCTGCCAGGAAGGCAGGTTTTGACGGGGCCAGTCACCGAACCGTCTCTGCCATGTTGGCCCTGGGCTACAGTAAGCCCTACAATTTCTCCAAATATCTCTTTCGCGAGATGGTCGACAATACCAAGGCTGACAATGACAAATGGGTTATGTACCCAAGGTTTATCCAGTTACTGCTCAATCACTCACTATCGGGCCTTCCGGTGAATCCTGACGCAACCTTCCGCCAAACGCCTATGAACTTGCGGATTTTTGCCATCTGCAGCTCCTATGGCAAAGGAGTTGCAGCTCCTCCAGATGTTCCGTTGTTCGGCCATATTATTAATGAGGGTTATGTCCCTCCGGCTGCTGATAATTTTGAAGATCCCGCCGTTCCTGTGCAGCCGCGGGATAATCCGACAAATTTTGTAAATGTTCCGGTTTTAATGGACATCGACAATCTTGCTGATGTTCCAGTACAGGCGGGAAGAACCTGTCCCTGATGTCCAAGATTCTTCTGCTACGGACTCGGACGATTTTGAAGACCCAAATGATACTCCTACGGACTCGGACGGCGATGTCCCATATCCGTCGACTATAGAGAGCCTCCGAGTCCATAATACTCATCGGTGTGAGCGCGTTCAGCGCCGCCTCAGGGCAAGACGGGTGCATGTGCCGTCTAACGGGGGGAAAAGGACCCGGGAGGTGCAACATTCTGATGAAGACACTTATGAGCCCCGTCCTCATCCTCGCTCTAGGGCTGAACCAGTCTCTGCTCCTGTCGAACCTTCTCCTTAACCGGCCGTGTTGCGACAAATCTTGGAAGAAATGACAAGGATGCGCGCTATGCTTGCTGATCAGGCTGCCGTCATCCAAGTTCAAGCCTCCTGGATAACCGACTTAGAGCAGACGGCGGCAAGGGTTCCTCAGTTGGAGAGTCGGCTACTAGAGTTAGAGGCCCCGGCTGTTGTTCCGGGTGAGTTAGGCCTAGAAGAAACAACATCAATGGCCCCCGGTTCAACTGAAAATGTAAATCCGGATAATGTAAATAATGATATTATTAATGAAAATATTCGGTTAGATTATTTTGCGTCTTCAGCTCCAATCACAGGACAACCAATTGCGCTAAACGTAGATTACTCCGAAGCAAATCTTGAGTATCTACAAAGTCTGTTGAACGAAGAAGAGCAAAATACTGAAACGGTTGATGAGGAGATTGTGACTGATGATCAAGAAGTTGATGTTGAAGAAGAAAATGCAAACCAAGATTATGAAAATGCGGATGAAGTGAATTTGGGAGAGGAGATGGAAGTATCCGATTCTGAAGAGATTGTTGAGCCTGAGCCGTCCAAAGATTCCACTCCTGCTCCAGATACTGCTGGACCATCTACTTCCAATGCCGTTGAGCCTAATCTGTCAAAGACCTACAAGTTCTACAAAATCAGCAGCAAGCACTACAAAGCTCAAATTATTAGTTGGAAGTATGATGAAGCAAATAAGGTGATTGTTGTTAAAAGAAAAGATGGGATGCAGTATTTCACTATGAACTTCAAGGTGTTAAGCACCCTACCATATTGTGAGATACTGCACTTAGCGCAATTAAATATCATAAATCCCACTAATTGCGAGGTAGCAAATCAATTTCAAAGAATTTTAAGGAAAGAGGTCAACACCAAAAGTTATTATCTTGTGAGACCGAATCTGGGGATGAGGTACATTTATAGGAACAAGATAAATCCTCTTACCAACAGGCCCTGGATCAAAGTTGTGTATAAGTCTCCAAAGACCTTGAAGCTCATTCCTCTGGTGAAACTCCCAGTTGATTTTTTGAGTAGACTACGACTGTGGATATATGACGGTTTCACAGGCGAAGCTGAGATTGTTTATATTCCGGATACAGAGCCGGAAGACTTATGGAAAGCCAAAACGTCGAAGATTAGAGTGTATGATCCTTTGAGCCTGATTAACCTTACCAAGAAAGACCTTGAAGCTCTTCATGTCAAAAAGATTGATTATCATCAAGAGTTCAAGACTGAGGCGATGCGATTTCAAAAGGTTGTCAACGTTTGTATAACTCAAGTAGTACATGCTGGAGGAAACTTCCCAGCAAGTTGGAAGTGTTAGAAGACCAGAGCTAAATGAAGAAATTTTGAAGACCAAGCTGAAGACACGGGGGAGTTTGTTGATATATGTTTTGTATGTCTGTCAGTTTGTCTAGTTCTGAGTCATTTGTAATATTTTGATTAGTGATATAAACGTTATTTGTTTTGAAATCAAAATTGATGTCACTTTTTTGGCGACACAGAGCTTGTGTCGCTTTGCGACACAGGGCTTGTGTCGCATATGTCAGTCCTGCGACACAGGTCTTGTGTCGCAAGTCGTTTAGGTTTTGGTTATAAATAGAGGCTCTCGGGTTCAGTTTGAAGGTTGACGAACCTAGAGAGACTGAGAGCTTAGTGTAAGGAATTATGTGTAATTGGTTAGTTCGTTGATCATTTGATATATAAAGCTAATCGACTAGTTTTGTGTGATTGTTGACGTGCAATAGTTCAATTGATTGTATTCCGCGCTTTTAATTGTTTGATTGATTCGATTTAGGTCCGGTAACAAGGAACCAACAGAGTTACTGCTTAGTTAATGGTTAATTGTAAATAGTAAACCATAAATAAATTTGTATGATTATTAAATGTTAATATGGATCTAGAATAAATACTAATATCTAAATTGTTTAAATGATACCTCTAAATTTTAAAATGTTAAAATAAAACCCCGAACTTTAAAAGTTTAAAGAGACCTATATATATTATGATAAATATATATGTATCATTTAAAGTCTAAATACGTTGTCAGTCAATTGATAAATCGGCTGACCTATATTGAACAAACTATAAGAGAGGTATAAGGCGGGACGCTTTACTTCCCTAAAGAAGTGGGTTTTTAAAATGGTTCGCGCTTACCTACTTCTCAGCTTCTTTGTGCGTTCAATGGAGCTACCAAGGACCTTTGATAGGATGATGTCAAGATCAAAAGTATTGACTTAAAGTACTAAAACAAAACGTAGAGAGGTGGCCAGCCTCTAGTCTTCGTGTAATCCTCCTACAGAACACAAGATCTTGGGTGATGACGGGTGTTAGTTTTGGCTAACACACCTCCGATGCTTAAGTCAGTAATTTGATATCAAACAGTGAAGATAATAATGAAGATAATTATGAAAATAATAGAAATAATGATAATATATAATGAGAATTATAAATAATGAGTAATAAGGATAACAAGGATAGTTGACGTACCATGTCATATTAAAATATGACTTTTGCTTACATGTGATAGAGCTTTAGGTGAATTGTGTTTCAAGATCTCGGAAGTAGTTTTCCTTCCATTGTCGCTAACCAATAGGCTCCTTTTCCAGCATCTGAATCGATTAGGTATGGACCTTCCCACTTAGGTGTCAACTTCCCATCAGCAGGATTCTTAGTATTTTGGAAAACTTTCCTTAGTACCAAATCTCCTATTTGGAATCTTCTTATCCTCAAGTTTCTATTGTATGATCTTAAAATCCTTTGTTGATATGCTGCTATTCGTATCTTTGCAGCATCTCTAACTTCATCTAATGTATCGAGATCATGAGCCAAAGCCTTGTCATTATCTTCCAACGTTTGTAGCCGGGATCTTGCCGTAGGGATCACCATCTCTGTCGGGATCACAGCTTCAGCACCGAATACCAATGAGAAAGGAGTCTGTTTAGTTGCCTCCTTTACTGTGGTTCGGTCTGCCCATAATACGAAAGGTAGTTCTTCAGCCCAACTTCCTTTCTTATCATTCAACATCTTCTTCAAGTTGTTGATGATGATCTTGTTGCTTGATTCTGCTTGTCCGTTGGCTTGAGGATGTACTGGTGTTGAGGTTATCATCTTGATTCGCCAACTGGCACAAAAGTTTGTAGTCCTTTTGCCAATGAATTGGGATCCGTTGTCGCATACTATCTCTGCTGGGATCCCGAATCTTGTCAAGATATTGCGTTTATCGAAGGATATTACTTCTTTCTCCTTGACTTGAACAAATGCTTCAGCTTCTATCCATTTGGAAAATAGTCGGTCATTGCTAACATAAAAACTTTTCCTCCTATTGTTGTCGGCAATTTTTCCACTATATCCATTTCCCATTTCATAAATGGCCACGGAGAAATAATTGGATGCATAGGTTCTGCCGGTTGATGAAGAACATTGATGTGGCTTTGACAAGCATCACACTTCCGAGCATATTTCGTAGCATCTTTCCTCATAGTTGGCCAAAAGTATCCTGTCCTCAAGATCTTTGAATAGAGTGCTCTGCCCCAGTGTGATTACCACAGTCTCCTTCATGAATATCTTTAAGGACTTCTTGTGTCTCGGGATTCTCCAAGCATCTTAGATATGGACCTGCAAGTGATTTACGATACAATATTCCACGTATAATAACAAAACGAGATACCTTCATTTGAAATGCCCTAGGATTTTATTCATCTTCTGGAATCACGTCATCTTGAAGGTACTTTATTATCGGGCGAGTCCAGGATCCCGACCTATTCCCAGTATCCTGAGGTTCAGGATCTTGAACATTAAATATCCCTTTCTCGTCTTGTTGTTCCTGATTAATGGCTGGTATTGTGATATGTATTATTGAAATCTTTATATTCGGAGGGATCCTGAGAGTTGATCCAAGATTGGCCAAGGCATCAGCTTCAACATTATCCTCTCTTGGTACCTGTTCAATGTTAAATATTTCGAAGGTACCTGCAAGCTTCTTCAATATATCTAAATACAATACTAATCTTTCACCTTTTACAGCATAAGAACCACTAAAATGATTAGTAATCAATAATGAATCTACATATACTTGAAGATTTTTAATTCCTATATCCCTAGCCAATTGTAATCCTGCAATTAAGGCTTCATATTCTGCTTCATTATTCGTTGCTTGAAATTCACAACTAATAGACTAGGGTATTATGTCCCCCTGTGGCGATTTTAGTATGATCCATTCGTGTATAGTGTCCATTTTTCTTTCAATTCTCCTAATTGCTGAACTTCTAAGTCTACATCATTTTGGAGATCACTACCGAAATCTGTCACAAAGTCTGTTAATGCTTGGGATTTTATAGCATTTCTAGGTTCATATACTAAGTTATAGGCACTTAATTTTACTGACCATTTTGCCATCCTACCTGACATTTCTAGCTTTCTTAGTACACATTTTACGGGATAATTAGTTTTAATGTAGATGAGGTGTATTTCAAAATAATGCCTAAGTTTAGTAGAGGCCATAACTAATGCTAAAATAAGTTTTTCAAGATGAGAATACCTAGTTTCCGCGTCTAGTAAACTTTTACTTACATAGTACACGGGATGTTGTTGTCCTTCGAAATCCTTGGCAAGCACTGCGCTTACAGCATTCCGGGATACTGCCAGGTATAGGAACAGAGGCTCTCCATTTTCTGGTATCATCAATAATGGTGCCGATGAAAGATATGCCTTCAACTCTTGAAATGCTCCTTCTTGCTTTTCACCCCATTCGAATCTTTTATTCTTCTTCAGGATATCGTAAAACTCCTTGCATCTATTTGATGATCTTGATATGAACCTATTCAGTGCTGCTAGTCTCCCGGTCAGTCTCTGTACATCCTTTGGGCTTGATGGAGATTTCAAATCCAGGATAACTTTTATCTGTTCCGTGCTTGCTTCTATTCCTCTTTTGGTCATCATGTAACCCAGGAATTTTCCTGCCCCCACACCGAAATGACATTTGGGAGGATTTAGCTTCATGTTGAACCGATCCAGGATATCGAATGCTACTTTGAGATCCCTGAGATGATCCTCCGCTTTCTTTGATTTGACTACTATGTCATCAATGTACAATTTCATGATGTCCCCCAGTTGGTCTTTGAACATCATATTCACTAGTCTCTGATAGGTTGCACCTGCATTGTTAAGACCAAAGGGCATAGCAATATAGCAATATATACATGTAGGGGTCATGAAGGCGGTATCCTCCTGATCGGATGGTTCCATTTGGATTTGCTGAAAATCCGAGGATGCATCCATGAACGTCGGCATTTCATGGCCAAATCGAGAGAGAACGAGATGATAGAGAGAAAGATCGCCAAATCGTCACTTGTTTAGAGCTAGGGTTTGTTTAGAGCTAGGGTTTGTGGACTGCAAAATTTCTATTTGAACAAAAAAAAATTATTATTTGAATGACTCAACGTCACCTAATGTTAACAGTTTAACACAGTTTGTACTCATTACATCATTAGAATTAACTTTGAATGACTCAACTTAGGTTGTACATTTGTATTATATCAAAATTTGGTCAAGTCATTCAATTTAGCTAAGAATGGAACGTGCCAAATGAGTTATATATGATGAAAGTTGTCAAAGCATTTATTTCTAACCTCCTAAATAATTTTGTTTCGTGATTTAAATTATTATCGTGGAAAATATTTATTTGCTCTAATTTATTAATGGACCTAAAAATGATATATGCCAATGCCAACCGGCCTAAACTTCGCCCACTGCGCCACCTCTACATAACTAAAAAGCTAGAATGCTTACAAAAAAAATTTGCCTATGTTTTGACATTTCGAGAAGAGTAGAACTTTCTTCCCCTAGTATTTTGTGTTGGCGGATTACAAAAGGCATGAGTAGAGTAGGATTTCACAAATTTATAAGATAAATAAAGAAGTGAGTTGTACACTTAAACTATAATATAAATATTTTTAACTTCATTGAAAATGGGAGCTTAATTGTTGTTTTAATATTAAAAATATTAAACTAGAATATAGAGTAAAGTTTAAATGAAAATGAAATTTTTTAATGAGAATGGAAGTTACAATAAAAATATTCCAAATGTCACAAAACCCATTTTTCATTTACTCTTTTAAAAATTAAATATCTCAAGAATGGCTTATTTAAAAATTGCACCATAAAAATTAACATTCTGTTCTTTTCAATTAGACATATCACATGATATACTTTCGACTATTTTTTTATGATTGTACATCGGTATCACATGTGATACTCATCAATATCACATGTGTTAGTTGTTTATAAAACCCACCGAAAACGTAAAAAAAAAATCGTCAAAAGTATATCTTCTGAGATGTCTAGTCGAAAGAGAAAAAACCGCTGAACTTTATGGTGTAATTTTTATAATTTTTCGACTTACCGTTTGTGAGATATTTAATTTTTGAAAACGTGGGATAAAGTAAATTTTGTAACATGTAGCACATTCTTAGTGGTTCTTTCATTCTCACTAAAGGTTAGTGTACTCATTTGAACCTTAAATAAAAATTATAATCTTTTCTTTGTAGATGATTATATATTATATATTGTCAATTTAAACGTAAGATAGAACTTAATTGTGGAATATACTTTATATAGCATACGTTATTATGTTTGTTAAAAGACATTTAGATTGTTGTAATTTTTAATTTATTGATTATTGATTATTTTTAAGAAGATCTATTTTGATTCATACCGCCTCCTAAAATATTTTATTCAATTAAAATAGTATTGTAACAATACTATTTTTGATTAATGCATTAATTGATCACAAAAGTCAAAAAATTAAAAAATGAACTATAAAGTGTATCTTGATCTACCACAGCTAACCCGGTCCACTTTAACCCGTGCAAAAAATGACCTGAAGAATGTTCTCATAGTCCTCAAGTCGACTGCTTCAATGGAAGAACCAGTAGCTATATAGAGTAATGAATCGTGGCACTTCATGCCTACTGGCACACCGGGGACAGAGGTCGTGCCCACACAGCTAGAATTACGATCAGAAGATGATATTGAGGCATCCCATACTCTAACCTATTCTTCTATCAGAAATACTGTATTAGAAGCTCATAAAGACAAGTCATACGCAATTAAAAAGTAATGTGCAAATTAAGCAAGCAATTTGTAACTTGCAAACTTGAAATTTGAAAACATCACTACCGTACCAACAGAAGTCTTTAACATGACTTCAACTGCTACTCTGAAGACGACAGTTCATTTCAAGCAACACATGCAGATAAAAAGTACACAATAAATGTCATGATATGGATAACAAACCTATATCATATATATACGTAACTGACACAGCTTGGATAGCTCATACCAAAAACTACGTAGTAAATGAAATGACGCGTGATCTGAATAGCAAACATAAACAATAGTTCATACTAATGGCAATACCTTGGAATCTTTTAACATGCTCACTATAAGAGAATTCCTTGTGCCTGGATATGGATACAAAAAGAGAGTATGTTCAAATATATGATGCATCCATCCTGGTAGAAAGAAACAGACACATGTGTTTGTGTGTGTCTCATCTCCTAATAATAATTTCTACGTAATGCTTACTAATGGGTAAAAAATTTAGAATTAGATTTACAATTAGCCAAAAGAATGTGTTTTTAGTCTTTTGTTTGCTCCTCCCGCATATCTCTTTATCTTCTTACTCTTCTGTTCTACTTTACCATTTAGTTCTTTGATTTTTTTTATTTATTTATTTATTTTTTTTTTTTTTTTTGCCTTTTAGCTTGTTGCGGATCAAGATAACCACCACCCGACTCTTCCGCTTCGAAAATTGCTTGGTAAACTGGGCGTTCAGAACTGGAAATATCTAGCAGCTTTTTAATCTGTTCAAGCCAGCTATCCACTCCTTGTAAAATTGCAGTCCTTTTTATTACAAAATCTCGCCTACTTGGTAACGTCAGCTCCTTCTCCTTTTCAGTAATTTCTTCTTCTTCTTCTAGTATTTTGACAATGTCCTTTTGATACAACACCTTCAGTAGGTCTTTCAATAAACCTTGCAATGCTGTTTTGAACAGTTTTTAGTGTATATTTTTGTTATTAAATGGTTAAATTTTGATATAATGATTATACCTATATACTCTTCAATCAGCCTGAAAGAGATCAGGTAGTTCTGTAGTGTAATGGGCTCTTTAATCATTGATTTGTCCAAGCAGTTGGAACCTTTCCATTGGAGCTGTAAAGCTCTTAGTGATGCTTTTCCTGCTTTGCATATTTGATATGCAAACCTTGCCTCGGTTCTCATTACAGCCATGCCGTGTTGTTATTGTAGTTTTATGGTTCCATTGTAAACGCTCGTCCATTTAAGATCCTCTTTCATTGTCTCAACTGATTTCTGCATAACTGTTTAACTGAGTAATCTTAGTATACCATGTTTATGAAATTTCAAAAACAGAGTTAACTGACCTTTTAGCTCCTTTTCAAATATGTAGAATGACGAAATTGGAATAACCAGTTGCTTCTCTTGCATGTCTTTTGATGCCATCTTATCATGTACATGTAAATCCATCAATTAGTTATCAAGATTCTTTTAGGCAAATAATCAAACACTTGGTGGGCAATTATACCAAACATATACTACTACAATACAAAACAATTATCGTCTTTAACTTTTGATACAAGCAAAAGATGATGGATTTAGTAATGAAATTACCAGCAAAAATTAAGACAATAATGTAAGGCTTAATAGCAGCAACTATAGTGGTTAACAAAAACAACAAACAAAAACTTGAAAGAAAAACATACGGAAGTAGCAACCAAAGAAGAATCGACTTGTAACACTCCTCCAATTACGGTATAATCCCGTACTTAAACACATGCATTTTTTACGTTAATTCCCTGCTAAAAAGAAAACTAAACTATTTTGTGAGATAAGTCTAGCAAAGCCCAGCAATATAATACGTAAAGTATTACTATTTCGTAATTATATGTAATTACGCGCGAAACCTTCGGAACGAGTCCGACAAAAATAAATACGAACGTTGGTGATACAAAGTTTCGAGAATAATTAAGGTTTAATTACCGTTAACTAAAATTAAAGAAACTAACGCCTAAACAATTAGGCGCTAAACGCATTTAATGAGATAATGACTAACATATCTATGGACAAATTATGGGACACAAATTTGCATAGCCATGCCTTGATCTTTGACTTGTTTGGCCGACTCCCCATCAACAACCCCATACTTCAATAATGTTTGATCATTTGTGCACACAACACATACAATACAATCTTGTACACAATCTTTCCTTCTCTCAACCTCCCTTCTCTCTCTTTTTCACGGCTGAAACCAGCCCCCAACCACCACAATTCCATCACCAAAAATCACAATGATCATCATCATCATCTACTAAGGAGTTGCAAAGGAAAGCAAGCAAGGCCAAGCAAGTATCTAGCACCATCACCTCCTTCACTCTCCGTCTTAAAGGCTTTGTGAGAATCACACTCTCTCTACTATCTTTCATGTATTTAGTGTTATAACATGTTATTAGTTTACTTTATGAAAGATCAAACTCAAAAACCTAACAACAACAAAGAAAACATTAACTTTGGTGCTAATCATGTTCTGGACAGAATGTTTGATGATATTTGAAAAATCATAACATAATGTGTAAGTAATAAAAACGTATGAAACCAATTGGAAAAGTTTGGTATGTTTGTTAGCTTCATTTTTCATCTAGAAAGCATCTCCTGAAAATACACCTATTTTGAGATATAAACCGATTTGTGAACATATGTCGGGTAAACTAGCTGCTGTACACAGTCCTGTTTCCGAATTTTTTTGACCCACTTCTACTTAGCTAAAAATCATGAAAAAAATACAGGAAGTAGCCAACATATGTAGGAACGTTGTGTAAAAATTTCGGAATTGTTCGATAAGTTTTGACCCCCGAATCCGAACTCGAAAATGAACCGAAAATCTGGAAAAATGTGATTTCGGGACTGATTTGGGTACGAAATGAAAACGACACTTTCGAGGCAACTATAAAACATAACGACAATTTTTCCGAGCTCAAATAACATATTTAAGACTTACCTAAAAGTTTCGGGTCAAACCAAACACGTTTGACCAAGTCAACCGAAAACGAGCCTCGGTACGAAAAACGTGAAACGAAATGTAAAACTTTAGATTTTGGCTTGAAACGAATAATTTAAATATTTTACTATGAGACTCGAACAAAAATAATGGCAATATGTGAGAAACCAAAAATGACATTTTTGCGAGTATAAGTAAATGAAAACGAAACTTATATATATATATATATATATATATATATATATATATATATATATATATACGCGAATAACAAAAACGACACCTATATATATATATACAAAATTACTCAAACGTAAACACTCTCTCTCTCTCTCTCTCTCTCTCTATATATATATATATATATATATATATATATGTTATACAATTGGAAACACTAAACATATACCTTTACAAAGTATACAACGAAACGAAACATAATAATAATATCAATACAACTTATTATTATGAAACCATCACCAACGAATCGTACAAACTTTACAATCAACAATGATCTTTCAACAAGTGAACGATTAATATGGTTTGGCAGTTAGCCATCCACTTATACAAATTGTCTTATACGTTTAGGACATTAGAGACTTTACCTGGGCACACGCTTTGCTAGCACTCATACACTTTAGCTCACGAGGTGAGTTCACAGCCCCTCTTTTACAGCTGCTTCTAAACTTGGGGTGAAAAACATAGTAAATGCTTTTGCTACGATTATATAAATGTTTTCATGCTTTATACACTGTTTGATATGAAGTGATTTTCATAACTATTTTGGGAACATGACAACGAATCTTGGTACGGACCTAGGTTTACGAGAGGTAGTTGTAGTGCACAGAAGTCCCAGTGCTTGCAACCTATAACCATTAGCTAGGTGACTCTAGCCACTAAATGTACGGATAGTACTATCGAGATGACAGCCCTCCCACTATTATAACTTGTTGGTCGCGCCAACCCCAGCGACGACGGTCGTAACGAGGAGCGTATATTTAAACTGTTACAAGGGCAAAAACGAAACACAAGTCGTAGATTGGTTATAGCACTAGGAGTCGTTACCTTACTCATTAGGCCTAGCTAGCCTTTGGGAGATCACCGTCTACATTTATCCCAACAAATTACAACTATTATTTTAGAAATATGGCTTTCCAACGATACTGATTTACATAGGAAATATGTTTCCATTATTGGATTAACCTGTGTTTCCTACGATTTATATAGGAATGTTTTCCTACAATGTTGATAACGATTTGTTAGATTACACTAGATGTTTTCTAACACATACTTACTGGAATGTTTTTTTTTCAACTATTACTTTTGGATTGCGATCCAACAAAATCATGATTTGATTACTATTTGACTGGAGGTCAACGATTTAAAAACGAACTGGGTATAACAAACCAACTTATAAACCTGTGAATTCACTCAACAATTTTGTTGATATTTACTCACTATGTTTTTCAGGGAATTAGCAGAGTAGGTAAGATCTGCATGCATCCAGGATGGACTACACACGCAACATTAGGATGCCACTTCTTTTGGGGACATACGGGATTTCAATTGTATAACTACAACTACTGTAGTCATACTTCTGAAATCCACTTTTAAACTATGTATTATTGTTTTTAAACAATACTATTATCGTTACAACTTTCCTAAGTTGTACCCTTTTGTAATAACAATTATTCTGGCATCTTAATATACCATGTTTGGCGATAGCCATATGCTCTGATATGTATGTATGTTCATTGATTACGTCAGCACCCCCGCTTAACATAATACTTCCGCTAAACGAAATTACCGATTTTGGGGGTGTGACACGACTACAGGAGACGTAATCGAGAGAGAACGAGATGATAGAGGAGAAAGATCGCCAAATCGTCACTTGTTCAGGGCTAGGGTTTGTGCACTGCAAAATTTCTATTTGAACAAAAAAAAATTATTATTTGAATGACTCAACGTCACCTAATGTTAACAGTTTAACACAGTTTGTACTCATTACATCAATAAAATTAACTTTGAATGACTCAACTTAGGTTGTACACTTGTATTATATCAAAATTTGGTCAAGTCATTCAATTTAGCTAAGAATGGAACGTGCCAAATGAGTTATATATGATGAAAGTTGTCAAAGCATTTATTTCTAACCTCCTAAATAATTTTGTTTCGTGATTTAAATTATTATTGTGGAAAATATTTTATTTGCACTAATTTACTAATGGACCTAAAAATGATATATGCCAATGCCAACCGGCCTAAACTTCGCCCACTGCGCCACCTCTACCATAAAGCTAGAATGCTTAATAGAAAATTTGCTTGACACTTTGAGAAAAGTAGAACTTTCTTCCCCTAGTTGTGTTGGCGGATTTCAAAAGGCATGGTAAATCACAAGTAGAGCAAGGATTTGACAAATTTATAAGATAAATAAAGAACTGGGTTGTACACTTGGACCATAATATAAATACTTTTAACTTCATTGAAAATGGGAGCTTAATTGTTGTTTTAATATTAATAATATTAAACTAGAATACATGGATGGATTTTTGTACGGAGTGAGGTTCAAATGAAAATGAAGGAACCAATAAGAATGCTCCAAGTGTCGCAAAACCCATTTTTTCACTTTATAAAAAATTAAATATCTCAATAATGACTCGTTGAAAATTATAAAAATTGCACCATAAAAATCAACATTTTTTTTCTCTTCGATTAGACATCTCACATGATATATTTAATTTTTAAAAACGTGTGAGAAAGTGAGTTTTGTGACACATACGTATTTTTATTGTTTTATTCATTTTCACTAAATGTTGGTGTACTCATTTGAATTTTACCTTGTATATTATATTTTATTATTTATGAATTTGGGCCTAACTAATTTAATTAGGTAGTTCAATATTGATTGGAACAAATCAAGTTTTTTGTTGGGTAGTCCAATATTAGTTGGACCAATTTAAGTTTATAGTCCAACATAACCGTACTCTTCCGAGTAGTAACTGGAGTCATGTTAAGATTTATGTGATCAGATTTATGTGATCTTTTTAAGTTTGCAAGTTAGAGATTGTTTTAATTTACACATTACTTTTTAAAGTATGGGCACGACATTTGTTAAATTTAGTTCCATTTGATATGACAAGCATAACTTAATTTAATTCAAATACCAAATTAAAACTGTTTAAGGAATCGACAAAGACCTTCTTGTACACGTCCTTGAGAGCTGCATTCATGGCAATCATCACTAGTTTCTCCCTGTGATGTAGATTACAATTAAACAAACACGAATTAAACCCGTTGATTCCTCGAATACCAGAAATAATCCCTTTCAACACGCGTTGATTCAACGAATACCACGGCTAGGCAAAATTCAATTCTAATATTCAACACAATTTGAGAGAAAACTCAACTTTTATAAAATCCAAAACTAAACTGTTCATCCATACCAACAATCCCTAAAAGCAAAGCAAAAATTCGAAATGGACCAAAAAAATATAATGGGCCAAACCGAAAGCCCAAAATAAAAGCACAAAAATAACTAAAAACATAAAATGGACCGTAACTTATTCTAGAAGAAGTTTTTAGGCCTCATTCCAAGCTTCGATTTGACAGTTCCTATGCCTGAAACGGAGCCCCGCAGCCCAAGTTATGGTCATTTTCGTGAAGCCCCTTCGGTAACACAATCATAGGCCTCCATAAATACCAATGCACGATCTTCAACACTTGAGCCCGCATCACCCTATTGGGCTCCCCCCCCCCCCCAAAAAAAAGAAACTGTACTCGAGATTTTCCCTTCATACACCACCTCGAATGGCGTGAGCCGCATGCGAGGAGACCAAGCTCTTGCCTGCTGTCTACTTCGCGAGCCTTCACTCCCCGGAACTGGAAGATCATTTCGAAATCTTCGAACATATTCGAGGGTTCAATGTCATTAACTTGTATCTGATTACCAATTAACATGTTTGCAAGCATAACTTACATCTAAATGTGTGGGGTATGCATTTTGCACACACTAATTTATAGCAAATGTAAAATGTAGCTTCAACTTATAAATAAACATAAATGCAGACAGAAAAGTAAAGTATGTCCGACAATGAAACTTGGTCATGAAAATATATACTCAAGATGTATGCGAGAAAATACAAATAGATCGAATAATAAAATAATGTTTGTTTATATCTCTTCGACTACTTTCTTTCTCACAAAATCATGGTGCCTCTTGTATACTGTTTGGAGAAAATTCTAAACTGAAATTGAAGGTGCCTTATCTCTAATACGACTTTTAGATGTTTTTATGCAACACACTTGAATCATAATTTATAGGATTTGTGTTGATGGTCATTATCAAACCTTAAAACACTAATATTATAAATCAATGTTACATATGAATCATAATTTGTCTCAAAATAAAAATGAATACTACTACCAAATCAAACATTAACCATTTGGTCTAGAATCATTTGTAACACTATATAATATATATATAACATAACCCTACATTCGATCACTTATCAACATTTAGTAAACATGCACGATAGACGATCCTAGAACTACGTTGTTAGCTATCGGTTATTATATGCTTTAGGCAACATGAAGTTATTGTTCAAGCTATGAGTCTTGAGTTTCTTACTCGTACACATAGGTTGACAAAACTATTACAATTGTATGGTTTAATAATCATATATTTCGATTCTTAACTTAAAATAAAATTACTTTACGATAATAATAATAAATAAAAAATCCGTAGTCTAAAATTCTAAATCGTCAAAACTAGAGATGGTAACATTTTGAGTTTTTGACTACTCAATTTAGTTCCACACTCCTACACTTTCCAGTTTTCAGTTCCACCCACAAAATGACCATCACCACCATCTCCGTCATCATCACCACCGTCCTCCTCCTCTTACTCCTCCCAATCACCACCACATCTACCCCAATTCTCGGCTTGGACTCCTTCCTCTCCCAGCAATCCCGTTACGATCCCTCCGCCACCAACGACACTTTCCTCCTACTCTCCCCCTCCCTCAAAAAATCCCTCTCCTCCAATCTACGGCCACCACCAACCACCTCCTCCCTTTTATCCCTCCAAATTACCGTCCCAATCACCATCAAACTTGTTGGACCTTCCTCTTCCTTCCCTTCCTCCTCCTCCACCCTCCTCCACTCCTTCCTTACCGCCGCCGTCACCTCCGATCACTTTCACGTCATCACACCTTTTCTCTCACACAATCACCACCGTCTATCTCTCAAACACTCTCCTTCCTTCGATATCTCCCTCTCACAATCGTCCCTCTCTTCATCTCTCTCAAATAAAATCAAATCAGAAATCGCTACTACTCCGTCGCCGCTCAGATCTAACCTAATTTCAATTCCGTACGATTCAATTGACTCTATAATTAAACAGGATTACGAAAAGGAAATACCTAATAATAATAAGAATGAGAACAATCATGTATTTATTTATTTACTCAATTTAGGTGCGCAATCGAAACCCTACGGATATAGATACACCGATACAGGTGAATCATCACTCGGTGTTACTAAATGTTCTGGAACTATCTGGACCGGAAAAAACCGCTACTTGTGGATTGATTTAAGTGCTGGACCGGTTGATTACGGGCCGGCTTTGTCAGGTGATGGTGTGTTGCCACGTGGCGAGTTTCATCCTTTAACTGCTTTACATGGTAGACCTAAATCTCAAAAAGCTTTACTTGCTGATCTAGCTTCTTTAGTTTATAGTGCTTATAAGGTACTACTCGTTCCTTCTTTAAGAATCCCTGTTTCTTTTGAGAATACATTGCTTGTTCAGTTTATACATATACATGGTTCTGATGTTGAGAATGATTATAAGAAAGGGTTGGATTTTGGTCAAATTGGAAAGAACTTTGTTGATGAGGGTGGATTGTTGTTTGGTGATCAGTCGTTGAGTTTTAAGAAGTATGATGTTGATATGGCAGAATGTTCCCTTTGTTCATTTGCCGTTTCGTTAGCGACTACGTCCTATACGTCAAGGTACTTGTTTGATAACTATACTTTGATTGTGAGTGAATATTTGGATTCTAAACGGCTTCACCAGACGTTATCAGACTCACAGGATGAGATAAGGAGGTTAGCGAAACTTCCAGAAGAGGATTTTGGAAGGGTTCTTCCGGTTTATATTTTTGATTTGGAAGTGAATTCAATCTTGTTGCTTGATCGTTATCATCAGTCTGTTGCCTTTAAGGATATGGTGATTGCGGTTAGGACCAAGAATACGCAGACTGTTAGTGATTATAGTTGTAACGGGCGTCATGTATTTACACAAACTCGGGACCTTGAAAGGCCACTCGTGGGTTCGATTTTGCAGAGTATGTGGGGTGTGTCACCAACTCATTTGGTTTGGAGTGCGCAACATAATAGTACATTGGTTGATTATACATGGAGTGTTGGACACACACCCTTTGGACCGTTTTCTGAGCTTTCTTCATTGTCGTTTATACAAAAAGATGCTGCTAGAAGGAATACATTATTGACATCTTTGAATTACACCATTACAAGTGCACTTGATGTTATTGAATCCATAGTAGTACATGGGGGTGAGAGAAAGCTTCTGCCACATTATCAACTTTCAGAGTTTCTACAAAGATGGAATTTGTTCAAATACAAAATTGATAAAGTGGTTTCTTCACTGTCACATTTGGACTTTGAAATGGGTTTATATTACTTGAGGTCATCTGATCATGATCTTTATGCGATTCATTCTCTTGTGTATCATGCATCTCAAGATATGGAGGCATCACTTGTTTGCTT
The DNA here is from genome assembly GCA_963930675.1 of Gnaphalium uliginosum. NCBI lineage: Eukaryota > Viridiplantae > Streptophyta > Magnoliopsida > Asterales > Asteraceae > Gnaphalium > Gnaphalium uliginosum. Next base: position 9,169,208 of record OZ005682.1, on the reverse strand, counting down.
TGAGGACCCACCGTTTCCATGGGCATCGTTTCTGATGTCTATAGGGATTTTCATTGTTTTTCTGTATGCTTATTCGCAGAGAGACAAACTGTTCAGTAACAAAAGGAAGCAGTTTTAGTGGTTTAAAAGACACATTGATGTATTACTGTAAGATGAAATGGTTCATGGTTGAGTTTAAGGAACATGTCGGTTTGTTTTAGATATAGTTTCTTTTTCATAGTTGAGATACCAGTTCTAGGTTGTTCCTTCTTTTGCTGATAATTGAGTAAAATTGGATAGAATTTTCATCTCACTTTTTTGCATTGCGTTTGATTGACTGCGTTCTCTGTTGTGTGTGCCTGACTCTTGAAAAGGTTATATATATGTTGCTATTTAGGTTCATTTAGTTAGAATCGTTGAATCAACAACTTCACGCATTCTAGTGACAACTCTGATTAGAGGTAGCATAATTGGTGGGTTGGGTTTGGGTCAGAGTAATTAATTTCTGGTATGGGTTGGGTCAGTTTGGTCCGGAAAGCTTACTCTGATTAGTCGTGGGCAGGTGGCATAATCATTGTGTCAAATATGATTTTGAAATTATTATCCTAATAATATAATTTTCTGAATAAAAGTGTTGGGTGGTTTTAGGCAGTTTTAGACTTCATAAGCGACTTTCGAGTTTTGAACTGCGACCTGTCCAACCCATTTTACTCATTCCCCACCAAGCGATCTTTTTTTATTTTACCAAGCGATCTTTTTTTATTTTACCTGTTAGAGATAACATAACCTGAATAAACCAGTTATCTGTAATTGGTCAAAATTGCTATCTCTGACTGTGAAAATCAAACTGAAGTACAAAGCTTCAGTTGTTGGTTACAAATTTTTCTGAAAAACTAAGGTCTGTTATTTATGCTTGTATTGTGGACACACATGCACATTATGTACGCGTCAGAGCAGAATTATGTTTTATTGGAAATTCGTTTCAAGCTGACTTGTAAATGATGATGAGATGTTATATATCATGTCGCCTTATAAGTTGTAGCATCTGCAAGTTACTATGAGAATCCTGCAAGTAACTGGTAAGAGCTTTTTAATTATTAGGAACTTTATTTACATAGTTATACGCAAAAGGTAACAAACCCCTGCATTTTTCGTAAGTTTAAAGCTTAAAAATATGTCAAAAAGAGCCACTTGGTTCGGCTGATAGATGCAATCAGAGCTTGTAATTTGGGGAGATCATTAAAGGGAAGTTATTCAACGTATCATCAGTCTCATAAAACAACCCAGTGTACTCTTCATCATTGACTATCTGCGGTTGACTTTTCTTGTCTTCTGCATCATCTTCTTCATCACTCCCATTGAGATTTTTCTGAACAAGATCTCTAAAGATTGATGATTGAAATAGTAGCCCGACTGCTGTTGGAGATGATTTCTTACTTGGACTAAACGGAAAATTGGTTTCAAACACTTCTTGTTTCTGGGGGAATCTCGTTTCTTCTACTATGGAATTGTAATTGAGGAAATGTGGCCCTGATTCCTCAGCTAAACCAGAGTTATTAAAAGGTATAATCGTTAATTCTCTGTGTGTTTGTGGCTCTTGAAAGGCAGCTGGAGTTTGTGTGCCTGGTTTCAACCATCTTATGTAAGTACTCAAATCAAAATTGGTCACGGCGTTCACCCCTCTGTACTCGATTGCTGCTATGTCATAAGCACGAGCTGCCTCTTCTTGGGTGCCTACAAAGCGAAATTTGGTAAACTTTTCTATTTTATGAATGCAACTGCAAACTATTATTTCTCTTGCATCATTTTTAGAGGTGGCAAAATAGCGGGTGGCAGATTGGGTAACAGATCAAAATGGATTTGGGAATTGGGTTGAAACAAGTTGTTTCTAGTACGGCCCAAAATGGGTTGGGCCAACTTGCAAACATCTTTTTCCAAATTAAAACTTATACTGCGTTGATGTATATTTTGTTATTAAAATATTAAAATAATAATTAAACTAGTAATGCAATTTTGGAGGTTCTAAGCATTTGAATACATTTGGATGACTTTTTACCCGTTTGATCCTGTTAACTCATTTCTTTTTTGGCTACATTTTAACTCAACTTCTTTGAGATAGAATTGTAACCAAAATTGATAGGATTGTAGTTAAATGGGTTAAAATGCCACCTATAATCATATTACAGTGGATCACTGGCGTTCGTCATTTATCATTATTATCATTCAGAATTTTTTTTTTTTTTTTGCAGAAAGCTTGATCAGTTATCTTACTGTAAGTTCCAAGGTAGAGATACTTGTTTCCAAACACTCTCCCGATACGGGCTTCCCATCTTCCATTATGATGATGCCTTGCCACTCCCCGATATTTTGATACTCCTCTTGAAAATCCACTGCTCTTCCTGAAAATACCGAACAAGGAAAAAACAAAATAATTTATTTACCATGTAGAGAACTTTTAATCATCTATTCATCTTATTGTTTGTGTAAAACTTACCTCCTTAGTGAGGCCAGATATTCTTCCTTAGTTATAGTCTGCATTATTTCAATTTCTTTCTCATAATCAGAGACCTTCACAAAAGTTAGAGGTCGATGAGCATGTAGATCTTTCGAGAAATTATGTTGACGTATCATTTACTAGAGTTAAGTTTCATACCGGAAAATTAGTGAAGGTTGATGATCCCCAGTACTTTAGTGCAGCTAGATCGTATGCTCTGGCTGCTGATTCTTCTTCATCATAAGCCCCTGAGTGATCAAATTAAAAATGTTATCCTTTTGATCTATAAGATTGAAGTAGAGGTCAGAATATGGATGACCTTTGGGTAAGTGGGTAACGAGTCAAACAAGTAATTTATTGGTACTTACCGCCACGCCAGGTAAAGTTTTAATCGTTTGTAATAAAGAAGTGTGTTAATATAGTTCCAAAGTGTTTAATCATTAATAGTTTTCAAGTGATTCAGGATTTGATATGCTTTACAAATATACACTTTAGGCAATTTTAACCCGTTCTATCCAATCCATTTTTAGCTTGCTTTCTATTTATCTAATCTATCTGAGATATGACGTAACCCGAGTCGACCCATTCAAAAGTAAATGGGTCGAGCCACCTCTGCTACAACTACAACTACTATGTAAGGCTTTGCGGAAAGAAAAACTCACCAAGATAAACTATTCAGTTTGAACATATCATCCAGAATCCGATTAGAAGTCGGAAAAGGAAGAAAAAAAATTAGGTTGAATATTTCTTTCTTTATTAAAGGAAAAACAGTAAATGTAAATAGCGATAATGGGATTACCTTGTTTTCCTTTCTTTTTCTGAGTAACATTCCAAGACAGTTTATCCCACAAATGTGCCTCATATCTGCCTGTCCATCTATGCTTGCTCACACCACGAAACTTGGAACTTCTTTTCACAGTAGACGGTGAAGCTTGATCAGATGGTTGACTTGGTTGCAGCTGTTGAGTTTTGCAATCTAATGTAAGATCTCTTCTTCGTCTCTTTACACGTCTTGGTTCTATTGCTTCATTTTCAACTGTATTGATGGATCTACGTAGAGAATTCTCTTCAATCTTTACTGCAATTAATGCCATTATGCTTTCTGATATCCTTGCTTATGCTTCTTGTAATTAGTTTGTTGATCTTGCAAGAATGCATGCTGTTACATGCGCTTATGTGTGTGCATATTTATACGAAGCGGTGGATTATTTGGTTATGTTACGTTTTCGTCTAACACGATGTTTCCAATGCACTGATAGCAGCTTCAGACAAACTTCTTTTTGTCAATACTCTGTTATAGTCATGGAATCATTTTGCATTGTGTTATACGTATCTGTACAACCAATCTAGCCCTGTCAGGGGGTAATGTAGTCATTTTGATTATTATTTTTTCTCAAGATCATGAAACTAAAATGTCAAATGCCATTTTCCATTGATTGATTGGGGTAAAAGTGTAGTAGTAACTTAACCTTCAAACAGTCATACTTGGTGTTCCCTTTGCAACATAATTTTGGAAGTACTGAAAAACAAAAAGTTACTAGTCAGAATATGAGCAATTTTAAACTATAATGCATGTATTCCAGGGTAATTTTTGCTTCACTTTTACATAACTAATCTCCATATAAAGTTTGTTTAGAGTCATTTCATTCTTGCATATCATGGTGTTCATTTTGTCATTATTATACGGAAGATGTTAGGTGCAGTCAACAACACCTAATTATATGCGTAGTTAGGCTTAAATGATGACTGATAATGTAAATATGTTATGGAAGATGTTAGGTGCAGTCAACAACACCTAATTATATGCGTAGTTAGGCTTAAATGATGACTGATAATGTAAATATGTTATACCGAGGGACTAAATTAGCTTTTATATATAATCTTGCTCATGACAGGCTAGCAGCACATACCATCCGTATGGCTAACAATATGAATGTTACACCCTTATTATATAAAGTTAGTTAGTTTCAATGATCAATGATTGGTCCACATTGTAACAGCATAAGGAAGCATCAGATACCTTCACCTTCATGGAATTCTCCGTTAGTTTAGTTAACAAGTTTTTTTGACAATTTACGTAAGGGCTTGTTTGTTTGTTTCGGACGGTTTAAACAATGGGATATAGTGATTATGTCTGTTTCCTGCTTAAAATAAAGAGTCCATCATACTAATGCTTCTCTTTGGATTTATGTGATGGGTTTACTTCATTTTTTATTATTTATGATGTGCTCTTTTTGTGAGGAATGGGGGACATATGAAATGAGCTTTTTCTTGGAGTTTTCTTGTCAACTTATTTGAGGTCACAATCTCATTTGTGTTAGGTACCGTGTTACAACTTTTGTGTATTAAGAAAACAGATTATACCACATATTTATAACAAGTCAAAATGTGCTGGATGGGGTTGAGTTGACCTACCCAGATTTTTGTCCAAAAGCTATAACCTACTATACTCGGTATTTAAAATGTAATCTAAATTTTTAAGTGTCCACGTACAATTAATGGACTGTTTCCGACTCATTGGAACCATTTCCGTGTTTATCAAGGTTTTGGAATTGTACTCGTGTGATCAGTTGGATATAAAACATAACTCAAATCGTTAAATTCTTAAGGTTGATTGCTAGAAACATTCATCTATACAGTTGTCTATTAGTCATCTCTAACTCTAGTAGTAAGTGGTTTCCTGATATGTGAAGCTTCTGTTGCTCCGTCTAATTAGGTAATTCAGTTATTGTCACGATTAAATTCTCAGTAAATCACGATCATACTCGAACAAATTCAACTGCATATACATTTTGTTACCAATATGATCTACTCAAGAATGAGATTTTATATTGCCTATGCTTTGCATGAGTTATTTTACTTGTTTATCATTACAAATGTGTTATCTAATTATTAATAGTTATAGGATTAAAATACATAAATTGCTATATTAGGATTCTTAGAGTGATGATAAAGGAGGAGTGTGGTAAAGTGCATTTGAACACACGGCCTTTTAAACTATTGATACCACTTAAGGTTTAAACTATGCACAAATTTAAAAAGGGATTTGATTTGGTTAGTTGTTTTATTGATTGTTTGGTTGCTGTAAAATAATCTTGTTCCCTTGTTATATGGTCAAAATGACACTATAATTCAGATAAAGGAATAAAATTGTACTACTATAAAGAGGGGCCATTTGGCTTCTTCTTTCTCTTCTTTTCTTCTCAATGTTGGACGCTGAACTTTTGACGATTTCAAGCAATCGAACAAGTCAGCTTCCAAGTGGATTTGTTGCGTGAAGAGTGTGTTGTGACCAGTGGCCGCCAATGTAACTACAAGACGACCTTCATGTTTGGTAATTATTGTTTTAAGTCTTTCATTTTTACCCATTGTGGTCGATTTTTTACTTTTTTGATTGTTTCCAAAATCATCATGAATGATGATTTGGTTACTAGGATGGTTTGGATTGATTGTTCTTTATTGTTCAACCAAATGGTGTTGGTGTATTAGAAGACGACTTCGTTTTATAAACTAACAATATCTTATTTACGTGTTGTTAGGTTAAATGTGTATACATGAAATTTTAAAGGTAAAGAATCATAAAAGATGACTTATTTGAAACATAATTGATCAATAGGGTAAATGGTATTCCTTTTCTATATATTTGCCGCAACTTATGTACATGCAACAACATATGTCTTTATATGCATTGATAAAGGCAATACATCCGGAAGTACTAAACGACCCATTAGAATGAAAGTCAAACATTTTACTTTTGTACGAGGTTTTCTTGACTGCTTGATAATATCTACTAAACAAACTCATTGAAGATCATTTAACTTTCCCAAGCAATTTGTGGATGAAATAGAAAAATATAATGTTAAACTAGATGCAATTGAAACTTTCATGTCCCGTTGCAAAAATTTAGCGTAAGCTGACGGAGTCAATAGGTTCATACATGTATTACCAAGATGACCGAAAATTATGTAATAAGGTGATTGCTCGATTCTCATTGAACGGACAATTATATAATAGTACATGTCATTGATTCTATCATACCCCCGCAATTAAAGCGGAAGGAGGACGAATGCTGAAACTGTCCCGAAAATCATCAAATATAACATGTGGGAGCCCTTTTGTAAAAATGTTGGCAAGGATCTGATATCGAGATGGAACATGAAAAACTAGGATATTCGAGATGGAACGTGTAGAACTAGGATGTGACCCCGTGCCACTTTTTCTCATACAAAATGAATATCCATTTCAATGTGTTTGGTGCGTTGACGTTGAACGGGTTTCAGATAGGTAGTTTGCATTTACGTTATCTCAGTAAATGATGGTTGCCTTATTAAGCAGTGAATAAAGCTCAAGAATTAAGTTAGGTAACCAACAAGTTTCACCATACTCACCATAAAACGCTTTTAAATCCAAGGTAAGTAAAAAAAAAACAAAAAATTAGAACATAGGCCTAAAAGCAGCCCATTCCCAATTGTTTTCCGGGGCCCTTTTTCAACTCATCACCCACAGTCCACAGACCCACCGGCGTCTGTATATATTTAGCGGCAAACAAGAAAAGGCCACATCGTAGTTCCCATGGAACACTCCCGCATTTGATTTCTCTCTCTCCATTTCTTTCCTTTTTCGCGCCATTCCGTTACTCTCTCACATATTCATTTTCTGCTTTATAACTCCATAAATACATACACAAAAATCAAAACCCTAACCTCTACTCGTCATCACCTTCACCGATCATCATGGGGGACGGCCACATGTTCAACAACATTTCTCTCGTCGGCCGCGGCGGCGCCGTAAGTCACCTTTTCTGACTCTCAATTTTTTACATGTTAATTTTACTTTAGTATTTTCAAAACCCTAACCCTAGCTTGCTGCGTAACAGTTACGCATATGTACGGCGTACAGATATACACAGTAATTTTTCGTTTTATCGAGTTGCTGTGTAGAATCGTGTACGTTTTGCTTTACTTTAGGGTTTTAAACATCTTTTTTGTTATGTGTGTTGGGAAATGCAGAATCCAGGGCAACTTAGGGTTCATTCACGTGGTTTGTTGTGGAAGAAACAAGGGGGTGGGAAGGCTGTGGAAGTTGATAAGGCTGATATTGTTCGAATTACTTGGATGAAGGTGCCTCGTAGCAATCAACTTGGTGTGCTAATCAAAGACGGTCTTAAGTATAAATTTGTTGGTTTTCGTGATCAGGTTTTGTGTTTTCTCTTCTGCTAAATTCGATAATCCCTCGTGGGGAACTTTAAATCTAAATACTAGTGCAAGTTTGGGATATATAAATACAATTTAAGGAATTATTTTATTACTTTATTTGCAGGATGTGGCCAGCCTGACCAATTTTTTCCAGAATTCATGTAACATTACCCCAGAAGAGAAGCAACTTTCAGTTAGTGGAAAGAATTGGGGAGAACTTGATATAGATGGTTAGTAATTCTTTCAGTTGATATTATGTGAGCTTTTTGTTGGATATATTAAGAGGGTGTTTGGGATTGCGTCTCGAGACTGATTATTAGATTATTGAGGTTTGAAAATGCAGATAATCTGTTTTTGGTGTATGGGTAAGAAAATCTGGAAAGTAATTTTTTGCATTTTAAACTTTTAAAACATGATTTTGGATAAGCAGCTATATACCTACTGCATGAAAACGCAATTTACGTATCACTGAGAATTTACCAAGTTACCCTGAGGTATCACTTTTCTCTCTTTTTTCGTCTACTGCTGGTCTGCCGCCAATGCATTTTGGTTTGCTAAACAAAACGTTTTTTTTCTTATTAAATATTCATTTTCCATTGTATAATAGGGTAGTCGGGGAATTAGCGATATAGATTATATAGTTATGATAAAAAAGAGTTTATTAAGTGAATACATTATAGTAATGAAAATAGAGTTACCGAAGTTATAGATGTTAATATTATTCTTTTATTGCCGTATCTACTAAGTTATTAAAAAAGGTTCATATGTTAAATTTGAATAAAAAATCTTAGATCTTATATTTATACGCAAGTCAATAATATCTAATGATCCCTTACTGGTCAATTTGGCAGTCAGGTTGTTGAATAATCCGATTCATCAACCACAAACTTTTTTTTATCTAATTATTGTGATATCAAACCACATAATCAAATCCAAAAACACTATATTTCTCAAGTACGTTTTGTAACAGCTGATTATCTGATTTTGATTATTTAAAATGCATAAACTATTTTCCCCAAACACCCCCTGAGTTTAGTGGTTATTTTGTTATCACCTGACATGGCAAATTGGGGGGGGTGGGGTGGGTGGTTAATTTTGTAATTGAATGCTTGGGACAAGGAGAAAATATTGTGTGGACATTAAAATGAGTTTGAATTTCTGTTTGTGTTGCTTTACCATCTTATAGCACCAAACTAAATCACTTGTATGTAGTTGTTATCTTTCCTGGTTCACTTATTTGATATTGTTATCCATACAAGCAGTTTTGTTTTACGTTATTCATTTTGTCTTGATTTACTGCATTGTGCTTGTTGTTTCTGATGTTTAATTCGATGTTGCTCAGGTAATATGCTTTCTTTTGTTGTTGGCTCAAAGCAAGCGTTTGAAATATCATTGGCTGATGTGTCCCAGACACAACTGCAAGGAAAGAATGATGTTATCTTGGAGTTCCACGTGGATGACACCACTGGTGCTAATGAGGTCAATTTTTTTTTATAATTATTTCATTGTTTTGTTGCATGTCAATAAGCAATGCGAAACTTTTACATCAATTGATTCCTAGAGTCTTTTATATGCTCGAAGTCATATGCTTCAATAAACTTATGGTACCTATAGAGTTCAAGGCGTGGAGTCTTAATGTTTTATGCTTATTGTTAGTACAGAAAGACTCTTTGATGGAAATGAGCTTCCACATTCCCAGTTCAAACACTCAGTTTGTTGGAGATGAAAATCGTCCTCCTGCGCAAGTAAGTTGTCTGAATTTATTCGCTGCTGCATTTAGTTATGTATTAAATTTTTTAATTTTGCTGTTATGTTTATTTAGGTTTTCCGAGAAAAAATAATGTCAATGGCTGACGTCGGTGGTGGAGGTGAGGAAGCTGTCGTTACCTTTGATACCATTACAATTCTTACTCCAAGGTACGGCCTCTGCTTGCTTTTATCTGCAGTTGGTTTTCTTTTTTGCCTTTTCAAAGAATAATGCAAGTCCATTATCATTGTAGGGGGCGTTACAATGTTGAACTTCACCTTTCGTTCTTGCGGCTTCAAGGGCAAGCTACTGATTTTAAAATCCAATACAGTAGCATAGTTCGTCTTTTTGTGTTACCCAAGGTTTTTTATTACCCCTACCTTTACAAGTTCTCTTATGGGTGTTACATACTGGAAAATATCTCATGTCCATTTTTGCCCGTGTAGTCTAACCAGCCTCATACATTTGTTGTTGTTACTTTGGATCCTCCTATCCGTAAAGGTCAAACCATGTACCCACATATTGTGATGCAGGTATCTGATCTACACTGTTTTTTGATTATTCTATTAGAAGCCTGTTCCTACATTTGACTTACATTTGATGTTCAATCGGTTTATGTTGGTGAAGTTTGAAACTGATACTGTGGTGGAAAGCAATTTGGTGATGAATGAGGAGTTGTATGCTTCCAAATACAAAGACAAGTTGGAACCTTCATATAAGGTAATGATGCTAACATGTCACTTTTAGTTATGGTTGTACAGTCAACTTCCTGTTGGATGTTGGTAACAAATGTATAAGCAATTTCCTTAGTTTTTACATTTCAAATCTGAAAGGAAACAAGTCAAATGAGTCAAACAGGTGAAATGATTGAAAGTCTCCCAAAGTGTTTCTTAATGTAAATCTAACCCGATCCAGCCCAACCTATTACTCGACTTACTAGACAACCTACTATACACCTCTAGTTTTTTTTATGAAGTATGCACTTTTGAATGACATGATGGCCTTCAAATTAGCAGGGTCTTATTCATGAAGTCTTCACAATGATTTTGCGTGGGTTGTCTAGTACAAAGCTGACTAGACCTGGGAAGTTCCGTAGTTGTCAGGATGGCTATGCTGTCAAGTCTTCTTTAAAAGCTGAAGATGGTGTTCTATATCCCCTTGAGAAGAGCTTTTTCTTCCTACCAAAACCTCCCACTCTTATTCTCCATGATGAGGTATAATGTAATTATAATTAGTTCCTGGCAGGAGGTCAGGTGTTCTAGTTGAACTTGTATTGACTCATTTGCTTTTATAGATTGACTATGTAGAATTTGAGAGACATGCTGCTGGAGGTTCAAACATGCATTATTTCGATCTTCTTATCAGACTCAAGACAGAACAAGAACATCTTTTCCGTAACATTCAAAGAAATGAATATCATAACTTGTTTGATTTTATTAGGTGAGTACCAGTGTTGTTTAGTGTCGAGATCATCAGCATGGAGTACTAACATTACTTTTGAACTAATGCAGTTCGAAAGGTCTGAAGATCATGAACCTGGGAGGTGGTGTCCAAGCTGCAGATGGTGTTGCAGCTGTTCTGCGACATGAGGATGATGATGCTGTGGACCCTCATCTCGAGCGAATTAAGAATGAAGCTGGTGAAGATAGTGATGAGGAGGTAAGCCTCTATCTTTTTTCCTTTTCTTTGACTGAGTGGGTGTCAAATCTTTGTCTTGCGTATCTACAGTATGAATGTTATACTTGTTATATACTTTTATTTAGAGGTGCTATTTGGTAATGAGGCAGAATGGGGTCTGGTAAAGATCAAGTTGTTTTTGGTATCGGTCAAAGTTGGTCAGCGATAAGTTTGTCCAGAGTTCTTACACTTAAATAAATTAGTGTGCCAAGTATAAGTAAAGAAATTATATAACTTCAAAATAATATAGGTATTTAAATAAAATGATTTAGGAGGTTTTGGTTTACATCTGAATTGTTTTTCCTATTCACCTCGTTTGACTTGTTTTCCTTTTGAGTTGTTTGACTTATTTTTGCTATATTCCTTTTGACTAGTCAAAGATACAACACAAGCTGAATCGACCCATTCATAAGTTAATGACGTCGAGATGATGTCCGGATCTTGCACTCATTTCTCCCGTCCAAGTGTCTAGAATTTCTTTCTTTTGATTTAACTTTGTAATATGTTGATGACAGGATGAGGATTTTGTTGTTGACAAGGATGATGATGGGTCACCCAGTGATGATTCTGGGGATGATGACTCCGATGGTAGTGATAGTGGAGGTGACAAGGAGGTAAAAAAGATATGTTTTTATACTTTGAAGGATCATTTCTTCAAATTAGAGTCATTCTTACAGTGCTGCCTAACCTTTGATATCAGAGAATTTCCAAAAAGGAGTCTAAGAAAGAACCTAGTGCTTCTAAAACATCTTCGAGTAAGAAGAGAAGCACTGATGATGGGTCTTCAAAGAAAAGGAAACCGAAGAAGAAAAAGGATCCAAATGCACCCAAAAGAGCAATGAGTGGTTTCATGTTCTTCTCACAGCTTGAACGAGAGGTTGGTTATAGCTATTTTTTAATTAGTTGTGGTCCGTTAACAATTTGGCTAATTGTCGGTAGTGCTATCTTTGTCATCTGTTATCTTGTTTGTGTAAACATCTATAGACATAGATCTTCATGTAATTTCAACATTTTAAGAACATATGCAGAATTTTTACGAAGTAAGTAGGGTTTTCTAACTTTTTTTCCATTATGTATTATGTATTATATAATATTGTAATTCTTATTATAATATAACTGGACTAGTTACAATTTTTTGCCTATCCCACCAGATTTTTCACACCTTATTTAGCATTGATGACCTCTTGATGACTTTATGTATTTTTCAGAATGTGAAGAAGGAAATTCCTGGAATTTCATTTCAAGAAATTGCGAGGGTTCTTGGAGAACGATGGACCAAGTTGTCAGGTTAGTAAGCCACCTCACAGAGTTGACCTTGGTCAATGTTTTCTCCGAGATAATAAGATGCATCTTGTTTTTGTTGGTTTACAGCCGCAGAGAAGGAACCATATGAGGCAAAAGCTCAGGCAGACAAGAAGAGATACCAAAATGCAATCAGTGACTACAAGAACCCCCAACAACCCACCAAAATGGATTTGATGGATGAATCTGACAGTAATTAGAACTTTCAACATATTCAGTAAATGTTCTTTGAGGTATGGTAGTTTTCAGTTTAGTGGTACAAAAATCTAGGATGCACCCAAAAAATATCTGGTCGTTTAGTATGGTTCTCTTTGTTGAGAGTTGAGACTCACTATTATGTGATGTTGACATGTCTTATCAAGTTCGTATTATGGAAGTTTGGCAGATGGTAATATGTTGGCGTTTGTAAGCTTACATTTTTTTCGGTTCTTTTTTTTTTCCGCTCTTAAAGTTTTATCCATTAGAATTCCTTATATGGGAAACTTAAATGATATTGCAAAGAAAACTCTGGACAAAGATTCTGGGTCAACTGAAGCCGATTCTACCCCTAGTACGATATTTGAACTACGCGTTTGACCCGTTAGAAGGACCCATCTATTTTGTTCCCTCCAATTGTAAGTTGCAGACAGTTATATCTATTGTTTTATCAATTCCTGGATTTGGCACTACTATGAAAAGCATGATCAGTAGTTTCAAATATCTAAATCTGAGGAGGACCTTACTATGGCATGAGCCATTAGTTAGATGTTACTGGAGTAAAAAACATTGTAGTCCGGCTGCACTGGTTGTTTGGTCCTAGAAGCTACATTTAAGTGTGTTTAAATAACACTACCCTTATGATGACCTGAAAAACTAAACTCGAGTCTAGTCAAATATCGTACAACAGATTGTGAGAAAGACGAGTCTCAACAATGGTAAAAAAGAATGCTTTCTTCCTAATATGACTTAAAATTGAATTTACATGAAAACTTTACATCGTTCTGTTACTTGTATACATTCTTAAAGCCTAGCAATCCTTCCTACTCTTTTAAGAAAGTCATGGCTATCAACAGGGGGATCCCGCCTTACAATTAAGTGATGCACCCACAGATTTGGTAAGTTGGGCCACATTTGCTGCTGGCTGCGGGGGAATCAACGGCGGACCCTTGTATCTTTCAGCCCATTTCGGGTTTCCTGATTGCCGGAAATATGCTCCGTTCAGCATTAAATCTCCCTCACTTCTCCATGTCCATTTACGCCATATGGATTCTGGAACTTGCTCTCTTTTTGTTATCTCTTTGCATGCACCATCAGCAGCCTTAAACCTGTTTCCCTGACTGATGATGGTGGCACCATCTGCACCTCCAATGGCATAAGACTGCCATTCTGTATAATCGTTATTCACCACGTGTACGAATCCAAATCTCACTGCTGGCAATCGCTGTGTTAGTCCTATCCCAAAGTGGTTGTAAGCAAGCGTCACCTTCATAATCTTGTCCTCTGGGGCCTTATCACTTGCACCAAAAAGCAAAGCCTGTGTGTACAAAAGATATAACAGCTTATAAAAACATTTGAGGAAGAAAATGTTTCCGGTCAACCAGAGATCGACCCTCCCATTTTGTTCCTATAGCTTTATAGTAAACAAAATACCTTATCGTGCTTGACGAAGTGGCAGTTCGAAATGGTGACATTAGTAGAAGCTGCGACAATATCGATAAGCCCATCATAGCTGCTGGCAAAGGAGCAGTGGTCAACCCACACCTGTGAGGATTTAAAGATGGAAATGGCATCACCATCGCTTCTTCCTCGTATACCGACATGATCCGTTTTCGATCGGATCATTCCACCAGACCCCTCGACAATATCATACATGTGGAGGCCATAGATAATGATGTTGTGAACGAATTGGAGCATGAAACCAGCCCCACCTGCGACATGTACTTCAAACCCACGACCATCTACGGTCTTGTCAGACATAAAGATAAGCTCCTGGCTGAGTCTAATGGTCATATCACGTGAGAAGGTGATCCAGAGTGGTTCGGGCTGGAGGACCGCATGGCGAAGGGTGCCTGGTTTAGGGTTAATGACGTTTTTGTCTGACGAGTCATTAACGATATAGATATGGCCCATTTTGCCACCGAAGGTCCCATGGCCGAACCCTTTGGCACAATTAGCCAGCCTTTTTCGGTTATTAGCCCAGTTACGATCGCACCTCCAACATTTGTCAATAGAGTTATACGCTTTGCAAGGTCCACCTTTTTTCTTACCTTGCGGCCTCCTGATGGCGATAGCAGTATTGTGAGCCATTAACGATGGGACAATTGCTGCAAATATAATCAAACATAAAACAAGAACTCGATTACATCGAGCCCCTTCCATCTTTGGTCGAACAATAATGGAAGATATTAATTGTTGGTAGCTAGTCTGGCCTGTCTTGAAATCTGATCTTTAAATCTGATCTTTGATCAAACTTTAAAAGATCAGATCGTTTTTAAACCAGTCCAGCTACCTAAACCAAAATATTCCGCCTCTAATTGTGAATTTGGAGATGGTTGAGGTCGAATGAATGAAGAAACGTATCAATGAAAATGTTGGATTTATATCACAGCGAACCATACTAAAATTAGAAACTTGCGTGGTTATCGAAAAATGAGGGGGGCCATGGGTTTGTACTTATGGTTTGACCAAATCAGCTATGGGTGAAAGAGATTAATGGCCAGGGAGTTAATTTTTTGCTAAATACACAGCTCCCTTTCAAGGAAATACTTTTATATAGGGGGATTAAAGTTAATGAGGTTTAAGTTTTAACACTATACAAAAATTCAAATTACAATGAGACCACCTTTGAGCTGTTAAAAGCACTTTGGATCCTTTTGTGGTACAGCCCAAATTTCCAAAATGGAAAACAGGTTGAATTGAACCCGGCCCATTTAGCACAACCCAAACAGACACTTGAAGAAAGAGGCATTCTGTTGGGACATTTCTGGCAAAATTTCACAGCATGAAAAGCAAAATAACAACAACACTTATTCCAACACTTTTGACCATTTTAAGCAAAAATTCTGCCTTGATGTATTTACTGTTCACCTTACTTACTTGGCTTACAATTCATATCTTTATTCCTCCATGCTATGTTTCTGAACCACATCTGAAAAGAAACTTCACAAAAAGTAATTTCCAATAATCAACATTTCTTATAACATTAGTATTAGCAAGAAGATATCCTTTTTAAGTTAACCCCAGGTGCCGCATAAAGGTCCCGTTATAATTATATTATAACACGGATTCGCAACACTTAAAGCCGTAAACTTGGGGATATAACTTAAATTAGTATAATTTAAGTTAGGCCTTTAACATATGTCCAATCTATAAAGACTTCCCTACTGAACTAGGTTTATAATAATACAATTGTCCCTACTTATGCCAAAAGAATTATAAATTATGGTGCAAACTGCACGAACACAAATTGGAATCAAACTTTTGACTAACTGGATGACTAGCTTAACCCAACTTTATATGAATACAGAAATCTTTAATTAAATGTAGCAGACCCATCTTAATTTTAAAAACTTACAACCTTTATGATGTTTATTTTTGAAGTAAATATTGCATTGATTGTTAAAGAATGTAACTTGGTAAAAACAGAGCAAGTAAGCTTAGATGAATATGGAAGTCTTTGGTTAATGTATGTAGAGGCATCTTTGTTTAAAAAATTTGTAACCTTTATGATTATATCATCATAGAGATTTGAGATGAGAAAACTTTTCATCATTTAACGGAAACATGTTCTTGATACGGGCTCAATGAACAAACAAGCTTCTCTTTGAAGACGAAGTACAACTTTTTCTTCATCAATGATGCTACCAAGAAAGCATAAATATCGTCCTCACGGATGGTTGTATAATATCATAAACAATAGTAAAGTCTAATAAACAAACCCAAGATTACAAATTATGATTTCCCTACATGATGCTTATCAAATAGTGGCAGCTACAATTCCTTTGTATGTTGCCATGATCTTGGGTTACATTTCTGTAAAATGGTTGAAACTTTTCAACCCAGACCAATGCTCTGGTATAAATAAATTTGTTGCTAAGTTCTCGATTCCTTTGTTATCTTTTCAAGTGATCTCTAAAAGTGATCCCTACAAAATGAACCTGAAGTTAATTAGTGGTGATGTTCTTCAGAAAGTCATTGCCTTGATTGCATTGGCTGTAATTACTAAAGCTCGATCCAATGGACACCTAAATTGGATCATAACAGGTCTTTCTTTGTCAACGTTACCAAACACTTTGATCCTCGGGATCCCACTAGTAAAGGCAGTGTATGGAGATGAAGCAGTTGTGCTATTAGCGCAAATAGTTGCACTACAAAGCTTGATTTGGTACAATTTATTATTGTTTTTGTTTGAGCTATCAACTGCAAGAGAAGCTAATATGATACAATTATCAGCAGTAACAGGTATGTACTTATGTGTAATATTTAAACCTTAAATAAATATGAATAACAAGCAAAGTAACAATGATTTACCTTTTGACTCAAGAGGAAATAGAGGCGCGACAAAGAATTCCAAGAAGGAATATAATGAGCGTCTTGTTAACGGTAGGGAAGAAACTTTTATTGAATCCTAATTCTCATGCAACTATAGCAGGCCTTGCATGGGCGTTCATAAGCTTCGGGTAAGTGCGACAAACTAATTGTGGAACATGAAATTTTGGTATCAAGTGGACTTGATATAAGAGTCGAACCTAATGTAGGTTCAATGTAAAATTACCAAAAGTCGTTGACAATTCAGTATCTATAATGGCGGATGGAGGACTCGGAATGGCAATGTTCAGCATAGGTAACAACATATATTTACATTATTCAATTTGACAACTTGTGGGAATAAAAGAAACCTAAATAAAAAATTTTGAAATTTTGTAATTTGCATTATTTGATAGGTCTATTCATCGCATCACAGGCACGCATAGTAGCGTGTGGTACCCGGTTGGCGTTATTGACCTTGGTCTTAAAGTTCATTTTTGGGCCTGCCATAATGGTGGTGCCTTCTATTGCTGTTGGATTAAAGGGCGTACCATTTAGAATTGCAGTTATACAGGTACTAGTACTACCATGTTTTAAGTATTATTATAATATCAATGAACTAATAATTAATAAATTGGTTTATGCCCCAGGCCGCTCTTCCACAAGGGATTGTGCCATTTGTATTTGCTAAGGAGTATAATGTTCATCCAGATATCTTAAGTACTGGGTATTACAAGTGTTAATTTGTTTATTTCAACAAGTAAATGAACTTCAAGAAATATGATGAACGGTTAATACTTATTACAGGATAATTATTGGCTTGCTTGTTGCGTTACCCATTGTGCTAGCGTACTACTTGTTGTTGGGATTATAATCAATGCACAGAAGACGACCGAGAGTGAATAAGTTACAAATCAAGTATATGGTTTGTGAAATTCGTTTAGTATCCTGATACATACGAACGTGTTGATTGGGAATGTGTACATGGTAGGCATTGCAAAGCTAGTGTACATAAACAATTACATATGAGAAAGGATTCGTTCAATCATGTAGTTTACGTCTTCAACATGTAATCGACTTCGTCTTATGGTATGGTGCAGCTCAAATTTGCTTATTGCACCTTGTTTGCCCTTTTTTCACCATGAAGTTTAAAAGATCATGTGAAAATCGAAAGTTCTTATGCAATTCTAGTAATTTATGAGATATATATATGGTTAATATATCCAAGCCTAATACCTTAGGAGGCGTATGATTTGTATTCCGGTTTTACTACGGGTACGAATTTCATAGATTTGATAATTGGTTTTCGGTTCGGTGATTGGTTTGATCATTGTTGATTCGGTTAAACTGAAAAAACCGATTATAATATATATATTATTTAGAGATAATAATAATCTGTTACATATAAACAAACTTCATCTACATTTTCTCTAACTATGTAAACAAACAACCGGACCCAAACAAACTTTACCTTAGGAAGTTATAATTCCTAAGCTAGTTTGCTTAGGAATTGTTATTAGCCATTGTACTTTGTTTTGATTTAGATTTGTTTATAGAGTTTGTGGGCTCATACATTTACTCTTTTATTATATTTAATGTGATGATGATATTGTGATGAGGAAGTTATAATTTGTAAATTTTTTATCTTATACTCCCTCCATCCCAATTTAATTGTCCTGTTTTGACTTTTGGAGTTTTTTTTTTTCAACTTTGACCTTGAATATATTTGTTTGTGCTATATAATATTTGATGTAAAATATATGAATGAATTGAGTTTTAAATGTATTTTAATTGGTATAATTTTAATCAAATATCATATAACACAAACAAAAATATTTAAAGTTAAAGTTGAAAAGTAAAGACTGCAAAAGTCAAAACAGAACAATTAAATTGGGACGGAGGGAGTATTGTACTTTGGTTTTTTCGGTTTAAACCGAAAACCGAACCAAATTGGATAACGGTCTTCGGTTCGGTTATTTCACATTTTTAAATGGTTCGGTTCGGTCTTTGATTAGCGTCTTAACAAATTTTAAACCGAAAACATCAAACCGATTAAAATAATAAAACTGAAAACCGAACCGATAAACACCCCTAGATCCCATTCCTCCATTTCAGTACCTTAAAATTAAAAAAACGCCCTTGATCTTTTTTATATTGACCGTGTAGGGACCATGGAGTTTCCACACATTGAGGCCAGTAATAGAGAATTTAGAGTTTACACCTTTTGAGGCCCAACAATTAACATAAGGTGTTTATATCAGGGGGCAATTTAGGCCCAACAACCCACGTCACGTATTACTATTTTTATTTTTAATATTAAGATTACTTAGTATTTAAAAAAATATATCAAAATTATTAGAATTTTATGCTGTTAAAGATGAGATAATTTTTTTTTTAAATGTGATACACTTTACAAAAAATTTAATGTGTATAACAAAGTAGTGTATCATATATATATATATATATATATATATATATATATATATATATATATATATATAAATCAATTTCATATTTAAGAGAACAAAATTCTAATAATACAGTATTGATATTATTTATTTTGCAAAAAGTGTACATATGATGAAATTAAAAGTGAAAAGATCGTTCATACAGTTCCTACCATAAAAAATGATTCTACAATAACCCTCCCCATTATATTATTATTATTATTATTATTATTAAAAATCAAGTTTCTAAGCAGAGTAAGCATATAGTAACAATAAATAAATTATTTATTATTTATATTCTTTTTCATTATGTGTTTTCTAATCACATCTTTAGGCATGCACATGTAGAGATGTTCTTCATCATACATTATACATCATATTTCACAACTTTATTTATGAATCTAATTCTATATAATTATATCTTCACCTTCAAAATGTTATTACTTAAAATGAGTCAATATATAATTAAATATAATAATCATTATTAATGGTTAAAAATAATTGAGAGAGGCATTTCAACCCAAAAGAATGCAAATATAAGCATCATAAGTACCACTAAAAGCAAAAAGCATACAAGATGCATAACAATAAAGCTTTGAATCCCAATCCTGCACATTAGAATTCAACAAGAAATAGGCATGACCCAATTGTTGGTATAGAATTTTAACATGATGAGTCAAATCCAAAGTTACTTTCTACATCTTCTCAAATAAAAGAAAAAATGGTCCATCAAGATTCTAGCTGGAAAAAAGCATATGAAAAGGAGAGTTTTGAGTACAGGAGATAAAGAAAAAGCAAAGCAAATAGTTATGTTTTGCTTGTTGACAATTTTAAAAGGGCAAAACCATTTCCATGTGGGCCTATTGTGCTTTTACTCTTTTTGTTAGCTAAAAAGACAAAAAGTATGAAAAAAAGAAAACATAAAGTACAATAATAACAAAGAAAAGCAAATTTTTCATTGAGAAAGTGAACATAACTAGCGAAGGATGAATTAATGCACCATTTCTTTTATCATGAAAACTAACTAAAAGAATTCGAAATCTAAGTAAGGACCTGATGATCGATCCGAATCAGAGGCTTTCTTGTCGTTTTGAGGCAATGTTGACTTGACCGTTTGATTCAAGAACGAAAGATCAACAGGTTTTGGAATCTCCGGAGGTTGAATACCACGAATAAGAGCCCAATTTATGCTTTCGAAAAACGGGTGCTGTTTAATCTCTGTTGCACCTCTTTTGTATCCTAATCTTTTTTGCGGATCCTTAACAAGAAGACCCCGAATCAAATCCTTTGCAGCGAAGCTAATACTTGACCCCTCAGGGAACTTTAGAGATTGACCAACAACATTAAACAACGTCTCACGATTACCATTGCCTTTGAAAGGTGTTTTCCCATGAAGCAATTCGTACAAGAATATTCCAAACGTCCACCAATCAACTGCACTCCCATGACCATCTCCTCTAATGATTTCGGGTGCTAAATACTCGTGGGTTCCAACAAATGACATGGACCTAGCAGCAGTTGGTTCTACTATAAGCACAGGACGTGAATCTAAGCTTACAGTGGTTTTACTCTTTTCTGTTTTGGATTTTGATGTTTTGGAAGAATTGAATAGACGGGGTTTGAAGCAAGAAGGTTGAAAGCAAGTAGGCTCGACACATGCAGGTAGTCTACAAGAGGGCTCAATGCACGACTGCTGAATACAATATGAAGTGCCTGTGCAAGACGGCTCGTTTGTTGACTTGACTAATCTTGGGCTAACACAACACCTTAATGACAAATCGAAATCAGACAACATAATATGGCCATCTTCTCTAACTAAAACATTTTCGGGCTTCAAATCTCGGTATACGACACCCATCATGTGAAGATACTCTAAAGCAAGAAGCACTTCAGATGCATAAAATCTGCAAAACCAAACAAGCAACACAATTATGCTCCAAATTCACATGAACATAACAAGAATCAGCTTTTATCAATAAAATAGCATAGCTGAACAACTCGTTTCGGCTACCAAACTGGAATCACCTAGGTAGACGTAGACTTTGTAAAAATATAATAATAATGTGTTTATTATTCTTAATTTTGTATTACAACATACATACAAGAAATAAATAAAAGGGAAACTTGATAAATATGCTTTATTCTCAAACTTAGGTAACATAAATATTTTTTAGAAAGGGGGAATTGTCAAAAAATAAAATGTAACATAAAATACCTCAATTTTAACAATGTAGGGTCTCTAAAAATTTCTTGTTAATAAAAAAAGGTAACATAAAACCAATTTCTCACATCTAATTGAGCATACACAAAAAAGAGAGGCAATACATTCCTAAAATTTCAGAATTTTTTTTACCCAAGTTGAAGACAGGCAGATACTAATATCTTACCCCAGATTACAATTTTCCCAAAAGAAAACTTGTATTAAAAGAAGTTAATTTCTCCTAAAACTTTATAACACAATTAACATGAGTTTCCATAAGCAATGGTTAGTCAACAATTGATCACAAACCAATTAATAGTGTAATAAAAACATAGTAGTAAAAAGTAAACCTTGCTGCTTGTTCATTGAAATGTTTGCCAGGCTGTCGTTGTCGAAGAATATGAAGATCGCCACCGCTACAAAACTCCATCAACAAACACGAAAGTTTATCGGTATCGAAATGCGAATAAAGTGTTGGAAGAAAAGGGTGATCCAACATTCCTAATATCTCCCTTTCAGTTTGAGCTCTAATTAATTTCTTTCTACCAACAAGCATTCCTTTATCCATTACTTTAACAGCAAACAAACACCCCATATTCCTTAACTCAGCTAAATACACACTCCCAATATCCCCAAATCCAAGTTTTTTCAATAACCTAAAATGTGATAAACTTAAATCACCATCTTTACCCTTAACTGATTGAATAGCATCCCATCGAATATCGTTCGATTTATGCGGTTTCGAAGGGCAAAAGTTTCTAACTTTAGGTTCATTAGGATCAACACTGTAACAACAACTAGAAGAACTTAAACTAGATTTATCATCACATTCTTCATTTAGGTTTAAATGACTTACATCTTTACAAGTGGACACACTAATGGTGCTGATGCTTAAATCTGTTCTAGGACTATTGGAGCTGTTGCTGAGATCAGGTGATTTAGATGAGACATTATTAGGGCTACTAGTGGTTTGAGTTAGTTTGTTCATAGAAGGAGACAGGGTGTTTGTCTGCCAAGTGTTTGATGAAATGACTGAAAGAAGAAAGATGTTGGGTTTAAAGTGATGTGGGTTGGGTGTGGTCAAAATGAGGGTTTGGCGACGCCGAGGTGGTCAAACGGGAATGGGAGGGGCGCGAAATAAGGAGTTATTATGGGGAATCAAACAAGTGTAACTGTTAGTGTGTGTGTGTTTAAAATTTGAAAATATGATTTTGTATTGGTAATTTGGTATTGTATTGTTTTTTGCATTGAGATGCCCAACGAATTGAGTATTGAGATTCTTAAATATATATATACTCCTTTACCATTCCACACCCAAATACAATATGCCAAAATACAGATGATTTAATAAATAAAAGCACATTTAGACTTTTATGATTTCATTCGTGGAATATTTCTCATTGTGCAAGTTTGGGTTAATTTATGATGATAAGTTGATAACGTATCTAACTACGATTCAAAGTCCCGATGATAACATATTTTGTTTTTATAAATAAATACTACATCCGTTCCATTATAAGTGTCTACTTGAAAAATGCACGAAGTTTTACTTCGTTAACTTTACTTTCCACCAATAAAATATCATTCATACCCACTAAAGTTTCTCTTT
The DNA here is from genome assembly GCA_963930675.1 of Gnaphalium uliginosum. Classification (NCBI taxonomy): domain Eukaryota; kingdom Viridiplantae; phylum Streptophyta; class Magnoliopsida; order Asterales; family Asteraceae; genus Gnaphalium; species Gnaphalium uliginosum. The sequence continues at coordinate 9,146,052 of OZ005682.1, read as the reverse complement.
ATTGGTTGAAAAATAAAGTGGATAATTAGTTTGAGACAACTCAAAATGAAATTGTGCACATTTGTAATACAAGGACGTAGTAGTAACTTTTTATAGAATTAAAAAATAAGAAAAAGAGTGAGAATAATAATAATAATAATAATAATAATAATAATAATAATAATAATAATAATAATAATAATAAAAGATAAAGAACTGAATGGAAAAGATGGGGGAGTTGAGAGACAAAAGAAAGGACCAATAGAATAGAATGGGGCATCATAAAGTAGTAAACGGTGGGAACTACGAGGAAGACAAGGTACGACCAAATTCACTCCCGAACTCTGCCCAAACCATTTCACGGGCACCAGAAGACGCTCATATTCACGTAAAACAAGGCAACCGAACCTTATTCTTTTATATTAAATATTAATAATAATTAATAATAATATTATTAATATTAAATTAAAGTTAAAATATATTCGTAATTATTTTTTAGGTACATCGTAGAAAACTGATTAATTCTCATAAATGCTACGCATTCTTAAACAGTAGGTTGACATCAAATTAAGAAAACAAGAAACGAAAAAGAAATAAAATTCAGAAAAAAGTTGTTGATTTATTTGACCCACTTTTAATGCAAAATATTTGTTCTTTTGTTTTTTTTATTGTATCATTTATCTACTCTACTATATGTCCCTGTGTACGCAGGGACCAGATTAAGAGAAAAACATCATTTTCTGGAGAAGAATGAAACTACACATTCGTCAACGATGAATGTTAACGAATTTCCTTAATGTTTATCATATGATATTATAAGTTATAAAAAATATTTATTGATGAATATTATTAATTATAACATCGATTTTGATTAATATTTATTGGTAAAAATATGTTTTTATACGTTTTGATTATCATCATCGTTGACGAATGTTAACGAATAAATTTTTTTTAAAAAAATGATAATATCCTCTTCGGTTAACATTCATTAATGATGAATATTAGAAAATTCTCTTTATACTCGTCATATGATATTATAAATTATAAAAAGTAGTTTAATATGAATATTAGTAGTTATAACATCGGTTGTGATTAATACTTCTTTATAAAAATATGTTTTTGTACGTTTGATTATCCTTTATCGCGAATGGATAGTTAGCTTCCCTCTTGATCTATATATATATATATATATATATATATATTTAATATGAAAGAATTCTGAATATCATAAATGATCGTTGTTGTGGCCTGTGGGACAACAAACTGTTTATGTACGGACTATTTTGTTTTAGTCAAAAACTACATTGAATTATCTGTTTACCCAATTAAATTTAGTTGACTATGTTTGTGCTTGGAAAACCAAATTTTCTCAACGGTTGCAGAAACTTCAAACTAGAAGAAACTAGGTAATAGAATTTTCCGACAATGCTTATGTTTCTCATCGGTTCCTAGTATACATTCCCTTAAAACAATGTGCACGAAATAGGTCCATACATTCAACTAACATAATTTCTCTACATTTGTGGAAGGCTTGAAACTAACTATACATCCTAAGGAGTACAATATTTGACAATACACTATAATGGTGCATACTTTATTTCTACAGTAGAACCGCATAATTGTAATGCATTTAATATCAACATATCAACACCCGTAAATTACAAGGATCATTGGCAATTGTTGAAGTTCAATTTCAACCCTCCGACTTCTAATTTATACACATTTAGTCCCTTCTTTTAACTTAACTACAGGTAATGCATTTTGCTGCAGAGATGATTATCCCACATAGATTAATTCATAAGAAGAAAAGGGGCAAAAAAAAAAAAAAAAAAGTAAAGAAAATCATAGCTTTGTGGACACTGGCAATAACTTGAAAGCTTTACAAAACTAACTATGTTACAGTTGTATGATAGTTTCGGAGTAGACTGGGTAAAATATTAGTACCATACAGCCAAGAACATCTATTTATAAAAAGTTCTGTGATTGTTTCAAAATTCTCCACAAACTTGACTTCTATACGTTTTGGTATTAATTTTGGAGCGATAAGACTTGTCTATTTGACATTACCATTTGCATGCTTGTGAAAGGGCCAAAGGTTTACTAAGCGCTCCAACACCCCTGCACTTTTGAAGTAACCTGAGAACCCCTGCGGAATTGTTGGTGGGGGAAAGTCTTCAGCAGGCATGGCAAAAGGCCGAACCATCTCTTCCATCTTATCCAGTGTAAGATATGCCCCTATTTCTTGTAGCCTTTCGGGACCCATTATTGGTAAAGTGTGCTCCTGATGCAGCGAAGCAGCTTCAACGTCGCTTTTCTACAAAATAGAATCATTTGTGTGAAAAAAGGGTATACCATTTGCGACCACGATACTTGGACAACAAAAGGACGGGTTGGGTAACCGGAAAAGAGGTGTAATTCTCAGTATGGGTCAAGTCTGGTTGACTGACAAATGTTTTTTAGATTTCTATATATAATTAATGTCGTAAATATCACTAGAAAAATAGATTATTATAATAATAATCTATATACATATATATTATTTCTAATAAAATGATCTAGGAGGTTCTTTCCATTTGAAATACACACTTCCATGGATTTTAGTTTAGCCAAAAGAAATTTTTACTTTACCCATTTTGACCCATTTGAAAATATATATATATAACCAAAATAGACCTATCTAGGCATATATGGGTCGAATTTGCCACATGTCAATAACTTCTGATTGAAATGGATTACCTCCAAGGGGGATAAATCTGCACCACGGCTAAAAGTCATCTCAAGACGATACCGTTTTGGGTCTTCAAGATTTACCTGTAGTTCATACAAAGGTAAATATCAATTTCACACAATCATCAAGTATTTCCATGATACGTGACTATTGTTTTCTTTTCAAGCACATATATAGCAGAAGAACCACCAACCTCGGTATTCTCGAACATCCTTAGTACGATATAGCTCATGTAATCCAGTTCCTTTGTTTTCAGAAGGCGTTCCAAAGCACTATCACAAATGAGGCTGGCCTCCCCTTGAAGAGATTCATCCAAGTTACAGTAACGGAGAACATTCATCAAGGAATGGATATGAGATTCCTGTCATTAACGTATATAGTACAAATCACAAATTTTAATAGAAGTGTTGAGAAAATAAAGCTTAACAGAAATGATACTCCTTACTTACCGACGTAAAGTAAAGGCGGGTACGGACGTGTCTCTCAGGTGTCCTCACATTAGCATATCTATAAAAGTGAATGAAGAAAGATCAATGCCCATAAACAAGTCAGTCTTCAGGTTCTACCTTTTGCCTTTACATCCAATGAGTGGGAAAAGAAGGGACAGAAACTATATGATTCAGATTAAGACTTGGAGTGAGATTGAAGGAACTCACTTCGGATCCAAACGGTATTTTATCTCCTTGTCATCGTCTTCATCCTGATCCATTGACTTTTCACTTGTGAAGCTAGTTCGTCTCGATTCTTCGTTCTTAATCAGAGATAATGGTTGATGATCTGAATGTTCTTTCACATTCTTGATAGACGTTGAGCTTTGACTCAAACTCTTCAATTCTGCAACATTGATGGCTTCTTCACGTGTATTCCTCAGATCGATCAATATTTTACCCAGCAAACGTCTAGCAATCTACAAGTTGGTATGAAAAAGTCATATAAAAACACATATGTATGTATGTATATGAATTTTCCACCATATCTGTAACTCTTCTGGAACATAGCCCAAGAGTGAAAAGATTCATTAAAATCAATAAGCGATAAGGATAACAGGACAAGGAATTAAGTTACCTTGGAGCCTATCTTCAATTTCTGCTTCGGGTTGATGCCATACTCATTCGGAATAACACCATCAGCAAGTAACTGAGATGATTGCAGAACATTCAGAAAACTATGACAGTCATATCCTAAGACATGAACTAACATTTTCTTTCAAGACAAATTTGAATTGAATAGCCTTCCACCAAATAATTAATTAATAACTGCTTCTAAAGTAGTAAACCAAGGGCACTAAATGGTTGCATCCCTCACATCACAAAGCATCAGAACCTTTACTTCCAGATTGATTTTCATCCCTCGGCTAATAAAGATTTTTTTAAACCATATACAGGTATGAATCAGAAACAATACGATTATAGCATCTACGAGAGTAATATTGTAAGGAACATTTGAGGAGGACATGCATTATACTTTATCGTGTAACATGCTGACTGTTGTTTATAAAAGTTAATACCTTAGCAACTTTGAAGAGCTCATCCAGTCCATCTATATTTAGATGCGCATTGTGCAGGAGATCATACCTATGAAAATTGTAAAAAAAAAAACAAAAAAAAATCGCATCAAATTGGTCTAACCAGATGGACCACTAGAAGTTATATCCAACATCAGAGAGTCAATGTGTGATCTGACTTACTTGCATGAGTCATAAACGTCTGGAATTTGTGTTATATCATATCTACTGTAAAAGAAAATAAAAGCAAAATGTTAATGATTCTTAACTATTACTGGATATTTTCAAAAGAAAATAGATCAGTAGAGTAAGTTTTTGTTGTATGTTCAAAAGATTACTCTTTGCGTTCATTATACAAATCCCGCTCCAGTTTTCTCCATCGAGCATACATTAGAAGAAAGCCCTCACTTCCACAAGGTAATCCAGCAGCAATGCGGTCAACATCTATATGTGTCTTACCAAGTGCTCTTGCTTGATCATATGGAGGAATTACATCATAAGAAGTTGTCTCAGCAAGTTTCTCATCCTCATCCTTTGCTAGTAGTCTCACTTGTTCTGTAACTTTTTTAGTCAGCTTCACCTATTAAATACATATCAGATCAGTATATATCAGACAAATATAGAAATACTCAGCTGACGCAACACATCAACACAGCAGAGGACAAATTTGATACAACTCGATAAGATTTGACAGATACTGGATAACTAAATTCTAGCAGACATGCAAATATCTATTCATAATGGCCAGCAAGCCTTTTTTTTCATCACTTGCTGAGGTTCAAGTAGATGCCTGTTTAGTTCCAATCAGGCTTCCCCACATACTAAACTTAAATCTGACCAAAATAGACTAGCCTATCTTAGAACAATTTTCATAGCAACATAAGTAATTTCTTTTTACCAGAGTAGGTAGAAGCTCTGAAGCATTCAGTGGAAGACCAGCTCCATCAACCATCCAAGGCTTTTTAAATGATCCGTTTGCCTGCACTGCCTTTACTCCAGCCGTTATCAACTCGTTCAATCTAGCCTATAAACAAAACAAAAAAGATTATAAGATAAAATACTCATAGTTTCCCACCACAACCTTACCATTCGAATAGATGACCACCAGTTACATTTTCTACTGTTGTGTAGAAAAAATGACAAATTATAAGGTTCAAGAGAGGAGTTCCATAATCGACCATAACTAAGAGATATATTTATGTAAGGTAATAAACTTGCATCACCTTATGAAGACATGTTATATCTCTAAAGAGTCTACTGTCAGAACGCAACAATATCTTGCTCAAATATGAAGAAAATTGGCAAGAGATAACTTTTTTACGCGAAGTTATGATTGCATCATTACAATGTGTTCGGGTAAGGGAATAAAAGGAGCCTTGAATTTCTAATGGGGAAAAAAAAAAGGAATAGAAGGAACCTTAGCTTCTTCCATCTCAATGCTTGCATTATCAAGTCCATCTAACATTGATGAGTCCTTGCTAACAAGTGAAACCTTCAAAAAAAAGTTTGATTTTATCAGCCATTGCCTATGGTAGAGATGCATCATCAAAATGTAAATAGAAGACAGCAAACCAGTATTGGTGTTAACTGTCCTTCCAAGTCTAGGAGCCCCTTCGCAAAGGCTGCAGCTGACATCTGTTGAGAGGTGATTAACCAAACAGGTTATTAGGTTGTTTAAAGAAAGGAAGGCAGTAAACAAGCAAAAATTTAACACAAGCATGAATTTTTTTTTTAAGTGATCCACGAGGCTCATATATGGTAGGACAGGTGTATAACGCTTCAAATGATAAGGTCTAATAAATGAAAATGTAGATTAGATATGACACCTGCACACGGCCCTCATCGGAGCTGTAAATCTTAAGGTCATGCCGATATGTACTGTGGAGGCGAAGCAGTCCAGTACCTTCACCTGCAGTATATGAAGAAGAAAGAGGGTTAACGAGGGATGAAAATCTTCAAAAGAATTGGCTTTCTTCATCTCGTACAGAGGCACAGCTTGTTGACAGAAATCACATGTAAAAGTTATAACATGTGCAATTAATAGGAAAAAAATTGCACTGTATAGTAAATAATACTCGCATTTACCAGGATACATATTGTTGCGGAAATATCTACCAAGTTCTTCAGCCTGTCAATAGGAAGCAAATAGCCAATGTACATATATTCAAATGATGATTAAAAGCTCCTGTTGTTAAAATACAAAAATCTATTTGTATCACTTCTATTTACAATGATCACAAATGTGTTTAAAGAAGGAATCAAGCCATACTGTCCATGTATATAGTAGGGAATATGAAATCTTAGAAGTGAAGACCTGTTTTCGACCAGCATGTGTAAGAACACCCCCATATTTAAGAACCATGAGTGCTTCTATGGGGCGTTCTTCTTCAGTATCACCTTTTACAACTTTAACCCACTTAAGCGGCTTTAGTTGAACCTTCCGATAAATGCCAGAGAAATGCCCACCCTGGAAACAGAGCAGTGGTAAGTTGCCTAAAACAACTTTGAAGTTTAGATATAGAAATATAAGAAGCTGATTTCTATTGCATCTGGGTTGGTGCACAAACACATGACAGACAAAAAAGGATTGGCCTGGTGGTTAGCTTTCCGCACAGAGGAAAGCTTGTCAAATAGAGTGTATAAGAAGAACCATAATAAAAAATCAAGATTATTAGCCACTTAAGTTTCTTAGTCCAGTGCTGATAACAACACTTCTACTGAGGTTTGATTTTTGTTAGGGAACTCCTAGTACTCAATTTATTATAGTTTAATAGACCTCTGCTATTTTAATGTTGCAAATTGATGCAAGAGTTGAACATTATAAAATGTGTGCATTTAGGTTTAACACTTTTCTAAGATAAAAAGGAACTAAAGATTCTGTTTAAGGCTATCATTGCTTAAAATGGTAGTAAAACGAAATGGTGTTTTAAAAACTACTAGCACTCTTCATGATAAAAACAATGTATGCACTCCTATAGAGAAGCAGATCAAAATATTGTAATGCAATTCATGAAAGTTGATCAAGAAACTTCATTGATTAAAAAAGAAAGCTTTTGGATGTTCAAGATATGAAGCACAGGAAAAGCCGGAAAAAATAAAATAAAAATATAGCGCCGCAGCAAGAAGCCAAGAATGATAAATTTAGATGTAAACCTCTTCAAGAACTGCTTTCACTTGACGAAGCTTTTCCGCATGTTCAATGTCTTCCGCTTCGCTATCACTTCCAGGACCAGGTCTGAGGAAACCAAAATAACCCATTAATAACATCACATTTCTAGCAAACAGCATAATGCAGCCATGATTCATACCGATAACATTAAAATTGGTTGCTAATAAACTTGATATAGAAGAGACACACAGTTCACCACTTTAGAAAGGTATAAATAATTCACAAGCCCATAAAACCTTTAAAATAGGGAAATTTATATAACTAAGATCTTTGGGTGGGATACCAAAAATGAAAGCAGTAATCACTTGAGAGAAACTAATGAGAGAGCATTTATCTTCTGAATGGCCCGAGGAACATGACTTGAAATAAATTACTTCTCATAGCAATAATATCAGGGATTGAACAATATGCGACATCTATATCACACATAATGTATATATCATTCAGAAAAATTTGAACCCAAGTTAAGTCCAAACATTATTTATTTAGGATAAAGTTTCCAATAAAAATGCTTTCAATCTGGAAAAATACCTAGTACGTGGTACTAATATCCGTGTAGCATCTAACAGGTCCTGCAATTGGACTGCAGTTTTGAGTTTTGTCTGCAAGAATAACATTGTCAGACAAAAATATAAGCAAGAATATAACTAGTAATTCCTGAACAAATGAATGACATGAGCAAGAACATAAAAAGCACCTCAGATCTTGGTCTTCCACCATTGTATTTCAGCATTAAATTCAACAATTTTTCCTCTGTGACCTTCAGCTTTACTTTTTGCTTTGGAGTTCTATCACCACTGCCCAACAAAAACATAACTACTTACAAACAACCATAAGTGCTCACACAACCTAGAAAAGCAAAGATCAGATGTATAACTTACTGACGAATAATAGCAATCACACAGTGCAACTCCTCAGCCTGTCCAAATGAGCCTATGATCCCACTTCCTTGACGTGTTAGGCCCTCAGGCTGAGCTGGTTCATTAACTTTCCAAGGTAAAATTGGTGGAATTGTTGTTGAAAGATGGGGAGCTTTTGCATCTAGAAACATCTTCCGCAACACACAAGCGGCATCATCATAATATCTGCGTAGTTACATAAACATCATGATATCAGCAAGATGACATTAAGCTTCTGGGATTTATACGCAAGTAACGCATGGAGGTATTGCTTACAATTAACTAGAATACATGCAATGCAACTACATTGAAACAATACAAGAACTTTTCTATAATAAAAAACATAGACAGAAAACGAAAAACCAATGTAGGTAAATATAAATAAAGCTCATTACTTGTAGGAATTTTTGACAAAGCTCCACCCATTCACATCACAAACATATGAACGGCCTTCACAGCGCAAGAGATCAAACCCACACACCTGTTGAAACATGAATCTTGCAGATCATCAAACAGTAAACAAATTGGTAAACCGACAGCGCAAGTTCTGCATGTTTACTAATCAGAAAATCTATAAATATAATCACCATATAATTTTATAGAGAAGACATGTGCACTCTCTCTCCTCATAATCACATTATCCCTCTTTGTAAAAGGAAATATTACAAGCGAAAGATTTAGGAAGTGGCAGAGGAATCACACAGACACAGACAGACAGATAATATACAATATTCGTTAGGTGCAAAAAAGTGTGTTCTGCAAGTCCATAGGTAGAAATAATATAACCTACCCCTTGCCTAAAAGCAATGCAAACTTCTCTTGCCATTTGTTTTTCATTGGGAGTGAGAAGCACCGGATACCTAACCTGCGAAAAAAAAAATAATAATAATAATAATAATAATTAAGAATAAAACAAACCAAATAAACATACAACCAACTCCCAAGGCCATCGGATTGGCACATATATTTTGTATGTGAGAATTGAGCAATGTTCCATATTGCACAACTAAATTGAATAAGTCGTAATGAACATGCAACTTCCTTGACATGACTTGTCCTTGCTTCTTATACGCACCCCAATATATTGTTCATTGACTACTGATGACATGTTGAAATCATGTATGGTTCAGGAGTGAATTCCGCTTTTCCTTACACTTATCCTACAGTTTTTTAATCGACACTTCATCCAGATGTAAGGACAGAGCACATGTTCACAGTATGCTGAATTTGGAAGCCACAGACACTAGCCAAAGGGTGGCTAGTCAAACAATAATATAGGGATCTTTTGGACAAAGACAGTGTGAAAGAAGTGAAGGATAGGACGCATACTCCATGTATCACTTACTTCTTTGCCATCTGGATTTCTCATAACTACACCATCAACAACAGGAGACTTCCTTGCCTCGGCATGTGCATATTCTGGACCAACTGTATACACCTACAACATCAAAAGTAATCAGTAAGCAAGGATTTACCTGGGTGCATAACCGTAATCACCAAACACAAGTCCTTGCCCATGATAATGAACGACTAAGTGGACAAGCATTATTCCATATTCTAACCCGGGCAACCTCAGTTTAGCACGATATTATCATTGTGTCAAGAATAAGTAGTCAGGGAAAAAATATATAAAATAATTGGTTTGGTGAAGAGATTAAACAACCTTAACGTCTGTTCCTCCAGTTGGCATAAATTCTTCGTATATATAAGACCCCTCACGTCTCACTCTTCTGACATCTGGATGAAATTCACTTGATCTGTTGCCGACCTGAAATATAGGTATATATCTAGATGGTTTATAGCATAGCAATTACATATTAAATACTAAGCACACAGTAACTATGAAGGAAAAGATTTACAAATGCATATGTCATATGGAGACATTTCAAGTAGCAAAAGCCATGCAAGTGACTCGAATACAAGTTACAGCAGGGGATTCAAAGAACTACAGTTATTTCAACAGCCCAGCCAATTTATCTAAAATATTTAAACTCCTTAATATCATGAAGTTCATGTAAGAGAATGAGGACATAAGTGTTCATACATCTGTGGAGCTTGCTTTATTAACTGATGTCAAGATTTCAGATACATATAAATAACATTTTCTGAGCTCAGGCAGAAGGTTTCTGACAGATAAGGGCTCCAAGAGAAAAAAGAAGACACGGAGGAAAAAAAACATTTAGGACCTATCATTGATTGGTAACTTTAAGAGGTCTCATGTTACATCTACATATTTATCTTCAAATATCACATAATATAACTGCTAATGTTACGAGCTTTATATACAGATCATGAATTTAAGACCATTTCATGTACCCACAAATATTTACATACAGTGTAAGATAAAAAGGTCACAATAACAAAAAGAAAGAAAAATAAACCTTAAACAAAAAAGAATTAAAGAGAAAAATTAACAAATGTAATCACTTGACCTTAGTGCATTAAATACTTCAAGATTAAGTGGAAAACAGAAAAAAGATCACCTAGTTTATAAGTTTATCTCGTTTCAACTTCCACAAAAATATCAAGTTGGAAAGCTCACCTTACGAAATAATTCTTTCATGCCACCCCCCGCTGAGCTGGGGTAATATATCATAATTCTGTGATCATCGCCTTTAAACAAGGAAAAACAGAAAAAACCAACCATACTCAGTTATGCAAAATGTGAACAAAGGCATACAAAAGTATGTCACTGCTCGTGAACAGAAAAGTTCTAGATGTGTGAACTATATCGCTTTATGAGAAATATATTGAACAGAATTCTCTATACAGCTTGCAAAGTGTAGAACAACTAGATATAAACAAACATAAGAAAAGAGTAAAAACAACAAAACGGTAGTTAAAAGAAGGCATATTGAAATGACTGTAGCAAGTTCATACCATGAACAGGTTTCTCCACGAAAGGCTTCCAAAATCGCTGCCCATGAACCTCAACAAAATCTTCTTCCTCAACAAAATACTCCAACTCTTGATATGGCTTGTCCCTATTTACAAATGCGTATCTTGGAACTGGGATTCCATACATTTCGAGGCACTTCATTTATTTTTCCAGAAAAGGAAGAACATAAATTAGAACAGTACAGAGAGCAAATCGGTAAGAATTATGACAGACAAATTACTTCTATTCTCGTAAATAACATACGATAATTGTAAACCAACAGACACATATGTGAACTGCATAAACTCTATCTCAAGGAAGATTGGGGTGACCCGACAAATACTTGACCCCAAAAGAGTAACCAAGGAAAAGAAACAAAGGGATGAAGTAGATCTAAATACAGCTCCGGTAGCTGTAATCACTTTTTAACTGTAAAGCATTTATGGAACTTATGGCTAGATGGCTCAGTCACAGTATAAGATTCGCCTATATTAGCCATTACCAATGAAAGAAAACTTTGGGATTTAAAGAAGTCAGATGTCACTATAGAGAGGAGATGAAGATTCATTTTACTGGAAGCATAGACAAACACAATTGAAGGGCATAAGAAGAATGACAGATTGACAGACTAGTCAACATTTCCTTGTTTCAATTCAACAGAAATACGCCATTTATGAGAGGAGCTTTCTTGGTATAAACTTTGACTGAATTCCCTTGTTAGCTGCTGCAAAACAAGAGCCAGTTCATAAAGCAAAACATGACGTTATAAAAGGTCATACCTCATATACTTTCCTTCTGTCATGAAGAAGGTGCTGTGGTTCTAGTTCGTTTACAAGGAAAGGTCTGGAGAAAGAATACGTAAATGTTAAACATAAGTAACCAGGTTTTGTTGGACTGCTGGTAGCGGTCATAAATGATTGCATGCAAGGTAAAACACATGTATGGTAACGAGAGCTATCGTAACTAAACAAATGTCGGATTCAAACTTAGAAAACTGAATTCAGAAAGATTTGAGATACACTTCGGGCCTTACATACAGGAGGAAAGAGCAATGTGTGTGAGCATGTAGAGAATTAAGTGTATTATTATGCTTGCCTATTCATTACGAATACTCAAGAAGAATGAAGGGAAACACAAGTTATGATATCAATTTTAAAAGGAGAATGATGATCGTTTTAACTTTCAAGAAAGAACAACATCCTGTTTTTCAAGAATCAGGACTATTCGGGTATGAATGAGAGGGCAAATCTTATCATACATGCTGACAAGAAAGGGAAAATTTTAAGAATATATTTATAAATAAAAAAGAAATAACAAAAAGACGTAAAAAGAAAAGAGCATACTTCCTCAGTGCAGCATATGCTTCAGCTTTCTCAAGCGGATATCCAGAGGAATGGAATGCAATCAAACAATCACATAATGGCCACCTGAAATAGTCAAGTCGGGACTCTAATTGTTGAGTGAAAGCAGATAATCTTTCCGAAATCTTTCTTAAGTATGTTTAAGAAAATATATCAGTGGTTACATATATAGTTGCATATACGAGATGGAAGGTATTAACAACCCTTAGTTTGCAAACTACAAACATCGTACAATATCAGATTCAAAGGTGATGAATATTAACTAGATATTTACCTCATGCTAAATTAATAAGCAAATCCTTTTACAGAAGAGCATTTTTTCTTCATGAAGGGAACAATTCTATCCGTTCAAACGAATAATCCACTCGAAATATTTTGGTTATAAACTATAAATGATAGACCAAAAAAAAAAAGAACACCTCCAGTTACACCATAAATAAGTGTTACAAAGAGAAACATTTTTTAGCCATATATACTAAAACCACGTGTTCCAGTTCGAAATCATCAGGTTCAAATTTTATTAGTTAAAAGTGGACTTCAATTGTGCAGATAAAACACCATATACTGTGTAAAAGTATATACCTCTCAATCGGTTCGTCCAAGATAACTCTGTCCCCAAAATAGATGATCTACACGAGCATACAACATAACAATTTTTAAAGCCAAATCTTCCTATTCTAATAAACAAAAGTTTGTCTCTGCTACTTGTCACAATTACACCACTGTCACATCATCATTTTTAACAAGTGACACGATGTGCTGCAAGATTTTTTCACTCATTTCTTAGATGAGCTATTACATCAAATAGATAAAAATATGTTACAAAAATTATTGAGACTACCAGATTGGGATGATTTGCAGAAATCAAAAAAGTATTATTTTCTCTTCCGCAAAACTTCACCAGTCTCGATTTATTGCAATTCAATAAATAACTAAATGGTCAATCATTTTCTTTAATACACTATTTATTCATGATAAATATTACTATCATATAATGTTTATATCTATTTTTTCATATATCCTAGGTTTCTAACAATTAGCTTCGATGTGCTTTAATAGTAAGTTTTTGTTTAATCTGCCTGCAACACAAAGAGTGAATAATCTAGTTTCTAGTTTTTACAATCTAAACTGGCTCTCTCAACGACCTTTATATGATACCCAATGGTCAACTTTTAGAAAGTTGAAAAATATACTTTATTCCAGAATATCCGAATATCACTTCTATTTCATCCAAAAGCGTAACCAAATCAAATTTAAAATAAAAAAATTAATAATTCAGCTCAATAAATAACAAATTTTAAATCACTTACTTCAAATTCACCAAACGCTTGCAGCCTCTCCAGTATTTGCCCCATCGGAGCTGAGAAAACCTAACGCCGCCGTCACCACCGCCACCGGAACAAAAAAAATAAAAATTAAATAAACGAAAACTAAAATCAAATCAAGTAAGAGAAAGACGATCACTGTAAACACATTCGCTGTATTCTATCAGCTCATCATCATCATCATCCATTGGAGAAGTATACGTGTAAGTGTGTGTTTTAGTGTGTGTTAAATTCACGTAAATAGAACAGAACCTCGGGGCCGCATTTCACCTTCTTTTCCATTACACATACTCCGACTATTATCTTCTTTCCTTCCGCCATTGATTCTTGTTTCTAGGTTTCACACTTTCACTTCATTACCTGATGAACAGACAAATAGAAAACGATAGAGATATGTACGGTGTATACGTATATATGTAGTATGTAGGTATGTATATACGAGTAGTACCGGAAATGCGAGAATCTCGTGAAAGAAAAATAAGGTCGGTGTGATCTGGCTATTGATGATATCACGAAAGAGAAAAAATGGTAACGAAAACATGCCAAAAAAAGGAAAAAGTTTTACGCATTTATTAGAATATCCGTAGAAAAAGGGACTTTGTTTGTAAAAAGATATAAGATGTGAGGTGTAGTGATTCTGGAATATACAATTTACATACTTATATACCCTGTTTTTTATTTTTATTTTATGAAAGAAGGATTTGGCCTTTTTTTGGTGTCATTTTCTAATTATATATTTAATTTGATTTTGGATAACTTTAATAGTGATTTCTGATCAATCAAGAGAAAGCAATACGTACTTCAGCATCAAGTTATGGATGCATTGTTGATATCACTTTCTGACGTTCTTGACAGCTCATCTTGGTCTAGAGGATTAGAGCACGTGACTACGAACTACGGTGTCTGAAAATATTCGGTTCGGAATTAGACAAGGGCAAAAAAATGAATAAAAAAATATCTCATTTGTCCGAATCTTCTTCCATAATGGTACGGCACAATCGGTAACGGTCGGACGGTAGGATGGGCAGTTGGTCAGATCTAGTAAAGGAACCATGTGTTGATTCTCCTCTAAATTGAATGTAATTGTTACGTTTATATTTTATTATTAATTATTAATTATTATTATTATCTATTAATTATTTATTATTATCAGTGTGTTTGTGGTTGACTTTGGATGACTTATTTGAGAAGTGAATCTTTATCTACATTACCGGTTAGATTTAAACAAATCAGATATGTACTTGATTAGCACATTAATTAATTTAAAGGTAGTCACTTATTGAAATGGATATAATTGGATTTGTAGGTTTTAAAACATGTCACTCTTTTTATCTCCCAATAGCATATTCAATGTACACACCAAAACATTAAAATGGTATTAAATTTGGTGTAAACCTTCTCCAACCATGAAATTATTAAATTTGGTGTAAACCTTCTCCAACCATTAAAATGGTATTAAATTTGAGTATGGGGTGCATTGGAATTGTTAAAGTTATTAAACTTTTATTGAAAGAGTTCAAAGAAATAATATAGGAAATATATGACACTCTGAAATTGAGTTTCTGCGGAAGAATGATAATGTGTAAGAATATACTGAAAAGTTTGTCGAGAAATCTAGATTTGCTCATTGCCATGTGGAAAATGAATATAAGAAAGTAGAAATGTATACTAAAAAGTTAAGCCCTGATGTCAAAAGGATAGTACAAGTGACTATACCTAAAACATTTCTACAAGTAGTACGTAAAGGCAGCAAAGATTGCTAACAAGGACCCAAAAAAAACGTCAAGATTATAATGATCGAAGAGACGATATGTTGGTTTTAACATTGGTGTAATGAAAGGTAGATTTACACTAACTCAAAATAGAAGGTTTATCATACCTAAATCAAAAAGCACATGTGGAAAGGTACATTGAAAAGTCTATAAGTTTATAAACTCAAAATGCTTCAATTGATTTCATGATATGTATACATGGTGATGAGAAGGAATAAATTTAATATTAATGATGGAAACTAGGAAGTGCTTGAGGAAAGCATATGAAGCATATATCACGAACGTTATAGATACAAATGACTAATATAAATATGAAGTCAAACCAATAGTTCGGTCACCGTATCGTCTAGCTCCTACTGAATTGTAAGAATTGATGAAACAACTTCAAGAGTTATTAGACAAAGGATTTATAAAACCTAGTTCATCTCCATGGGAAGCACCAACTTTGTTTGTCAACAAAAAGACTATTGTGAGCTGAATAAAGTCACGGTAAAGAACAATTATCTATTACCTAGAATAAATGACTTGTTCGACCAGTTACAAGGAACAAGTTACTTTTCAAAGATTGGTTTAAGGACTGGAATTCATCAACATAAGGTTAGAGATGAAGATATCCCGAAAATAGCATTTCAAACAAGATATGAGCATTATGAGTTTCTAGTGGTGCCATTTGGTCTTTCAAATGCGCCTTTAATACTTATGGATCTCATGAAATACTTATGGATCTCATGAAGGGAGTATGCAAGCCATACTTAATGAATTCTTAATAGTGTTCATTAATGGTATTTTGATTTACTCTAAAAAATCAAAATGATCATGAATGTCATATTAAAGCTGTTTTAGAATTGCTTCGAAAAGAGAAACTATATGACAAATTCTCTAAGTGTGAGTTTTGGATCAGAGATGTTCAGTTCTTAGGACTTGTAGTTAATCAAGAAGGAATTAAAGTAGACGGGGCAAATATAGATGCAGTAATGAAATGAGAACCATCTAAAACACCTAAGGAAGTTCGTAGTTTCATTGCTAACTGCTCTAGCCGAATATTATCGATGATTCATTTAGGAATTTCCTAAGGTTGCAACGCCTTTGACTAAACTCATAAGAAAGAATACTAAGTTTGAGTGAGGTCTTGAACAAGACGATTCTTTCCTAATACTAAGACAAAAGTTGAGTAGTGCACATGTTTTGACATCACATGATGGAACATATGTTTTTGTTAAGTATAAAGTAACCCTCAAATCTAGAGTTAGGTTGCGTAACGAGACAAAAGTATAGCATATGCATCAAGGCAATTAAGAGAGCATGAAAAGAAATACCTAAGGCATGACTTAGAGTTCGACGCATTAGTATTTTCTTTAAAGTTGTGCAGACGTTATTTATATGGGACGAAGTATGTGATCTATGCAGATCACAAGAGTTTGAAATATTTGTTTAAGCAAAAAGAGCTAAATATGAGATAACGGCGGTGGTTAGAATTAGTAAGAAACTATAATGGTGAATTTCTTTTTACCATCCAGGAAAGACAAATGTTGTAGCAATTGCCTTGAATCGAAAGGAGAGGAAAAATCTAACTAAATTCATGGCTATGAGAATTGAACTGACTTTGGATTTAAATAAGAAATTCAAGGAGGTGCAATTGCTCAATATGGAAGTTTGAACGAAAAAGGAATGAAAGGTAAATTCAGACTACATGAAAATGATATGGGATCAAATGATTCAAAGGAAGAATCTAAATCCCTGAATATAGAGATCTTAGAGAGGTAATCTAAAGTGAAATTCATAAATCTAGATATTCAATTCATCTTAGAAGTACTATGATGTATAAGGATTTAAAGTTAGACGTATAGATTGTCAATTGGAGATTTGTTAAGACATGTTAGTCTTCAATTCAAAGTTGAATATCAAAAATTAGATGAAGATTTACAATCATTAGATAATCCCATTGAAAATCGGATCACATTACAATGGAATTTATGGTCAGACTATCTAAAACTCAAATGACTCATGATGTGATATGGGTCATCGTGAATAGATTGACCAAGTCAACACATTTCTTACTCGTAAGAGAAACATATATTTTAATGAGATAAGCAATGTTATATGTCAATGAGATAATGAGTAGAAATGATATAACTATCTCTATTGTAGAACGCCATTATGTTGAGATGAGAAAAACAAATGGTCGGCCTAGAAATTGTATACAAACAAATAATAAAGTTGTTCAAATCCGAGATAGAATTAAATATGCACAAGATTGACATGAATGTTATGCAGATAGAAGAAGAAAGCCTATTGAGTTCAATAAGGATGGTAAAGTTGTATTAAAGATAACATCTTTAAAAGGAATAATAAGATTGTGGAAATGTGAGAAATTAGTTCTCATTATATAGGACCTTTTACTATTACATGAAAGATAGATAATGTTGCCTACAAACTAAGTCTTCCTATAGAACTACAAGGAATACACGACACATTTCACTTGTAAAACTTCAAAAGGTGGATTATATATGAGTCGACAGTAATATTCTTAGAAGAGTTATGTATTGATGAAAATCTTTGTTTTAGAAAACCACCAATAGACAATCTAAACAACTTAGGAATAAATATGTTCTTTTGGTCAAAGTCGAGTAGCGATATCATCATTGTTTAGAGGCTACTTGAAAAGCTAAATAGAAATGATATCAAAATTTCCCTACCTCTTTAACTGACTGAATTTCGAGGACGAAATTCCTATAAGGTGAGAGGATTTGTAACACCCCTATTATCAAAAATATATGCTTAATTTGTATAGTTATTTAAGCTAACATAATACGGTAATAATTATATTATAATAGCGATTCAATATAATATCGCAATAACTAATTAAAAAATATATATTATAAATATGAGTCTTATAGCTCTAGGCGTGAGCTTTCATATGTTCATCACACTCCAACCCATCTATCGCTTAAGTAATCCACGAGCATACCTCATATTTTGCAACTAACACATTACGGTTTGTTTGTGGAGTCCTAATACCTTGACAACTATCCAGTTTAACAAGATGAGTATAATACTTCCTAGTTAAGAAAAAACTAATTGTATGCCACGTATCTAAGTCTAGATATTAGCATTGATGACCAAGGTGCTTCACTTGTTAGTATAAATAGGGCTTGATGTTATAATTAAAATTCCATCCCATGCACACTTACAGATACATGTACATAAATTTGTACACATGCATTCACATGTAATTCTTCTCAAGGTAATATCATCATCATCCTTTGTAATTATATTATTATCTATTCAATTTAATTATCTAATTTAATGCCTAATTTAGAGTTAGTATTTAAATATTAGTATTTTGACATCTAGATGGACTATGTTCCATTTACGATAATAATAATATAATAATAATGATCAACTTACGTTTTAACGAGTGTAGTTTTTTATAGATTTGTATAATAATCTATATATATGCATATTTATTAGTAATAACATTTAATAAGATTGTATATATAATGCATTGTAATAATCCAATTATCAATGTTTATGATCGATAGGTTGAACTGACAAAACAGAAATATCATAATCTAAACTATCGAGGTGAGTTTCGTGTTATTTCAAAACTGAGATATATGCGATGTACCACGTGATTACATGATTACTTGATTATCTGTTTAAATTGCATTTAAGCACGAATGTTGATTTTTAGATATATTATGTCATGTTAGTCATCGGGTAACCAGGAGCTGAAACGTAACGATCGTTGGCTCATTAATATATATGTAATTTTAATGGCTGAAACATGATGATTGTTTGCTCACATATATATTGGTACGATTAGTACACAAGCGGGCGCTTGTTTGTACTAAATCGATACTAGCAGATACTTGTCACTATCAAAAGTGCTGGTATAGATAGTCGTGACATAGATAGTGCGCATGCTTATCCATGTCGGATAACGAATTAAAATCTGGTTAACCCTGACAGACAGAGATCTCGCTATACTTTCTATATTTTACATTTTCACGTTACACATCATCATTGCATATTGTGTGATATTTTTGTACACAAACACACGAAATCATTAAGCCTTTAGGCTTATGCATGTACGTGTATATCTCATGGCACAACTAGTTGGCTCGTCAAGAAGGGAACTCGTAGGACCAGATGATACCTGAAGATATTCTCGCTTAGTTATAGTCATCTTTTAGACTAGTTTAAATCTTATATCGTTTCCGCTTGTGATGTAAAACTTTGATATATGAATAAAATTGTTGTTTTGTTAAAGTAAATCTCGGGTGTCATACATAGGGATGGCCGACAGCTGACAGCAGAGGCCAGCGGCCGGTGGCAGGAAATGGGATTTGGTGGTGGGTGGTGGACTGATGTTTGGGTGGGTGAGTGAATGAAGAAATGGGAGGAAAGAAAATATAGCATAATTAAATTAGAGGTGGTTAAAATGAAAAATATTGGATTACACTTGGCTTTCTCTAATTGGTTCAAAACCTGCTCTCCCCTTCCTCCGATCCAATAGGAGGCTGCTCCTCACTCTATAACATTTGACGTAAACATTTGGTGCATAAATTGGAGTGAAAACATGCTTGGTATGATAAAGATTCTCTTTTACGTCAAAATGGTGTAAACATTTTATGCTTACATCGAAGATGCCCTTATATACAACAACAACAATACTCAATTAATATTTATCTCCGTATATAATCGCTCTAAATGTAGGGGCGGATCTACGTTATAGTCAGTGGTGACACGTGACACCAGTCAATTAAGTCGGGTTATTGCAAAATTAGTTGAAAAGTGTTTGGTTCTTTAAAGTGCTACCACTTATATTTAGGCAGTGCACCTCACTGTCTAAATAAATTACCATGTAGAGTGAGCTTCAAATTTTTTTACCACCGGTAACTAAATTTTATGAGTCCGCCACCATGACTAAATGTCATTTTTCAATCACTCTTAATCTCCTTATATCATCGGCTCATCGCTTTAAATGCCGTTATAAATGTATAGTGTATAAATTAAAAAAAGTAAATAACTATAAAATTAATTTGATTTTATGAGTTGAAAGGAGTATCAATGTAATCTCTGATCTTCAAATTTTAAAACATTAAGTTTTATAGTCAAATGCTTTACAAGGCTTTAAAACTTAAGATAAGATAACTTTAACCACTCACCATTTTGTTCATAATCAACAAGTAGAATGAGGTTAAAAAATGAGAATTTTTGTGAGAATGAATAAACCAATAAGAAAACGTTACGTGTCATAAAATTCACCTATCCTCACATTTTTAAAAATTAAATATCTCAAAATTTACTCATTGAAAAAATTATAAAAATTGCACTATAAAAATAAGCATTTTTTCTCTTCGATCAGGCATCTCATATGATATACTTTCAATGACTTTTTTTTATGGGTTTTACAAATTGTACAATATTAGTGTCACGTATGATACTAGTTGGTATCAGGTGTGATAGTCGTTTACAATACCCACAAAAATATAAAAAAAAGTTCATCGAAAGTATGTCATGTGAGATGTCTAATTGAAGAGAAAAAACGCTGAATTTTAGGTGCAATTTTTATAATTTTTCGACTTACCGTTTGTGAGATATATAATTAATTTTTAAAAACGTGGAGGAAAGTAAGTTTTGTGACACGTGACAAATTTTTCTTAGTTTCTTCATTCTCGCTAAATATTGTTGTATTCATCTGAAAATCACTCCCAATAAAGTAATAAGTAATAATAAATTAAATTAACATTTTTTGTTTAACTTAATAAAATATTTTCAAAATAAAAAACAATGGACAAAATTTATTGTCGGGAAAGGATGATTGCTACTGTTTTTCTACTAGCCATAGTAGTAGTGTATGAGTCATCTAACTACATGTCGCTTGCAAGTGGTCTATTGTGGGGAAATTTGTTTTAACTATAGCAAGAAAATGATATTTACAGACAAGTGGCTATTTTTAGTGTACACCCACTCCTGAAGATAATATTTTTAGTTCGGGTGATTAATTATGATCTGCTGTATGGTGTTCTTTTATAATATAAAGTAGACACTAATACCTGGATTGTCTATTTTCATGAAAATACATACACATGCATTTATAATACACGAAATGTTGCTTTTTTAAAGATAAAATGATTTGTATCAATTTTAACTTTACTATGTATAACCGGAACAAGTTTAACGCATATCAACTATAAGACTGTGAGTTCAATATAACATGTTAAATTTTAAAGTTGTCTTGATACATATATATATATATATATATATATATATATATATATATATATAATATAAAAGTTAGTTTTATCAGTTTATATGTAACACGTGATGTGATGTTTTGGTAGTAATAACAAATAACTTATCATCAAATGAACTAATAATTATATTAAATTTCATTTTGCTTTTAAATAATAGAAAAACTATATTTTTTTCAGATATATGTCGTTTTTATGTTTCTCGTTATACTAAAATGAAAATTATAAAAGTCGATTGTGGTTTAGTTGCAAGTGGATCGTAGAGGTGAACAAAACTGGTTTTTGGGCCAAACCGATTCGGGTTGGAAAACCGAACCGGTTTTTGGTCAATGGTCAAGAACCGGTTTTTTCAAAAACCGGGTTGAAACCGAACCGGTTTGGGGGGAGAAAAAACCCTAACCGGTTGTAACCGGTTTGGAACCGGTTCGGGTTCAAAAATCGGTTTCAAACCGGTTTTCCTATAAAATTCGGTTTTTTTTCGAGCGTTGAGCGTTTTAGGGAAAATCAACGTATTCTTCAAATTTTTTCCGATAGAATGCTAGTACATTAGGTATGGAAACATAACTTAACAATAACTTAAAACAAAGTCTTCTAAATCTTCATAAAAATATTATTGAAACCAATAATTCTATATAATTCAATCTTATTCGAGCGTTAAGCGTTTTAGGGAAAACCAACGTATTCTTCAAATTTTTTCCGATAGAATGCTAGTACATTATGAATGGAAACATAATCAAACAATAACTTAAAAGAAAGTCTTCTAAATCTTCATAAAAATATTATTGAAACCAATAATTCTATATAATTCTTCAAAAATCTTCAACTTTTATTAATCTTTAATTCTTCTAACATCTTCAACTTGGGTAGTCTTCAAAAGTCGAAATCTTCTTCGGAGGAAGCCTCTTGCGAAGCTTGATCGAGAGCAATCTCTTCATCGGAAAGTGATATTGCCATACCCGCTTCCACCTCGATATCGTGTATATCTCCTTCGTATTCCAATTCACCTTCGAGACTTGAAACGTTTTGTATACGTTCCACGGCGTCTAAGTGATCCTTCAAGCATATACACATCTCTAATGAGGCCGGTGTGAGTCTTATTCTTCGTATGGATAGTACCTTGTCACTAAGAGAAAAGGCGGATTCTGAAGCTACCGTAGAAGCTTGGACGGTTAGTAAATCTCGGGCCATGATGGTTAGGATGGGAAATTGAGATTCCCTCCCTTTCCACCAAGCCAAAATATCAAAATATGCGAATTCTTCGGGTCCCATTGAGGCTAAAAAATCCGTTTCGGTATATCTCCCAAATTCGCTAGTGGCCCTTTGGTCACCATCACCCCTTGCCCGTTTATGGTTTTCTTGTCTTAAACTATTATATAAATTAATCATTGGATCTCGGGAAGAAGATGATGAAGCAAACATTGTGGAAGCCGAACTAGAAGAAACCATTGTTGTTGAACTATATTTTTGAAAATAATGACTAAATAAATCTTTAAAAGATTTGTTAAAATAGTCTTTTGTATTTTGTGAAAAAAATGGATCCTCATCATTCAAATCCAAATCGTTACAAATGTTATCGATAAGTAATTCCACCCCGGAAATGTTCAAACATGGGTTTAACGCAGCGGCACAACTAATTACCGGTGGCATTTCTTTAAAATATTTTCTTAGTTTTGCTTTCTTGGGAGGCACCATTATTGCATATACATTACCACAAAATTCGTATTCGCTTAGTTTTGAACTCATTAAAAATATTTGATTAAGTACCAAATGACTTGTGGGATAATAAACACCCGATAATAAAGAAGTTGCGGTTTTAGAAAACTTTGAGCAATTCGGTTATCTTTTGAATAACTTCCCAATAGTCGGAGGAAAATGATGTTGCAAGACCTTTTTGAACAAGTTGATCATGAAAAACGTATAAAGTGTCGCGTTGCCGTAAACCACACATAAACATGTTGTAAGTCGAATTCCATCTTACGGGCATGTCCCAATTTGTAACATCCACCCTAAGGGCCTAGTAATCCGGGTAAATTTCTAACTTTAAATTTATTATTTAATGTGTTAGAAATATTTGATATGTTATGTTTATTTGATAATATTAGTCAAGAGATTAATTGAGTTATTGTGACTAATAAATAATTCATTGTTTTAAACCGAATTAGTTGACGGTAAAGTAGAATAATTGGTTTTCACAAAATGGTTTTAGGTTCCCCATAATAGATTAAGAAGGGAACTAAAATTATAATGGTATTGGGTTAGATTAATATATATATACATACTTTCTCAATTCTTCTACACAAATATACACACTTCTTAAACATTCCGGCGAACCGACTTGAAATCCCAAAAATTGAAAGAAACCTTCTGTGAAATCTTAAAACAGTAGAATAATCACCCTCTTGTTACAAAAACGAATTCCAGTAACATCCTCATCATCACTCTGTTCCTGTAAGTATTTGATGTTTATAATTGTATTTTGATGAAATTAGCAAATTCTCGAATTGATATGAATTTTAAGCTTAAAAGATGTTATATGATGTTATTTGATGCATATAAGTTGTTAGAAAGCTTATTTGAATGATAGGAAGTCAAATTCGTGAGTTTTGAAAGAATTCAGTTCGAATTTCTGGGTTCAGCAGCGAACTTCGCAGCTTGAAGATGAACTCAGTTAGCAGAACATGATTGTGAAGCAGTTACCACTGTTAGTTAAGAATTGTAAGTAGTTTCCACTGTTTATGTAATTAACACTGTTAGTTAAGAATTGTAAGTAGTTTTCACTGTTTATGTAATTAACACTGTTAATTAAGAATTGTAAGTAGTTTCCACTGTTTATGTAATTAACACTGTTAGTTAAGAATTGTAAGTAGTTTCCACTGTTTATGTAATTAACACTGTTAGTTGAATTTATACTTAGACTTTCATAAATGAAGCAGTTACCACTGTTGGAAGTTAGTTTTCACTGAATGTTCAAATGTGGTAGCTAATACTGTTTATGACTTTGTGATAAGAATGAGTCTGTTATGGAAGTTATCTAACTCATTATTTGTTGTATTTTCAGATCAGCAGAAGACTCATTGATATTAGATTTCTGAGTTGTGGGACTGAGACCAACAGGTGAGTGGATCTGTGATCCTCAGTGTGATTCAGTTGTAACATGTTTGGTTACAACGGGTAATGTAATACTACTGTTGATAGACTGTTTAGTTTGGGTTGTTTATATTATCCATGATGATTATGGATTATGTGATATTTGGCCATTGGGCATATGTGATATGTATATTCAGAGGTCAACACTGGTTGGGCTTAGTTACTATTGTTTGGCCAAACACGGGTTCCTTATACACATAGTTGATAGGAACTGTTGTTGGTGAAGATAGTAACAAGCTATCGGTTAATCACTGTATTGACCTGCAGTTGATTTTAAGTGTTTCTTGGAGGATACCTCAGGAACCACCGGTCCTCTTTGACGTTGTGTGTTTACGATTATTCGCTGTAAACAGATTTGTTATTTATGAGTTAGACTGTTGGTTACAGTTCTTCTCACTTAGCCGTGTGCTAATCCCACCACCCTACTTCTTGCAGGTTAATGTTTGATTAATTGATGGGCAAGAAGCTTTTGGTTTAATGGAATGTTTGACGACCAGCTACTCTCATTTTGTTTTGATACATAATGATGAGATTTGTACTGTATAACACCCAAACTGATGTATGTTTTATGTTTTTTAAACGATATAACTTTAG
Source organism: Gnaphalium uliginosum (assembly GCA_963930675.1). Lineage (NCBI taxonomy): Eukaryota > Viridiplantae > Streptophyta > Magnoliopsida > Asterales > Asteraceae > Gnaphalium > Gnaphalium uliginosum. The sequence continues at coordinate 9,120,436 of OZ005682.1, read as the reverse complement.
CATATATTGTAAAAGTATGTTTTGATCAGACATTTCCGATATTTCAAATATAAAATGATATTTAGAAAGTGGGGGTGTTACACAATTAGGGGTTAAAAAGATGGAATCCGTTTCCTTACATAATCTCATATAATGTTTGTATCTAGCCTTACCCGAACAAAATATATCTTGTAACATAATTTTATACGCGTTTTTTACTACGCTTATTTCTTGAACCGCTAGTCCGTCTTGCACAACCAAGTTAATGATGTGTGTAACTGTTGGGTCACAAGGTTCCCAAAACTTAGATACAGATTAAATAACAGTTATCTTAACGTGTTAGTTTATATCCAAGTTTTATATCAAACAAGTTTAAATTAATCTAGGCGGAAAACAAGATTAATTTTGACACAGAGTTTATTATGAATCAAAGTATTATTCACAATAAAGTATTTGTCTCACACAGATGACAAAGTATTTAAACCCACACAGATGGTTTGAATACGATCCAAGTATTAGTATGTTAAGATACAATTATCACTACAAACTTTAACAGTTAGTGTGGTAATGCTTTGAGCCTAAGCTTAAAGGTCTTGTATACTATTTTGCTTTGAGAGCTTGGATTACTTGGATATCTTGAAGAGTGCTATTGAGCTGCTATTTATAGAGTTGAGTATCAACTTCTATTACCCAGCTCAGTCAGTTGTCCAAGGGATAACACATTCATCTTGGGCAACTTTGCACTCTACCCTTTTTGCTTTTCTTGGAAATAGAAAAAGCAAAAGGAAAAAGGTTTCTTTGCTGAGAAGAAAACCTTTGTTCGATGTTTGACCTTTCTCAAACATCTTATCAGTTGTATCTAGCCTAAGGAGAGAAGAATATCTTCTGTACACTTGTACTTTCATTCTTCAATCTGTGCTCTTCAGTCTGTGCTCTCAGTCTGTGATCTTCAATCTGTGATCATCAGTCTGTGATCTTTAGTCTGTGAAGTCTTTTGTCTTCAATCTTCATTCTTCAGATGATGAATTCATAAGTCTTCAGGAAGAGCAAGGCTTTCAGTCTGTGAGATTCTTCAGTCTGTGCAGCACAGACTCAGAAACAATTCTTCAGTCTGTGCAGCACAGACTCAGAAACACAGACTCAGGAATTCACTAAGTTTTTCCTGAATACAACAGAGATAGGTTTTGACTCTTCAGATTTATAACTTAGGTTTGATCATTGTTTTTCCCAACAGTAACACATCTACTATGGTAGAAAATGCCTTTCAAAGGTGGTTCGTATTTTAGTATTAACCTTTGAACGACGTTTGTATTATTAGTCGCGTTATCAAACGAGATTGAAAAAACCTTTTGTTCTATTTTAAACATTTTCATTACATCTCGTAAAATGTAAAATAAGTTTTTAACCATGTGAGGATAGTCAAAGTTTTCAAAAGCAATGGTACGTTTCATCATTTGCCAAATTGCGGGATCAACCCAATGTGCGGTAACACAAAGGTACGAACCGGGCAAACCATGAGGAGCCGACCAAACATCGGTTGTTAAAGATACATTTGTATTTAAGTTTTCAAAACCGATTATTAGTTGACTTTTAGCATTTTTCCACAATTTAAGAGCATCACGTCTAAGAGTAAGACGACTTACATGATTATATCGCGGTTGAAGAGTATTTTGAATGACCCTAGTAAGCCGAGGGTTGTCGAAGTGGTTGAACGGCAAAGCTTCTTTAATCACAAAGCCGGCAAATGCTTCTCGACACCGCTCCGCTTCGTATGCAAAAATACCCCCATCTCGTGACATGGTTGCTTGACTCGACTCGGGATTACTTTTGACTCCATCACAATGCTTTGTAGCATGTGATTTCAAAGTAGAGTTGGAGTCGGCTTTTAAAAATTTCCCGCAACGTTTACAAAATGCCTTAGTGGAACCATCCGACAATAACACTTTGTCGTAATTACACCAAATCTCGGGATTTCGTTTGGTTACCAAAACTTGAACTATAGTTGGTGCATTTGAAGAACCAACACCGGCGGAAGTTGAAGAAGATTGAGTGGCCATTTTGATAGCGTTTCGAGAGCGTTTTGAGAGGAGTAGAGAATTTCTTGAGAGTTTCGTATGTAAATCGTAAGCGTTTTGAGTGTTTAAAGACTAGAATTAGCAAGATTGAGTGTTGTGACTAAACTAAACCCAAGGTATCTATTTATACTAGTTTTAGGATGGTAAAATGGTAAAAAAAACAAGAAAAAACGGTCACAAAACGGCTCTCTAACGTTCAAATCGCAACAGGTCAAAAAACCGGTTCCAAACCGGTTTTTAAAATCGGTTTTCCAACCCGGTTCGGGTAAAACCGGTTACAAACCGGCGGTTTTTGTAAAAACCGAACCGGTTTTTATAAAAACCTGTTTCAACCGGTTTCGGGTTCGGGTTTTTTTTCAGTTTCGGGTCGGGACCCGGTTTTTTTGGTCAAGTCTAGTGGATTGAGTGGGAGTTGGAGTGGACTACTAAAACGAGTCTTCTAGTACTACAATGCATCACCTAACGGTCAAACTTCAAGGCTTCCATACTTTAATTCTTATTATTTTTCTAATGAATTATCCAATTATTATTAATACGTTTTCATGGATGTGATAACTTACAAGTATGTAATTAAAAATTAAATTAACAAGATAAGAGCAACCATGTATAGCTGAATTTCAAAATAAGTAGAAGTATGATATACACACACATGCCTATGCACATCCTATATGTGTAATTTATGCAATAATAAATCAATAATGTGGTACAAATGAAAATTACATAGGGAAATAAACTACCCCCTTACAAGTTACAAGTCACATATAATGGGCTTTACATGTATATTTATAGGTGGAATTCATTTTTGAGGGACACATGATGTACTCATATCGCAAGACTTTATATGATAAATAAACAATAAAATTCAAATTGTTTTGCAATTTAATCTATGTGATAACTTGATTCGACGACCTCTTCCCTTTCTAGCTTCTTTCTCATCCTTTGATCCCTTATTCTTATCATTAGCTTTTTGTTTTTCCGAAACAAACGATCTCATACCAAATAGCATTTTCGACATTACCGAATCCGAATGTTTCCATGTATCCGAAGGTGAGTCCACAATCTCGACGTGCCACATAATCTTTTTGTTTTGAGGATTAAGTCTGTCTTTTCGAAGAAGATCATGTGTAATCACGTTCCCTAATGGGGTTGGTCCAGAGTGTGCTTTCAAGTAGCTACCATGACGTGTTTTCAACCATAAGGAATGTGGTTCCTGATGGTCAAATTGACCCTCGGGTAACCATAAATGAGAGGTATTCTTTTTTTCTGGTAGTGTTTGGGTTATTTTAAGATTTCTAGCTATCATTCCTGGAATAGAAGGTTGGTTAGACGCAGTTAGGTATTTTCTGTAACAACTTTTTAGATATAAAGATTCTTCATCGTTCACCTCGATTGTCCATTGTGCATTCTTGGTAAAACCATCTCGGGATTTAGAGACCGATATTTCATCTCGTTGTGCAATTAGGTACCGATCTTGACCATTTTTCAGACGGATAATCATATTATCATGAAATAACTCCATATCAAATGAGACTTGATTAGAATTAGAAAAGAAATCGTTAGATTTATTTTCAACCTAAATGAACCTTCTAGATACGTGAATGTAACAGGTCGAAAATAAATCTAACACGATTTCCTTGTTAGCATGCAAAATTTGGTTGAAAGATAAGGAAGAAGATGAGATATTGAAACGGTAAAGGAGTTGAGATTCAATACCAAATTGTCAAATTTGGGTAGTTCCCAAATGATGATTATTCTACAAGTTTTTTGTTTCAACCCGACACGTTGCTCAAGTAGCACAAATTATGGGATACATCCATCAGTTATGATATTTTAGCAATTACAATAAATATTCTTTTTTATTTGTTACAAATATTTTATGGGCAACATCTATTTCTGCATTACGATATTAACATACCAAAAATAGCCTCAAATCCTCTCAAATCTAGGACATAATGGCATATCTACCAATAGCGGTGGAACAAGCTTTAATAAAGTTAAGATTCAAAAATTATCTACTTGTGTACAACTATCTTCTATGATCAAATATTTTGAGTTTAAGGGAGGTAGTTTCGTAAAATGGCAAGTTATTTAAAACTTATTATGACCAAATCAAATATTATACCTTCAGGAGTATATTAACGACATCGTTTTGCTAATCGGAATCTCTATCTATATACACAATATAAATTGAAATTAGCGTTTTAAAGACTGACATTCTCGTAAACTTGCTTTTTTATTTTTTGTCTCGGATTAATTAGTGCTCAAGTATTATTTTCGGCTTGATTATATCAAATACAAATGATGTAGTTGACGTTACTACAAATAAAACAAATTCTTCTGAAAATAAAACAATAATTATACTTTCATTCTACCTGTTTTTTTTAATAAAAAAAATGTAAGGGTTAAAAACGATAATACTTTGAAACATAAAGGGTACAATTGAACTAATAAACATTCTATCGGGTCACAAACAAACAAACAATGAAACAATCACTATTCGATAACGGTGTGTGACTCTGTGTGTGTATGTACAGGTAGATGAAAGCAATGGATACGTGGTCACTGACTACTACTTCCACACCTTACACCACAATCAACTACCCGCCGTCAAACACCCACCGGAAAAATATCCGGCACCGGTCAACATCCATCACAATCGCTAACTCCTCAACAAAAGATATATGGCGAAAAACACCAAAAAAGCCCACGACTTTAAAGCAGCAGCAGTCATCGTTTCTTCAACCTTATCGTCGAAAACCCGAAGTGGGTTTTTTAGATCACAACGTCGATATGGAAGAACTCGTATCATCTATCAATCAAACCACAGACGAACACCAACTGTTTGCGTTAATGTCTCGGTACAAAAACCGACAACTTTCAATACGGTTCATGGTAACCGTACTTACACGTGAAACTGATTGGCAACGATCACTTGCATTGCTTGATTGGATCAACGAACACGCATTATACACGCCTTCCGTGTACGCGTACAACGTAGTGTTACGAAACGTGCTAAAAGCGAAACAATGGGAGATCGCATATGGACTGTTCGACGAAATGCGTCAAAGAGGATTATCACCTGATAGATATACTTATTCGAATTTAATTACTATGTTTGGGAAAGAGGGTAAGTTTGATGATGCATTATCTTGGTTACAAAAAATGGAACATGATCACGTGTCTGGTGATCTTGTGTTGTATAGTAATTTAATTGAGTTATCTCGTAAGTTATGTGATTATTCTAAAGCGATATCGATATTTTCTAGATTGAAACAATCAGGGATTTGCCCTGATCTTGTTGCGTATAATTCGATGATTAACGTGTTTGGAAAAGCTAAGTTGTTTCGCGAAGCTCGGTTGTTGCTGCAAGAAATGAGATCAGTTAAAGTTGAGCCTGATACAGTTAGTTATTCGACATTGTTAAGTATGTATGCCGAAAATCAAAAATATCTTGAAGCGTTATCGGTTTTTTCTGAGATGAAAGGAGTGAATTGTTTGCCTGATCTTACGACGTGTAATATAATGATAGATGTGTATGGGCAGCTTGATATGGCGAAAGAAGCTGATCGATTATTTTGGAGTATGAGAAAATTGGGAATCGAACCGAATGTAGTTAGTTACAATACGTTATTGAGAGTGTATGGTGAAGCTGAGCTTTTTGGGGAAGCGATACATTTGTTTAGATTAATGCAGAGAAAAAATATCGTTCAAAACGTTGTTACGTACAATACTATGATCAAGATTTACGGGAAGACTTTAGAGCATGAGAAGGCTAATAATCTGATTCAAGAAATGCAAAGTAGAGGGATAGAACCAAATGCTATTACTTACTCCACGATAATATCTATATGGGATAAAACCGGGAAGTTGGATCGAGCTGCAACTTTGTTTCAGAAGTTAAGAAGCTCGGGTGTTGAAATTGATCAGGTTCTTTATCAGACTATGATTGTAGCATATGAACGAGCTGGTTTAGTTGGGCATGCAAAACGATTGCTTCATGAGCTTAAAACACCAGATAATATACCTCGAGCAACTGCAATTACGATTCTTGCTGGAGCTGGTCGCGTAGAAGAAGCAACATGGGTTTTTCGTCAAGCGTATAATGGCGGAGAGATTAAGGACATATCAGTGTACGCCTGTATGATTGATCTTTTTTCAAGAAATCGAAAGTATGCTAGTGTTATTGAGGTTTTCGACAAGATGAGGCAAGCAGGGTACTTTCCCGATTCTAATGTGATCGCTCTTGTACTAAATGCTTATGGGAAGTTGCGCGAATTTGACAAGGCGAATGAGGTTTATATCGAGATGCAGGACGAAGGGTGTGTGTTTCCTGATGAAGTTCACTTTCAAATGTTAAGTCTTTACGGTGCAAAACGAGATTTTGAGATGGTGGAGTCGTCGTTTGAGAGATTGGAAGGTGATCCGAATATTAACAAGAAGGAATTGCATCTTGTTGTTGCTAGTATTTATGAAAGGGCTAATAGATTGAATGATGCATCTCGAATTGTCAATAGAATGAAAGATATCGGACTTTTGAGATCGTAGTTTGTGAAATCATGTGCTAGTTCGAAGCAAATGCAGCTTCTTGATGTAAATGCTCGAAATGTGTTTGGCGCTTGATTAAATTATGTAAAAATGATAGTGAATTTTCATGGGTTATTGCTTGATTCTATTTATGCGTTATTGAAAAATACTTTTTGAACACCCTGATTTTTTAACCCACACAAATTACTCCTATCATCTAATCTAATCTAATGATATTTTACTATGCAATCAATGTGTGAAATACAATCTTTACTAAAACTTAAATTTATAATAGTGGTAGGTGGATCGAAGATCTTTGGCTTTGTTTTAGGTTACATCAAAACATAAAGAAAGAAAGAAGGAAACCACTTTAATCGAAGTATATTAATGACGACTTGATTGTCATCCTCGTAGTATATTTTGTAATCTTTTTAAAACAATGGTCAAAAGTCCGAAGGATTATGATCCATTTGAAACATATGCTTTCTAAGCCTTTTTATACAAGTCCTCATGGCTTGTGTTTCATCGATGTTGGAAGGACAAAACAATTTCGTACTAGTTGTAGCAATCTTCTCCAAGTAATAAAAGCAAGCATGTTAATCGTGTTATTTCTAGGTTAATCGGGCTAATATTCACTCTAGTCCACCCATAAAACGGTACGAGTGGATTCAAATTTAAACCAAACAAGCAGGCAGCAGGCAGCCGTCAGCCGAGTTAGGAACTGTCAACTGGTTGTTTCCGTGTCTCACCTGCTTCACTAGTACTTGAAGGAAATAAAACGTAGGAATTGAAATTCTAACCTTCATTTGTCATTACTCATTACCCATTCAATGTTTAAAACTAAGATACACGGTTAGGATTTCAAGTCCCACATATTATTTACTTCCAAGTAGGTGATAGTACAAGCAAAAGCAGTGTAATAGGCCTATTCCAATGCACTACCACGTTACTGCTATTTACAGAAACCCGACCCAATTTACCCAATTGGTTTGTCATGCAATTTGGTCCGATTAACTTTTTATTAGGCTAATGGTTGGAGTTAGCCGACCTGATTAACCAAAAAACCAATGAACCGCCTAATTAAGAAGACTATACATGCCATGTTCATTTGTAACACATGGTGGGTGTTAGGATTGGGCTGGAGTTATACGACTTGACACTATTGTATTCTAAATCCTCTAGTTTTCACCAAACCAATCAAACTTACATCATTTGCTTAAGAAGCAACTGATGAACGTTTTAGCTGGATTTCTCTATCTTGCAGGTAACACTTTATCAGGAAACAAAATTTCAAGAAGGAAGAACATGAGCCCAAAAAAGGCTCAAGTACAAAGGACCATCCATGGGCTAGACCCACCATAAATCCAATACGTACATAGTTGTGAGTGTGACAGCTGACTATTAACATTCTTTGCTCTTTAATAATTAGGTCCTTTAGTTAAGGGCACATTTAAGATCATTGTCATGGAGCTCACAGCTCAGTAATTCCTACATTCTAATCAGAACCATAAGAAAACACTAACCAACACTACAAATATTAAAAATTAAAAGACATTTAGAAACTCAAAATATCAACCATCATTTAAAACAATTATGATTCCACTTTTGACCAATATAAACGTCTAATTTTTTCCAAACACAATCAAACATGTAAAGAAGTTAAGCAGCAAATTTAGGAGCTTCCCTGTTCTTGAGTATCTTCCTCTCCAGTTCGTCTTTCTTAGCACCAATAACCCTTTCCACCTCTTTTCCCTGTTTCAGCAATACAAGTGTCGGCATCGCCTGCACACCAAATTGTTGTGCCACATCCTACAATCATCCATTTATTTTAATCATCAAAACTCCTCATATCTTCCATATTTCAAGAGTATCGCTAGTATCTGCTCTAACCGCACATGTTAAGATACATAAAAAATCTCCAGCATACCTAAAAATTAGCGAAAATTTATACAGTAATATACAATTTGACAATAAGGGGTATGTAGAACTTCTCACTCCCAAATAGGATTTCAAAATCCAAATTTGAAACAGAAAAGGATTATTGACCGGAACTTCAAGACGTATGAATCCACATGATCACATCCGTCTACGTGACAGATGATGTGGCACTACATGCCACCGTCTCCATATACATGCCAGACTATGTGGCAGTCCTCATCAACGTTTGACTTGTTACCTAATAAAATCTCGAACTTCCAGTCAATATTTTTTTTTCCTTAGCAAAATTGGATTTCATAACCTTTAGTGGGAGCTAGAAAGTTTTACATACCACTTTTCAAATTTTATTCTAACTTTCTTGGCAACTTTCCCTAAAAATAAAAACTTTGATGTTATTTGGGCATAGATTTGTAAAATCCAATATTAGTTATAAATCAACACAACATCATACGAATCAAAGTAATGAGATTGGACCTAATTAACTAAACGCTAATCATTGATAGTGAAATTAGGTCATTAATATATCACAATCAATCAAAGAAACAGCTAGATCAACCTAAAACAGATAAATTAATTAATAACTAAAAGTAAATATATATAAACACCTGTAATTCATCAACATCGATTTTGATGAAATCGATCTCTGGGAATTTAGAGGCGAGAGATCGAATAAAAGGCTCCAACATCTTGCAAGGTCCACACCATGATGCTGAGAAATCAACCACCATTAATTTAGGTGATTGCTTTGATTGATTGTAGTGAAGTTGCCAGCGATTTGAAGAATGAAATTCGATGATTCGTGATTCTTCCGATGGTGTATCTCCGTCGTTGGGTGGTAGCTCTCCGCCTCCGACCAACGCTGATAGGATCGATCCCATTATCTTTCTTTTTAGTTTGTACGTAATCAGTCAACTTTTGAGGTGAAGTGTTTTGATGAGTCAAGGAATACAGCCGTGGTTTTCTTGTAAAGGTTTAGCTGAATTGCATAAATAGTCCCTTCACTAAATAAATCCTCAATTGGCATGCATTCGTTAAAGATAAAGTACAACCTAACGATATTGTTAATTAAAATGGAGGGACCGAATCTGTATATATCTTAACTAGGTTATAAACTCGTGATTACACGGTCTTTCTAAGAGACTTTTATACTTTGAATATAGGTAAGTTAATATGTAGTCATTAGTTACTTAAGCATTAATAATGTTAAGTATTAAACTGTGTATTTCAATGGTTCTTGGGATAGATATATAAACATACGATTATGATAATTAAATTAAAATGTGCATTTCAAATAAAATTATCTGTCATTTATTTGAATGTTAAACCCGTGAATACACATTCATTTCGCATAAAACTATCTTTCGCTTATTTGAATGTTAAGCATGTGAATACATACGGATATCAAATAAAAGTATTTTTCATAAACCTCCGTGAATACAAATGCATTTCGCATAACACTATCTTTCGTTTATTTGAATGTTAAACCTGTGAATACATACGCATATCGAATAAAAGTATAATTAAATTAAAATGTGCATTTCACATAAAACTATCTTTCGTTTATTCGAATGTTAAACCCGTGAATACACATGCATTTCGCATAAAACTATATTTCATTTATTTGAATGTTAAACATGTGAATACATACTATACGGATACCGAATAAAAGTATTTTTGATAAACCCCAGTGAATACACATGCATTTCACATAAAACTATCTTTCGTTTATTTGAATGTTAAACCTGTGAATATATACGGATATCAAATAAAATTATTTTTCATAAACCCGTGTATACACACAGATTGTTAAATGTGACTTTTAGTTGTATTAGTGTGAATAAATCATTCACACATTAAATTACCTGTCTGATGAGGGATTATTAATATGATGGTGTTATGTTAATTAGATAATCAATTTAATAAATTAAAAGTTAGAGTAATTTTAATAGGAATATTCGAAACTCGCCGTTACCTCCTATTTGGTAATTCAACTTCTCGAAAAACATATTTATTTATTTATTTTATTGAGATATATATGAAAGGGATAACTCGTCTATTTAAATTATAAATATAATATTTATTTATTTATTTATTCAAAAAGAGAAATTTTAGGTGAATAAATGAATTTGATTGGTTAATTGAAAGTGTGATTAAATTAAAGCATTTGATTGGTCAATAGAGCTTAATTTTAAGCAAAATTGAAGATAGCAAAGTTTTTTTTTATTAATATTTATAGATTCTGATTGACAATGTAAAACTGATGTCACACAATTAATGTGCTGGAAGTCTGGAACACCAATTACAGAGTATATCATTCTAAGTTGTTGATTATTTTTATTTTATATTTTATATCTTTTAACTTTTTCATACATACAAATATTCAACCTTTTTCTTTTTTTCAGTGATTCGTAAATCACTAAAAAAATTCTTACATTATTAACTGTATTTTATGATGTGTACAGTATATATAACACTGTAAAATACAATTAGTGATATATATACTAGTAATTTTTCCAATTATATATTATTAAAAAGGCAAACCTAATTCTTTTGGTCTTGCACTAATCCTCTTTTGGCTCTGATTAGAATTTATACGTGCAAGACCATTTTTTGCATGTAAGGCTAATATATTTATGATTTCTTATTGTTACCATAACATAGAAAACATGCCATCATGAAAAATACAAAAATCGAAATCCACTTGCACGATCTCTTCACCAAAATATCATATAATCATTATTAATCATAATCATAATCATAATTATCATAAATATATATAAGCAAACCCTCGGATTACTGGATTAATCCAACCCTTATTATGTATTCTGCAATTTTGATCTTTTAAACAAATCATTCGATAAAATTTTTTAATAAACCCAACCATTTTTCCCATTGCAACAATCTTACAGGGTTTTTAAAATTCCTAGAAATGAAATTTCAGAATTTGTTTATCCCATTCTTCCTTTGTTTCTCTATTCTTTCATCCCAATTCTACCTCCAGTCATCCGGCTTTCGTGAAATGTATACATTTATCCTTATTCAAATCCCATTTCTGTTATGTAACATAATTATGGATCATTTATGATTTTTCTAGTTTTTTCAGGAGATCGTCGTTGATCAGATTACCTCATGGTGGATCATATAGTCATCCCTTTGATCCATCTCGGGTCACCCAAATTTCATGGCATCCAAGGTTTTCTAGCCACATTTTCACTATTCATAATTCATTGTATTGTATGCCAATATACACATGATCGATTCTAAGATGCAATGCAAAAATAATTATTTCTGGTTGGGCCATGTATGCAGGGCGTTCTTCTACGAAAACTTTTTAACAGATGAAGAGTGTGATCATCTCATTCAAGTGGTCAGTCATCTTACTATCGAATTTATTTATTAAACTTATTGCAAATTATAGGCTCTTTAATGTTCTATACGAAAAAAATTAATGCTTAGTGTCATATGTTATTTTCGTTATGATTATTGGCGATTAGGCGAGGGATAAGCTCCACAAATCTATGGTTGCTGATGTTAAAACAGGTAAGAGCGTAGAAAGTACGGTACGTACAAGGAAAGGAATGTTTACTAGAAAAGCTCAGGTCAGCAAGCTAGCTTCACTACTAACTTATATTGACATGTTACTCATATGTTAGGATTAGTAATAAGGTGTTTGTAATATTTTGTTTGAAGGATGAAGTAGTTGCTGGTATTGAATCACGGATATCTGTTTGGACGTTCCTTCCTGTAGAAAATGGGGAGGCTATGCAAGTATTGCATTATGAAAATGGTCAAAAGTACTTACCTCACTGGGACTACTTTCAAGATAAGACTAATCAGGCGTTAGGTGGTCATCGAATAGTTACTGTACTTATGTATTTATCCAATGTCGAGAAAGGTGGAGAGACTGTATTCCCCCAGTCAGAGGTATGTTTTATTTAATTAATACTAGAGGTGGATATTTTGACGCATTTAGAGACAAATGGATTGATTTGAGTTGGGTTTTATGCCTAATGGATTTGAGGGTTAAATAAAGAGGTTGGGCGGGTCATAAAGGTTGAAAGTCATGTAAATATTCATATGCATAAAAGTTCCTAAATTATTTTGTTATGTCAGTACTACCTAACCCATTTTGACCCATTGCAAAAAGTACCTAGTTTGACCTTGTTCAACCTGCTAAGTATATGTGTACTCATATTTAACACATTAATTATGCTTTTCATTGTGTGCATATATCTTCTTATTTTGACTTGTGTTATGATGGTCTCAGATGAAAGAATCTCAACCGAAAACAGATGAGGACTCTGAGTGTGCCAAAAAAGGTTATGCTGGTATGTTCTTCAAGTTGGAAACACATTATGAAACATTATTTTCTAGTAAACTTAAGGTGTTCCTATGGTATGCAACCCTGTTGACTTTCAAGAGTCAAACATGTTTTTTTCTTCTTCTTTTTTGGGAAAACTAACATTTCCTTATAACTAAGTACCTACCTAAATCAAACTAACCAAGTTTTCCTTAAATAGCTGACCAAACTTTATGTTGACATTGCAGTCAAACCCAAGAAGGGTGATGCTTTGTTGTTTTTTAGTCTTCATCCTAATGGTACGGTTGACCCAATGAGCTTGCATGGGAGCTGCCCTGTTATAGAAGGGGAAAAATGGTTAGCAACCAAATGGATTCACGTCAGAAGCTTTGAGCGTAAGCGAGTCAACGTAAGTAAAAATGAAGAATGCAGGGATGAAAATGAGAACTGCCCCGAATGGGCTGCTCACGGCGAATGTGACAAGAATGGACCCTATATGGTTGGCTCTGCTGATAGTCCTGGAAAATGTAGGAAGAGCTGTTAAGTATGCTAGTTTTTTTGGTTTGTTTTTGCTCATAGCCTTTTCGTATCCATGTTTACACGAGTCCCTGTGTTTTTCAGCTTTTGTTTTGTGTGTGTTCCTCTCATAGGATTGAGATAAAGTTTTGGTTAAATTCTCCTTTTGTAATATGAGTTTGGGGGATGTGGTTGAAAATATAGAGGTTGTTTTTTTTAATAATGCAAATGAAAACCTGATAGAGCATCAAGATGCACAAGTACTAGAGTGAGGATTAACTGATCATGTGTGACAACCGACCCAAAACCTCCCCTTGGTGGACCTATTCGGCCGGTCCAACCCAAATAACCTTGACTTGGGCTCCAAGTAATCCTACACCTATAAATACAAACCTAAAACCTAACCCTAACACTTTTTAATCACAAAAAAAAAATCGTCCATGTGCTTGTGTGTGAGTCGTCGGCCGAACACCAAGAAGAGATCAAGAATCGAGCTCGTATTTTGCTCCGTGTATTACGTGTGCTTCTTGTTCCGTGTGCTCGTAAAAGTATATTCATAAACCTTAACCAATAGTTTTTCTTATTAATTTTCTGAGATGGACATATATTTGGGTCGATTAATATGTTTGGGGAATGGATATGTTGAGTTTAATGTGTTTTGAAAGTCGAAAGATTATATACCCGTTGATACCAGATTCTGTCCCGAATTTTCAGTCCAAAACATAGGTCGATTTGACCCACTTACGTTCGTTTTCAGGTTTCAGTCAAAACTAGAAAGTTGTAGATCTCGATTTTTATGTAAACCTTTGAGGTTTCGGCCTTTGAAACGCACCAAATTATTTTATAAAAATTGTTTAGTAAACTGCTGTTGTGGGTTACGAATTTTCACAATACTATGGTAAACTTATATTGGATTGACAAACTATTTTCTAAACACTTAAAAATTTTTAAAGTATGTTAAAGATTAGATTTTTTCTGTAAAAAAAAATATATTTTAAAAATCTTAAGTTGAATTTATTTGTTTCATTTAAAAGGGGTGTGTTAGTTAAGTTAATGTGGTATATTATGAGTTTTCGGTTTATAGTTTTTGGTAAAAGTTGTGGGTTATGAAAACATACTTTAAACATTGAATTAATTTTTGAAAAATTTACTGGAACAACTACAGTGAGTTAGATGAGTTGTGTTTTAATATTGTAATTTTTGAAGGTTTTTAAGTATTTTAAGTTTTATAAAAGATTTGAGGTGTCAGAAAACGCATTTGCTGTGCACAGAATTTGGGGAATTTTAAAAAAAATAGTTAGACACTGGTATAAATTTTGATAAAAATATTTTAAATTCTAGATACATCAAAGAGTCTGTGGTTAAATTTTGAAAGTCTAATAAATTCGTTTGGTCATGATTTAAGGTCGGTAAAGTAACACTAAGAATCTGGACAGAAAACATAAATTTAAATTATTGGTGTAAACCATACTCAGTTTATACGAAAGGACTTATATGAGATTTAACATACGAAATAAGGTTTATGGGAGACTTAGGAGTTTGAGAATGGTACAACAAGTGGGATTAAATGGAAGGGCTATTCGCCTCATCTAAAATTAGTAACCAACAAATATGTGTATAGGTGTTGTGGATTAACGTGCGGACTTGTTTGGGCAAATAACTTGCTTACTTATTCAAGGTGAGTTTTCGTGGCCCCATTTTCATTATTCATTTTTCATCGGGGGAAAAGTATGCTCTATGTGTTTTATTCAATCGTTTTTCATGCTGTGAATCTATTTTCATTTCTTTTGGACATATGAATGATTTGTGTGACACTATGAGAAACTTTGTGCTAATTATAATATACGGGGAATCATATTATCATTTGGTCATACTCTGCGTGAGTAGTGACTACGTATCATAATGGGGAATCATATTATCATTTGGTCATACTCTGCGTGAGTAGTGACTACTTGTCATGTGAGGAATCATATTTCGTTGGTCATACTATGTACGGGTAGTGACAATGTTTACATGGATGTTATCATTAACATTGTTTACCTTTGTGTGTGCCTTTTCATTTCATTGTCCTAACTCACATATTATCACAGCAAATCTCTTTAACTTGAGTCATTTATAAACCTGCGAAACTCACCAACATACGTGTTGACGTTTTTGAGCATATATTTTCAGGTAGCACTAGTGGTACTAAGGTTGAGGACAAGAAAGCTTAGTGGACTTTTTAGGTTGTATTAAATACTATTACAATACAATTGAAACAAGTGGTTTTGAATTATTAATTGTTGATTTTGGATAGACGTGTTTTGTCTTAGTGATATGGGATTCATTTATTGAGTGTACTGTTTGGTTTCTTGGTTGATGTGTATGTTATAGCACGAACCGTCATATGTGTTAAAGACATCACAACGCATTGAATTATAAATTTCATTTAGAATTCTATATATTGATGTGTTGTGATCCTATCATTGTTGTACTCTTTCGTTTCCGCTTTAGATGGGGTGTGACATCATGATTGTTTTAGATTGATGGTTTCGGTAACTTGAACTATACTTAAGTGGCTACATTTTTAATTCACAAGGCTGTGAAGGAACAAAAAAAGGCCCCTTGGCTAATAGGGGTGAGATTAGATTAAGGAGCACCCATGGGCTTGTCACAATTAGCCACGTAAACTAAAGAATTATTAAGGTTTTCATTTGGGAACATTTTTGTATCCTGTTTTTAGTCAGTTTTAAATCTTACAACAAACGAAATACATTGATTCAACAAACACTATGGATCAATATGCGGTTTTCGATCTATGGAGGGATTGTTTGGTGTAAACCTCTCGGGCTTATATACATGAGTAATGCTATATATGCTTAATTGCATAGACCTAAAAATATTAAAATAGATCTACTTTTTTCATTGATTGAATTTTTTCCCTCTCTTAATCTCATCCTATCAACTTTTCATATATACCAGTCACATTTTTAGGTCTAAATTTAGGATTATAAGTTTAGATTTACCTATCATTTTTCTATATACGTATTATAAACTTTAGTCTCTGCAATAAACAAAAAATCTAAATGATTTAAAAAGTTTTTTGTGTCTAAAATCAACCACTTTAATTTCAGTATGATCTTGAATTTAAAAATATTTAGAAACAAACAAATGTTTTTTCTTAATACAATGTTTTTTTTTTGTTTTTTTTTTCAAATAAACATATATGCAAAGTTCAACACTTTGGTGAAAGCTTTTTACTTGGTCTTATTCTTAATTTTAATGATTTTACCTTTTACTTTAAGAGTATAAAATACAATATATAAAATACAATAATTATAATTATCTGATGCCAAAACTTCCAATCGTAAATAGTCTGAGGAGTTTGAATGCAAGTATGTATACAGTTGAAAACACAAACGACAACATTTCAGTTGGACGATAGATACAAAATATACATATAATCTTCTCATCAAAGGAACCCCAATTTTCCCTCCCCTTTTTCCCCTTTCACTTTCCCCCTCATTTCACGCAGCAGCAGCAACAACATTTCAATGGAAGATCAAACCGAAGTAATTTCTCAATTTCAAAATCTCAATTATTCCTTTTTTCAAAGTCACATACATTATTCACATTTTAATGTATATTTTCTATTTCTCTATGTGTTCAATTTTTTAATTTATAATTTTGTAGAAAATGGAAGCGTTGAAGAAGGCATACGCGGATATAATACTGAATACATCTAAAGAAGCAGCTGCTCGAGTAATGGCGTCTGAGCGTAAAGCTCTTCGATTTCATCACGATCTGCGTAACACTAAAGACGAAGCCCTTCGAATGCTTGTTCGATTCAAGCATATGATTGATGTCAAGGTATTGTTTTTTTAGGTTCGGTTTGTGCGTTTTTTGAAGTCGATTTTTTTGTTTTATGATCTATGCTTTTTGAATTTTGTTATTGAAAATTGAATGTTTGTTGTGTTTGAAAGTAGGTAAAGGAAGTTAGCTACAGTTCTGTGATTTTATCTATTTAAAATTAAGTTCAGGAATGGCTGCTTGTATGTGATGTTGTTATGTATATTTGTAATACTTTCGAGTTGATGATTGTAATAGGAACATGTGTAATGCTTATGATTTGGGAGGTTGATATTGGCATATTGACTTCAAGCTATCATATGGAAGATAAGAATATTAAAGTCTGTGAATTTGAGAAAAGTGAAAACTTAACTATATGTCAAACATTACCTTGTTATCAATGTTATGTCACATTTACTAATAACCTTGTCAAAGCTATTAGGCATCTTAGTTAATCTTTGAAAATCTATTGATGAATCAAAGCGGTATTTGTGGGATTGAGAAGCAATTTCTTTTCTATTTTAGCATTTCAAAGGCACTGAATTTGACTCTGCTATTGGTTCAAGAAGCTTTCAGTGCCTCTAGATTGGTTGCTACTGAAATATGACATGAATAAGTATGTTTGACAAGTTTATAATAAAAACCTTACTCTATGGGATTGAGATCTCAGGCCGTTCGGCTTTTTCTCCCTGCCTTAGTTAAACGACTTTCTCGAGTTAGACATTGTATCAGCTAGCAAGTAGCAACCTATAGTAAAAGTGTATATCAGAAATAATCACACAAGAAGGTAAAAGTCTATATCAGAAATAATCATACAATTTTATCTGCATAATTGCGCGTTATTTCTACCTTTGTTTTTATATCGACAATGAAGAGTCTATGACTGGCACTAAACTGTCTGAATGTTTCTTGATATAGACAGCTGAAGCAGAAACAACACACTTGGGTCAGCAAAAAAGAATTGAAGAGTTGGACGCCCAGCTCAATGAAGCAGAAGGTGTGATTGTTGATCTTAGAGCAGAACTAAGGAATGCTCATGAGAGATTGGAGGAGATGAAGAACAGCGATATGGTACAGTCAAATGAACCATCTAAAAAAGTGCACACACATCAGGAAAATACAGCTCATGGTAAGAAGCCAGATGTTACTGAACAGTTCAAGTGCTCTTTTCAATCTGGGAGGTGTTGCAATCCATTAAAAGAGACTACAACATCAAGTTTTACTTTACCTTCCATAATCGTTGGAAACAAAGAGCCTGAGTTATATAGAAATGGATATACTCACAGAATTCGAGCAATTGAGAGTAATCTGGTGGATGTAAAAATTATTTCTGAAGATAAACTTGACGAGGATATTTGCTCAAAAAAGGAGCTGAACAATATTGTGGATGAAAGAATGTCTGGAAAATGTGATACATCAACTATTTTTGCCAAGACTATAGATACCAAGAACATTAACGGATCAGAAGTTTTTTCAATTATCAGCAGTGTCGTCAAAGATCAAAATGTTAAAACTCAAAGACGTCCAAGAAACAGAGTTAGATATGCCCAATCAAATCGCAAACTTCCTCGATTTTGTTATGCCCAGTCTATGAAGCCGACAACAGAGCCTAAGAAGTTGAATCTTAAGAAGAACTCTCGGGGAAAGGGTGAGAAATTGACAGAAAATAATGAACATAGTGCATGTACCCTCCGTAGAAGCATTAGAAAAAGAAAAGTTAGGTGTTGGGATCAGATATCTTCATTGTTCAAATCACGTGCAGCTCTTTCCCATTGCAAGAAGTACTTGGGCAATGATGGTGTGAAAGTTGATGAACACCAATGTAGATCTAAATCTACAAATGCTTCCAAAGAAAGCAAGTATGACGAGCACACCAAGTTGGTAAGTGAGTCGGTGGTTGCAAAACAGGAAATTGCTGTAAAAGAATTTGTTGGGACTTCAAGTTCTAACTCTACTACTAAATCAGACAAAGTACCCAAAACAGATTATGTACAAGCTGGAAATACTGATAAAAACAGGCTTCTGAAGTACACATTCAGCAGAAAGCGCAAGAAGGTTATGCCATCTGATAATTGCCCATCTGTTGAAAAGAAATTTTTGATCGGTGAAAACAAGAAGTTCGGTATGATAGAAGACTCATCCACCGATAGTCAAAACCTGGTTGAAGTTGCTTGCCAGGTTAGTTTCCTTTTTATGAAGATTCATTCGTATCGTAATTAAAATATTGGTCTTCTTATCACATCTGTTGGGATAGATGATCAGATACATATCTTTAATTGAAAAAAAAATAAAAAAGGGAAGACATCATTTACGTGGTTCAACGATTTTTTTACATCCACGATTGTTGTTGTGACTCTTATCTTATCATTCAATTTATGTAGTTAAAGATAATTTTACTAGTATAAAAATATACAAATTGTCTGTCTCACTTCAAAAGCAATTTTTTCGACAACTTTAGGCCCAGGACTCAAATCTTGTGCTCCAGTGTACATTCTAAATCGGGCTTCATATCCGGCAACAACTTCACATCTATGTTTCTTGTTGCAACAAGTAAATAGGATGCACAATCCATTACGGGATAGCCCTGAACTGCTTCATGTTCGTACAGTACTCACCAGAGTCTAGAGGGGGCAAAATGGGTGCATTGAGTAAAGTCAAAACGGGTCATGTAGGGCTGACATAAAAACAATTAATAATTTTACATTTATAAAACTTGGTACTTTCACCCTGTTCAATCAATCCATTTGACACTTTTCATTTTTAGTTAAGTGCTTTAGTTTGACCCGTTAGAGATCAAACATAACCCAAATCCACCTAGTTATAAGCAAATCTGTCAATGTCATCTCTAGGCTCATCTAATCGTTTGTGTTCTCCATTTATGCAGTTAATTTCCTTGTCTGGAGAACATAGTTGGTGAAAAAACTTGACTGCTTCCAAAATGTCATCTGCAAGCAACAGGGAGAGACTTCATCTATGTTTATGCCTTAAAAATATGTTTTATGGAAGTCCTTGAGGGCTGTTAATCATATTTTATTTATAGAGTATGAATTCATGTATTTATTTTGCTTGGTGAAAGTACATATTAATGTTTAATCATTCATCCATCAATCCTTGTTAATTGATAAATCATGATGCCAATTGACTGTGCTCATACAAATTAAATTGCAAACTCAACGGTAACTTTCCAATACAGGTTTTGGCTTCTTATGTGATGCTTAATAAGTTGAAGTTATTTGTAGACAACACTAATTATTAATTAACCACATACTTAAAATTTAGTGACCATGTCAATTACATCAGTTTGATATCCATCCTGTCCAATTAATTACCGTAAATGATCACTTTGAGATACAAGGACAAGTAAAATAACAATTAGAAATCGTATCAACTGAAAAACATACCGATAGAATTGTAGTAATCGTATATAGGGTGTGGTTATTCAGTTCGTATTGTACGGATTTTGAATCATCACAAATTGACCCGTAATCCTAACAAAATAAGAAACGGATAATCAGATATAGGTTAAACGGATTCGGATAAAATGGATTAATCCTAATTAGCTCAAGTTGAACGTGTGATATCAATTGGGACCAAATTTAACAAACAAAAAGTATACGTTTAAACTTTTATAGATAAAGTATACATAAGTACCGACCTTTTATGGGCAAAAACTACAAATATATAAATAAAAATACTCACATCCTTTAAACGCAGAGAGCTTCAAATAATTATACAAAAAGCTTATGGAAAACAAACTCATTACACCAAGTGAGCTAAAATTAAAGTAAACTTAATTAATTTTTATATGATAAACATTAATATATTATTAAAAATATATTATTTAATTGATCAAAACCTTATTCGGACTATTCGAATATTCAAAAATTTTAATTTTGATTATTTATCCGATCTGTGTAATCCGTTTAAGAAATCCGTAATCCGATTAATCCAATCAATTTAACCTAATTCAAATTTGAATCGGATAAATTATTCGGATTCAGATCAAAGTGACACCTCTAAGTGTGGTTGCCAAAGGAGATTGTAAGGGCTTCCGGGGGTCTAACGCAATATTTTGAAAAGAGGTTCAATCGGTCCGATCCGACCGGTTGAACCGGAAAAATCAAAGCTTCCGGTCCATTTAAAACCGTTTAAGGCATTATTGGAAATTGGTTGATCCGCCCGGTTCACCGATTGAACCGGAAAACGGACCGGATTTTGAACCATTTTACACTTTTTTTTTCCTTTTTTTTTATTTTATTTTTCTTTCTTATATTTTATTTATTTATTTATTATAATAGTCTAACAATAATACACATTTTAAATTACATATGTAACTAAAAATGTCAAAATCAAAATAAAAACTAAACTTTTTATATATAATTTATCAATCGGTTGAACTGACGATCCAACTAAAACCAAACCTCCTCCGGTTCAACTTAAAAATCAGTTTTCAATAAAATGGACCGATTGGCCTATAAATTTATGGAAGTGTCGGGCCCACCCCATTTTCATAGTATCTAATTAAAAAAAAACACCCGCCCTTTTCGTCCAGCAAAACTTTGTTTATAAAAGGCCTAAATCGTTCCAACCCTGCAATCGCGACTGATTACACACTTTTCAGGTATGGCAATCGACAAATTGATCAAGTAAAAGTGAGTTCTAATACCGATTGAAGTTATCGAAAAATTTAAAATTCTAACGCCATCAATCGGAAATTGGGGTTTCAGCAAAATTGGGGTTTGCGCTTCACCGTTCCTGTCATCCATCAGAAATAGAATTAGGGTTTTAACTTTTATCTCCAGATTGATTTTGTTGAAGCTCCATCCTATTCTCACTTGTATAACAGCTGAGGTTGTATATCAATACAAGTATTTGATTTTTGCGTTTCTAAACACAAAAACTCCCTGATCGTTAAACGCTAATTAAATTTAACCTATGTCTCAGCCCAATAACACTGCTGGAGTTGATAACACCTTCATACGGAAATTTGATAAAGAAGAATATTTACAACGAGCTCGTGCGCGTGAAGAAAAGCAGTTGGAAGGGCGTTCTAAATCTAAATCGAAAGGTCCGCCACTGCAAAGGAAACCGTTAAAGCATAGGGATTATGAAGTGGACCTTGATTCTCGTCTGGGGAAGACTCAGGCTGTCACTCCAATTGCGCCCCTTAGCCAGCAGGCTGGATACTTTTTCTCTGTAGTTAAGGATTCTGCAAACTATCTGGACCATATCAATGGAAAGACGCATCAACGAGCCTTGGGAATGTCCGTGCGGGTAGAAAGGGCATCTCTTGAACAGGTTCAGCAGCGATTTGAAAACCTCAAGAAGCGAAAAGGTCCGGGAACGTTTACTGAGCAAGATCTTGATGAGCGAATCTTGAAACAACAGCAAGAAGAGGAGGAAAGGGAGCGTCAAAAGCAAGAAAGGAAAAAGGAAAAGAAGAAAGAGACGGCTATAGAAGAGGAAATCGAAGTAGACCCGAATGTTGCATCAATGATGGGATTTGGAGGTTTTGGTACATCCAAAAAGAAAAAAAAATACTACTTTTTTGTTTTGTTGATCTTGAAATAGCAGCACTCCAACAGGAAATTACTTTTTTGTTTTGTTGTCATATGGCTTCTTCAAACTGCATGTAAAGGTTCTTTTACTATTTTCATGAGTGAATTTTTGTTAATTCTTCTGTGATCATATATCTTTATCATACACAGGAAACAATAGCAGCCAAGATGATAGGGAGTCTTAATTCTTAACCTTCAAGATGGGTATGAATTGAGTTTAATCAAGGTTGTGAGGAGGGAATATTTTTTTGGCTAAAAGGGACATTGGATTGATTTTCATCGAAACAAAATGTGAGTTGTTTAAATTTGTTAGACCCATTTTTGTTCTTGGTTAACATATCTTATTATGCCCTTTTGAGTCTTGAGACATATAACACAATTCAAATTTGACATACATAAGTAAATGGGTAGAAATTGCTGTCTATTTAACCGTACATCACACATATAAACATTTACGCTTGAATCTTGAATTAATTGCTTATGCTTTCATCATTATGCAGGTCAAATAACTGGTATAAGACAACCTCTCTTGGGATGCAATGTGATCCTTATGCAGGTCAAATACTTGAGTTTGTACGTGCCCAATAAGGCAATAAATATTACTGTGAAAGAACTAAGATTTTGGTACTTTCTTGTATATATTAGTTGGTGCAAGTAGGTATGGTTGAGTTTGCTTTTATTATTCTGTTTAAATAGGGTAGATACGATAAGTCTGTAGTTCCCAAATTTCTCTTATGTAATAAGAATTATTTGAAACTGATAAAAATACACCTCTCCGTTTTGCTAATATTCATTGTTATAGGTGGCTTTTGCGAGTGAGGATGACATCAGAGGTCCATGCTTCCAGGTGGAGTTGAAATCTACATAGCTTTAAATAAATTGGCTTTTTGTGCTTTTGATTGTTATATTTATATTATTATTAGAGTTGCGCTTTTATCAGGCGTTATTCATGAATATTAAGGCATAATACAAGAATTAACTGTTTGCGTAGGTTGAAATGAAACAGTTTTGCTTATAATGGGTATATAAATATGTTTTAATCTTTTATGCATTAAACTAACTAGGTTGTTGCTTTGTTATGTATTTATTGATTACAGTTTTGAGTTTGTGGTAGTAGTGTTAAAACTAATAACAATCTAAATCTGGAATTTATAATTGGTACTTATGAAGCTTTTTATGCCGTATTAAACTGATGTTAGTTTGAGTCAAATTAGAACTGGGCTTTTGAAAATGGATTTGATAGCCAGAATTTGACAAATACTAAGCTTTACTTTTCTTTGTTATTATGGTCCATGTAAACCATGATGAATGAAATTGGCAATGGTAATATTGGTGCATGTTCTTAAAGGGATTAAACAGTGATTGTAGGCAATTGCTGTTGTTGATTTTTGGCGCTGGTGAGTTGGGAGGTTGAGGAAAAGATGAGACGAAGATCTGAGAGCGTAAATATAGAACTGGGTCATAAATTAGTAGAAGCAACAGCTTCTTTTGCAGAAGTTTTGGAAGAACATGAAAGTGAGAGATGGGCACGTGAGATTATGGAGCAAGTTTGTGATGAAGTAGCTGATGAAGATCGCGCTGAAGCATAAGAACTGCAACGAGAATTGGCTAAAACTTTTTGTAGAGTTGTGCCAAGTGATTTTCCCATGTACAAAAACTGATGTTCAGCGATAATTATATCATGATCGTGAATATTACAATGAAAAATTTGCTTTTATTATTCTGTTTGGACTTTAGATAACCAAATGGCTATTGGCCTAGCGACATAAAGCCGTCAATCCAAGTTTTAGGGTTGATATTCGTAAAGAAATATTATGTTTAGATAGGGTAGATACGGTATAAATGATCATATTGCTATTTAAGTACCAAAGAGTATAAAGAATGTTTGGCTGGTTCAAGAGATTCCATCCTTCAAGATTTGAACTTTGACCAAATTTTGATGTTAAAAATCAATGGAATTTACTATTTTCTTTTAAGTTTTCTATTTGTCATCTATTATCAATAAATGATATATCTTGGTGATTTGTTTAGATTTGCTTTATGCAATATAGATTAGATTGATTTTAATTTCATATTAGTATTGGTATTAGGTTTCATAGTCATCAAATTTATTCAACTAATTTGTAATCTTTTCTAATTCGACTCAATCAATAATATTGATGTTAATTACTCCATCCATCTTAAAATAAACGTCCACATTACTATTTATATATGTCCTCAATATGATTTTACATTTATAAAAAATAACTATTAAAAATCATTGAACTTCTCATTTTACCCTCATTTATTACTCTCAATCATTTATTTCTTAAATAAATTTAGTCAAATTTGCCTTGAATATAAAGACAAAACTGACATTTATCAAATATATAGTCATACAAACAATTTTTGTTGGACAAAGGGAGTATTTTAAAATAACATGCACAACGTCTTTCTCTTGAGAGTGATTCAAGAATTTGCAACCTTAATAGGGAAGTAATATTCTTCTATAGTTCATCTAATTCATCAATTGCGAAAATTAGGGAACTAAAGAATCCTAATTTATGTTTCGTCTTATGAATCCGATTATAATGCGAACGCGTAATGGTAATTTAACACAGATTATTTGTTTATACCATTTGTATATGTTTAAAAAAAGAAAATAAATTGACATAAAAAATTAAGATAATATAATAATAAATAAATAAATAATAAGGCAAAAAGGAAGAAGGCAAATAAATAGGCACATAATTAATAAATGCACGATCGCGAAGGGAACATACAATTGTCTTATCCTCTGGTGGAATGTCGCAATCATGAAAATTGCCCCTTTTAAATCGTTAAATGCAAACGAATCTGTACGACCAGAAATAGTAACTAACATAAATGCGAAAACCGTGTATAATAATTATGTAATTATAAAATTTGAAATGAGTCACTTCATCTAATTCACCTTCACGGATCTTGCATTTTCATTTTATTTGTCTTCTATTTTACACTTGCTCACACTGATTTGGTTGATATAATTTTCATACTCTTTTCAATTCAATGGGTGTTCAAATATTTCCGGACCCGATATTTGAATATCCAAAATATCATATATGAAAAATATTTGAAAATCTCATATCCGAAATTCGGTTATTCGAACTTTCAGGCTTGAACGTCTGTTGGGACATAAAAATTAGTACTGCCAAGCTTAATATAAGTTAGTACTGCTATCCAAAGTTTCTACTGCCGGTTCATTTCAAAGTTTCTACTGCTGGAACAAGAACAAGATTAGTACTGCCAGAAGGATCTCAGAGTTAGTACTGCTGGTATGATTTCTGGAATTAGTACTGCTAGACCAGTTTCCATTATTTCCACTGTTGGTTCGATTTACAGAGTTTCTACTGCTACTTGTTTCTACTGCTTAGTGAAGCTGTCAGACTACCCAAAAGTAAAGCAGTAAAGCATATTTTACTTTATGGACACAGAGCATGCTTGAAGAGTTGACTTATGTGCATTAATTGCTATAACGTGTAACAGAGTGTCTAGTTTACTTTTGTGGCATGCTTAACATTGTAACTTGTGTAAATCCTAGGTTCATATAAAAAAGTGTAAGTGTGAACATGAAGTAAGTAAGCTTAGATAGAGAGTATACACAGATCAGTTAGCTTCAAGGTTATTGTAACCCTAATACAATCAAGTGTATTCGTATTATTTTCATAAATAATATTGGAGCTTTTTGTTATACAATTTGTATGTTTTGTTGTTTACTATATACAAACACTTATACAAGTCACACATATAACTTCCAAACATAACAAGTATTATTCCACAAATTTCTTGTTAAGAAGTTCAAGCACGGTTAAAATTTAATCTTGATCTTGATCAAGTCGATCCTGTCAAGTGGTATCAGAGCAACAGGTTGCTTTGAACTTTTGGAAGTCAAAATTTGGTTTGTTTAAAAGTTATTTTCAAAACTTTTATAAAATATCTTCTGATGAAACTCAAGCAAACAAAATCCCCATTCTCAGGCCAGATGAGTATGATATGTGGAAAAATAGGATGAAGCAGTACATGTTGCTTACAGACTATCAACTATGGAATATTTGTGTAAATGATCCTAAGTATCCTGTTAATGGTGATGGTGCCAGGATTCCAAGGGCACCACCAAATACAGATGCTGAAAGAAAGGAAAGAGCTACAGAATTTAAAGCTCTTAGCATTCTATTGATATCCATTCCTAATGAATATCAAAGAAAGTTTGAAAATTGTGAGGATGCAAAGGTTCTTTTGGAAGCAATAGAGAAAAGATTTGGTGGCAATGAGAGCACCAAGAAAAATAAAAGATCCTTGTTAAAACAACAATTTGAAAACTTTAGCTCTGTCAGATTTGAAACATTAACACAAGTTTTTGACAGATTTTCTAAACTCGTGGGTGATCTTGAAAACCACAATGTTAAGATTGACAAAGATGATCTTAACAGAAAATTTCTAAGATCACTTGGAGATGAATGGACAATGTACACTGTTGCTTTGAGGCAGGGCAGTAATTTGGATGATAAGGAGCTTGATGATCTATATAATGATCTGAGATCATTTGAACCAGAAGTGGAGAGCAAGAAGCAAGCCACTGGATACACTTTAAATATGCAGAATGTTGCATTTATGTCATCGGGAGGAGTACAAGTAGATCCAAACTCAGCATCTGTGTCTACCTCTGTTGTTACAGGTTCTGCATCTGGATCATCATCATAGGACAAATCTTGTGATCAAGTTCTAAAAGTCTTCTTTGCTAGTCATGTGACTTCATCACTGACTAATGAAGAACTAGAACAGATCAGTCCTGATGATCTAGAAGAAATGGACATCAAATGGCAGATGGCTATGATCACAATGAGGGCAAAGAGGCACCTACAAAGAACTGGCAGAAACAACTTCTCCATAAAAAGAGAAGATAATGTTGGTTTTGATAAAAGCAAAGTGGAGTGCTACAACTGCCACAAAATGGGTCATTTTGCCAGAGAATGCAGATCTGGAAGACAGGAGGTGAATGGTCAAAGGACTGGAGGATTCAATGGAGCACAGAGAAGAAGTGTTCCTGCTCAAGCTCAAGGTCAGGGGGGTTAGTACAAGTGCCTTGGTATCCCAAGATGGTATGGGATTTGATTGGAGCTATCAAGATGAACACGAAGCTCAGAATCAGGCATTAATGGCACAAACAGAAGCTGCAAGCACTTCAGATGAATTGTGCTCTAGTATATGTAAAGAAAACTGTTAAACATTACAGAGATCACAACTTTAAAATCTGTGATGAATTAAAAGAGTGAGACATTAAACATAGACATACAACTGCTGCCATAGAAAACCTAGAAAAAATCATTGAAGCATATATGAAAAATGAAACTCAGTTTGACTATGATGTTAAGTATGCTAAATGGGAAATGGATGTATCACAAGACAAAGTGGATGAGCTAACAAAAAAATTAGCAGAAGTCACTTGTGAGAAGAAAACTGATAATCTTTATTGTATTTATCTGTGCAGAGCAAGCCAAGAAGTTTGTGGCATGTTGATAGTGGATGCTCAAGGCACATGACAGGGGATAGAAGCAAGCTACAGAACTTCAAGGAGCTTGATGGTGGATATGTAGCTTTTGGAAGTAATCCTAAAGGTGGAAGGATTACAGGAAAAGGGACTGTCAACAGTGATAAGATAAGCTTTCAAGATGTTTATTATGTTGAACAGTTGAGATTCAACTTGTTAAGTGTGAGTCAAATCACAGAGAAAAAGAATCCAGTTCTTTTTACTGACACAGATTGCTTTATTCTTTCTGATAAATTTAATCTAGACAAAAACATGATTTTAATGAAAATTCCTAGGAAGAATAATGTGTACTGTTGTGACTTAGCAAACATGAAACCTCAACAAGATTTAAACTGTCTTATCTCAAAGGCATCTGTTGATGAGTCTGATCTTTGGCATAGAAGAATGTGTCACATGAATTTTAAAACTATTAACAAATTGGTTAAAAAAAAACTTGTTAGAGGTTTACCTGAAAAGACATATTCATGTGATGACCATTGTGTTGCATGTTTAAAGGGGAAGCAACACAAATCTTCTTATAAGACCAAAGGTGTGAACTCAAACTTTTCTCCTTTACATCTACTGCATATGGATCTGTTTGGACCAATCAATGTCAGTAGTATAGGAAAGAAAGTTTATTGCTTGGTGATCATTGATGACTTTAGCAGATTTAGTTGGGTATTCTTTCTTAGAACTAAGGATGAAACAGGTGAAATACTTAGATCATTCATTACTAGGATTGAGAACCAAACTAATCAAAAGGTTAAAATCATCAAGTCTGATAATGGAACAGAATTTAAAAATCATGAGATGAATAAATTCTGTGAAACAAAAGGAATAGAAAGACAGTTTAGTGCTCCTAGAACTTTACAACAAAATGGAGTAGCAGAAAGAAGAAATAGGACACTAATTGAGGCTGCTGGAACAATGTTACCAGATGCTAAACTACCAATGACTTTCTGGGCAGAAGCAGTTAGTACTGCTTGTTATGTTCAGAACAGGGCACTAGTAGTGAAGCCTCATTACAAGACACCATATGAATTGTTTTTCAAAAGAAAACCTTTGATTGGCTTTTTAAAACCATTTGGATGTCCTGTTACTATCTTAAATTCCAAAGATCACCTAGGCAAGTTTGAGAGCAAAGTTGATGAGGGAGTCTTTGTTGGATACTCTACCCAAAGTAAAGCATATAGAGTATTCAATCATAGGACTAGAATAGTGGAGGAAACCATGAATGTGACTTTTAATGAACACACACCTAGTGTAGTGGGAAAAGGTCCAGATTGGTTATTTGATATTGATGCTCTAACCCAATCTTTCAGAAATGTGTATGAGTCATCAAATACAGGTACAAATACATGTGAATCAAGTGCTGCAAATCAGAAGAAAAATACTCCATTAGAGTACATTACTCTACCCTTCTGGTCACCTGATCCACCTGAAGTTTTTCAACCTCCTCCACAACAACAAGCTCAGAGTTCAGAACCAATCACATCAAGTCAGGAACAGTATGGTGCTTATGATGATGGCCATACATCCTTAGATCCTGAAATGCTTCCAGAAGAAGAAGCAAATGGTGTGAATACATCTGAGAATGCAGAAAGAAATGCAGATTTAGAAGCAGATCGTTTTGCTGATGTAACTGCAGAAGAAAATGTAGATGAGAATCAAGATCCAACTAGTCTATCCTTGACTAAGACTAGCATTTTAATAGAACAGAATGATACAAACTTGGAGTCTG
The DNA here is from genome assembly GCA_963930675.1 of Gnaphalium uliginosum. Classification (NCBI taxonomy): domain Eukaryota; kingdom Viridiplantae; phylum Streptophyta; class Magnoliopsida; order Asterales; family Asteraceae; genus Gnaphalium; species Gnaphalium uliginosum. Next base: position 9,090,432 of record OZ005682.1, on the reverse strand, counting down.
GGATTCCTCTGTTATCTACTGGTCAGTATCAACAATACAAAGCCTATCATCCAGTGGAGAATGTAATAGGTGATATTAACTCTGCAATGCAAACTAGAAGATCTGCCAGACTAAATGAAGAAGACATCAATACTTCTTTATTTGTCTGTTTTCTATCTCAGATAGAGCCCAAGAAGGCAAATGAAGCCTTGAAAGATCCAAGTTGGGTTGAAGCAATGCAAGAAAAGCTGCTTCAGTTTAAGATTCAAGATGTTTGGACATTGGTGGATCTCCCAAAGGAACAAGGGCAATTGGAACAAGATGGGTATACAGAAACAAGAAAGATGAGAGAGGTATTGTGATCAAGAACAAAGCAAGGCTGGTTGCTCAGGGATATTCTCAAGAAGAAGACATTGACTATGATGAATCTTTGCTCCTGTAGCTAGAATAGAAGCAATTAGGTTGTTCTTGGCATATGCATCTTTCAAGGACTTCAAGGTATACCAGATGGATGTGAAGAGTGCATTTCTATATGGCACTATTGAAGAAGAGGTATATGTATGCCAACCACCAGGATTTGAAGATCCCAAGCATCCAAATAAAGTGTACAGATTGGACAAGGCACTTTATGAATTGCATCAGGCTCCTAGAGCATGGTACGATACTTTATCTGTTTATCTGTTTATCTGTTGGAGAATGGTTTCAAGAGAGGTGCAATTGACAAAACCTTGTTTATCAAACGAGTTAGAAATGATATCCTCCTAGTTCAAGTCTATGTAGATGATATTATTTTTGGTTCAACAAGGGATAGTCTTTGTAAAGAGTTTGAAGCTCTGATGCATCAGAAATTCAAGATGAGCTCTATGGGAGAGTTGACTTTCTTTTTAGGATTACAAGTTAAACAGCAGAAAGAAGGGATCTTCATAAGTCAAGGGAAATATGTTAATGACATTCTGGAGAAGTTTGGATACAAAGATGTAAAGATTGCTAGCACTCCAATGGAGACACACAAACCATTGCATGCAGATCTTGAGGGGGAGGATGTTGATGAACACCTCTACAGATCTATGATTGGATCCCTCATGTATCTGACCTCAAGCAGACCAGATATTATGTTTGCTGTTTGTGTCTGTGCTAGATTCCAGGAAATCCTAAAATGTCACATGTTCATGCAGTCAAGAGAATTTTTAGATATCTCAAAGGTCAACCAAAACTGGGCCTTTGGTATCCTAAAAATTCTTCCTTTGACTTGATTGCATACACTGACAGTGATTATGGAGGATCCAATATGGATAGAAAATCTACATCAGGAGGTTGTCAATTTTTGGGAGGAAGACTTGTGTCTTGGCAATGCAAGAAGCAAACTACTGTTTCCACATCTACAGTAGAAGCAGAATATGTTGCAGCATCAAGTTGCTGTGCTCAAGTGCTTTGGATTCAGAATCAGATGTTGGACTATGGTTTGACCTTTCTAAATACTCCCATTTTTATTGATAACAACTCTGCTATCAGTATTATAAATAACCCTGTAAAACATTCTAAAACTAAGCACATTGAAATCAGATATTATTTTATAAGAGATTGTAATGAGAAAAGATTAATTCAGATTTTTAAAGTTCATACTGATAATCAGTTTGCAGATCTATTCACAAAAGCATTTGATGTGGGTAGATTTACATTCCTGGTTACAAGCATTGGAATGATAAATTCTTAATAAGTCTTTAGTTAATATTGCTCTTTGTAAAACTCTGTGCTTATTCATGGGTTAATACTGATCTACTATTTTATGCTGTTAGTATTCTTTAATACTGTCAAATATTAATACTGCTAGTCACTTTTAGTACTGCTAGTATTAATATTGTTAAGTATTTTAATACTGTTGTTAAAATTAGTACTGCTATTAATACTGGTCTACTAAATAAGAATATCAGTATCTTTAATACTGTCAATGTTAACACTGCTATACGTGTTGCTTTTAGTACTGCTAGTGTTAATATTGTAGATATTTTTAATACTGCTACTTTTGTTTAGTATCGCTATTAATGCTTAGCATTATTAATACTGCTAATGTAGTTTACATTACTACTGTTAGTCATTGTTAATACTGTTGTCTGTAACTAATATATAATAGTATTGCTTTCCCTCGTTAGTACTGTTAGTTATATTAGTACTGCTAGTTGTGATAAACGGTTTCTGCTGCTAGCATAATTTTAGTACTGGGTATGTTTTAATACTGCTCGTACAAAATTTCTAATTTAATGCTGCTAGTACAATTTATTCTATTTCAAAATTAGGGCATTTAATGCTGCCCCTTTTCAAATAGTATAAATAGCAAATCTTTTTCACTGTTCGCTTTTCACCCACAGTTACTCTCGAACTACTAAAAAGCGATCAAAATCCACTTTTTCAAAGAACAATTTTCAACTTTTCAACTAAAATGACTTCTCCTTCATCTTCCAACGTTGTTTTACCAACCGCAGATAAGCACAATCTGCTTGTTTATCTGCTAAAACCAAAAGGAGGAGAAGATTTTTACGAAATTGTAAATTTTCTCAAACATAGCAACTTAAAGGTAGCTCTTTCTGTCAACCCCATCATTTTTATTTCACATATAAATGACTTTTGGACTTCTGCTGAAAAGACAGTCGTCGATGGGGTAGCTACCATTATTGGCCCAGTTGCAGGGCAAACCGTCAGAGTTACAGAGGCATCTATTCGTGCTCATCTTCAACTTCATGATGAAGAATGTATCGAATGCTTATCTGTGTCTGAAATTTATGAAAATCTATTGTTGCTAGGGTATGAGGGGGAGTTGAATAAACTTACTTTTTGGAAATCCATGTTTTCTCCCCAGTGGAAATTTTTGATTCATACCCTGCAACAATGTATATCTCAAAAGAGAACGACATGGGATTAGTTTAGCAGTAACATAGCTTCTGCTTTGATCTGTTTAGCAAATAACATGAAGTTCAATTTTTCAAAAATGATCTTTACTGGAATGTTGTACAACTTGGAGCATCCCGACTCAAAATTTTTGATGTATCCAAGGTTTTTACAACATATTTTTGATGATGAATTAACTAACCTACCAAGAGTCGGTGGTAAAATTGTTCTCCTCTATCATACACAAAAACTATTTTCAAACATGAGGAGAACAGGGTTGGTAAAAGGCACCACATTTTCAGGGAGGGTCACAAATTTGACTGCACATATGCTAAGTGCACCCTCCACAGCAGGTGAAGAAGTAGCCACACCCTCTACTTCTCAACCCACACCTGCTGTTAAATCCAAGAAAACAAGGGAACCCAAGCCAACCTCCAAGAAAGCCAAGAGGGCTAAGAAACATGCATCCGAGGCTCCTCTTCCTCAGATGCATCAGCCAATTGATTTAAATGAGGTGGTCAATGAAGAGGAAGATGACCATATGAAAAGGGCTGCCACTACTGATTCTGCCCAATTGGGAGAACAGGACAGTGGTAATGGAACTAGGACCCAATCCATGGCAACACAAGATACAGAGATGCCATTGGACTCTTCTATTGCAGAGGATTCAGTGGATATCAATGTATCCAGTAGTCCCAGGTGCCAAGAAACCACATTGGGAGCTAATGATGCTCAGACTAGGTCTGAGACATTAGCTAAATCTTTCAATGATCCACTGAGAGAGGGTAACACTTCTGGAAGTGGTGAGGATAGCTTATCACTAAATGAATTGACGATTTTATGTACCAATTTATCTGAAGAGGTGGCTAGGCAGAAGGAAATGCTAGCATCTCAAGGTGATGAGATCTCCAGGTTAAATGGGTTGGTGAAATTGCTGCTAGAAAAGATTAATAGTGCTCCAGTTACTACTGCTAGTGTTGGAGTTAGTACTGCCAGTGCAGAAGAAGTTAATACTGCTGGGCTAAATGAGCCAGTTAGTACTGCTGTGGTTAATGAGGAGATTGCTGCAACAGAGGTATTAATAAGGGTATCTGAAAGCCCTAAGGAGAAAGAAAGAGTAAAAGCAAAGGGTGTAAGCATAAGAGAACCATCTGAACATGCACATGCTGCTATGCCAAAGAAATTAGATGCCAAAGATAAGGGAAAAGACATTCTAATTGAAGAAGAAAGACCTCTCAAAAGGAAACATCAAATAGAGGCAGATGAAGAATTGGCTAGAAGGTTACAAGAAGAAGAGAGGCAGAGATATACAGAAGAGGAGAGGGAAGCTGAGCTAGAAAGATTACTAAATGAGAAGAAAATGAGAGAGTCTGAGGCAAGATACAAAAGACAGAAAGCTAAGCCAAAGACTAAAGCTCAGCTAAAGAAGGATTATATAGCATTTTTAAGAAATGCAATGAGCATAAATGTCAAGATTCTTCAAGCCATGTCCTTTGAAGCTCTAAAGCAGATGTATGATAAAGAGCAGGACATTCTCCAGAAAAGTAAGGAGGAAGATATAAGGTGGGAAAAAGAAAAGAAGCTGAAAGGCATGCATGATACACCTGTTCAAAAGGGTATCAAAATGTTTAAAAGGAAGAAGAAAGCTGCAGAGGGCACACAAAGTGAGGGTTACTTTGAAAAAGTGCAGAAAAGGCAGAAAGTTGAAAATGATGTGCATACTGAGGTGCCATCAACAGATGATAAGGAAAAAGAGGATGAAGATAGCACATGACTGGTAATAATTAATACAGCTGACTGTGAGCCCTTGAAGGTGGATTATCTAATCATAGATTGGTATCAGACATTGGATAGTGCAAACAGAAGGTTATTTAAAGTGATTAGAGCAGGGGGGTCAGTTGAGTTGTACAGAAGCTTCTTCTCTATGCTTAAAGTTTTCAGAAGAAAAGATTTAAATGAGATGTATGAAGCAGGGATCAAGAGGTTTGGAGGAGAAAGAGGATACAATGATGATCATCAACTCTTTGAGTACCTGAAGCAAATGTACACCCCTGAGGCAGAGATGAGGATGTTCATGAAGGAGTACTCACCTGTCAACTATTGGATTGTTTTGATAGCTGTGGAGTGCATATGTATAGCCAGTTAGATGGAGGTGTAGGATATTTTCTGATTGGAAAAGATTATCCATGAAAACCTACTGTGGTAGAGAGCATGCTGAAGCAAAAAGTCAAAGGCACAAATCTGAAAGTTGCAGCAGTTTTGATAAAGGAGTTAAAAGAATATCTTAAAAGAATGAGTAAGCAGAAGAAATAAACCCCAATGCAGTCAAAAGGTAAATCTGGAGAAACTTAGTGCTGTTGGGTAGAAAGCATAAGTTTAGGGGGAGATTGTTGGGACATAAAGATTAGTACTGTCAAGCTTAATATAGGTTAGTACTGCTATCCAAAGTTTCTACTGCCGGTTCATTTCAAAGTTTCTACTGCTGGAACAAGAACAAGATTAGTACTGCCAGAAGGATCTCAGAGTTAGTACTGCTGGTAGGATTTCAAGATTAATACTGCTGGTATGATTTCTGGAGTTAGTACTGGTAGACCAGTTTCCATTGTTTCCACTGTTGGTTCGATTTACAGAGTTTCTACTGCTACTTGTTTCTACTGCTTAGTGAAGCTGTCAGACTACCCAAAAGTAAAGCAGTAAAACATATTTTACTTTATGGACACAGAGCATGCTTGAAGAGTTGACTTATGTGCATTAATTGCTATAACTTGTAACAGAGTGTCTAGTTTACTTTTGTGGCATGCTTAACATTGTAACTTGTGTAAATCCTAGGTTCATATAAAAAAGTGTAAGTGTGAACATGAAGTAAGTAAGCTTAGATAGAGAGTATACACAGATCAGTTAGCTTCAAGGTTATTGTAACCCTAATACAATCAAGTGTATTCGTATTATTTTCATAAATAATATTGGAGCTTTTTGTTATACAATTTGTATGTTCTGTTGTTTACTATATACAAACACTTATACAAGTCACACATATAACTTCCAAACTTAACAAGTATTATTCCACAAATTTCTTGTTAAGAAGTTCAAGCACAGTTAAAATTTAATCTTGATCTTGATCAAGTCGATCATGTCAACGTCGGACGCTTATTTTCAACATTTTGGGTAGTTCCGAACAATCGAATATCCAAAAAATATGTTTTTAAATTTTAATTTTCTACTTTTATATTGCTTATTTCTATCAATTAGAGGTGTGTAATTTTGTATTTTAAAGAATGTAATATATTTATTTGAAAGGGATATTGAATCAACCAGTGTTCTCACATAATAAAGTCATGTGTGCCACTACCAAAATAGTCTTTCATTTAATTTGCGGTCTAAACTCTAACAACGTCGTTCATGTACAATATACTGATTCTAAAGCACGTGATTTAAATTAGATTGTTTAATTCTTGGACCTCAATGTTTATTACTGGTATCAAATTTGATGAATACTAAATCATAGTGTTCAGGAGAATCGATAGATGACTCGTATGAGTCAAAACTATTTAAGAGTCGGTCTCCGAATCGTCTTATTTTTAAAGTTTCCGACTCAATAAGAGTCGACTGTGAGTCGTAAGATTATAACAACTATAATTCATGGAACATTAATTTACTCCGATATTGATATCTAATAAAATATCCAAATTTAAAGATTCAAAATGATTTTGTATATATACATGGTACGAAAGAAATTACATCCAGGAATATCTTGCTGAAATGCGAATTATAGTACTACTATACATTATTTAAATTTAGAATATATAGTGACAGTATATTATATTTTACAAAACTATGAACAATGCAACCAATATCTTTGACCTTTTATTTTTCACTTGGGATCATCGCTTATTTAATTTTTAATCAATCTTGGCTTGAGAGATATTTTCAAGGTGTTCTTATAAATGTCTGTTTCTGTCAAAAAATTTCTTTTCATGTTAATTTTGGCGATGGCGATCATCTCAATAACACCATTTCTTCATCATATCCATCCATTAACCTCTAATTGAATCCTTCAAACTAACACATTAACTAGTTATAATCTGTAGTATATTTGATTAGTATGGATACAATCACCATCATCCATGGATAACCATTACAAACCTCAAATCAAAACGTTTAGTCGTCGTTGGTTTTCTAGAAAGTACAAGTCGAAAGCTCGCTCTTCTATTTTCAAGCAACTTTCAGCAGGTTATAAACATCATCTTCCAAACTTTACACTTGGCCGATATTTTATGTTTCGTTTAGTGTTAAAGTTACCATGAAAGCTTTTTGCAGATGACTCTGGAGATGAGTATGATGAGGATGATTCTTTTATGTCAACGGAGATGGATCCCTGCATTTTAACCAATGAATTACGGTTATATAATTTAACTATATATGGTTATGGTTATTTAGTGATTATGGTATCTATGTATTTGTTTGATGTTTACAATGTGTTTAACATTCTTCGTGTTTTAGGATATTTGTGGCTACTTGGAATGTTGCCGGAAAATCTCCAGTTGGGAGTTTGGCTGTCGATTTGGATGAATGGCTCAATGTTAAAGAATCCGCTGACATCTATGTTCTTGGGTACTCCTATAACATAATAAGGCAAACTGTAAAAACAATGCAATATATATACTACTGCCAGTTAATACAACGTACTTATTATTTCTTACCAAATATGCGATTCATTTCTTTTGATGGTAAAAAGAAAAGATGACTTTATTGTATAAAATTAGTAATTTTTTTGCATATTTTGGTAAGAAATGGTAAACACATTGCATTAAATGGTTAAAAAAAAATGCCCTGCATGTACAAGTAAAAATGAATAGCAGTACATTACCTTTTCTTGCAGTTTACCTATAGTTGTAGTTTACCATCTACTAAGTTACTCATTACTTAACTTAATCATCATCATACAGATTTCAAGAAATCGTACCGTTAAAAACTAAAAATGTTATTGGAGGAGAAGATCTAACTGAAGCAACAAACTGGAACCTGCTTATTGGACAAATACTTAACAACAAATGTGCATGTCGTTGGATATCACCTATGTTAAATCCATTCACTTGTGAGGACTTTAACTATACGAAAAATGCCCCTGATGGAACATCAATAACGAGTGTACACGAAGAAGAAGAAGAAGAAGAAGAAGGGATTAATCATTGTGGTAGGTACATGCTAATGGCAAGCAAGAAGATGGTTGGAGTGTTCATAAGTGTGTGGATAAATACATCATTGTTTAAGAGGTACAGTATATCGAGTGTGAAAGTATGTGCTGTTGCTTGTGGGATTATGGGCTATTTGGGAAACAAAGGGTCGGTGTCTGTTAGTATGTCGATTGAAGGAACTAGCTTCTGCTTTATTGTTGCTCATTTGGCTTCTGGTGAAAAGAAAGGGGATGAAGGGAGAAGGAATCACCAAGTTTCTGAAATTTTCAAGAGAACAACTTTCACTAAACACTTTAGAGATGATTGTATGCCTCGGCCTCTCACAATCCTTGGACATGAGTAAGTAATATGTGCATCTAGGGTAGTAATTTCGACCCATTTACTTATGAATCGGTTGATGTTTTATCTCTAACGAGTCAAGAGACTAAAAGATCAGCTAGAAAGGAAAAAGGTCAAACTGGTCAAAAGTTGCTCAAGTGTATTTCGTAATAAACTTTTCATGTTATTCCAAATATTACATTGAAATAATACAAATTTTTGAAGTCATGAACAGAAAGTGTTTCGGGTCATCCACCAAAAGTAAACAATTACTCAACCCGCCCATTTTATCATCTTTGTGTGCATCCTCCATTTTATATAAGATGTGCATTTATTGTTTTGTGAAACAGCCAGATATTTTGGTTTGGAGATCTAAACTACAGATTATACTTGGAAAATGATTTAGCTAGGGAGCTAATAAAAAAGCAAGATTGGACTGCACTTCAAGAGTTTGATCAGCTACGACAAGAACTGGGAGATGGTGGAGTGTTTCAAGGGTGGAGCGAAGGGAACATAGAATTCGCACCTACTTATAAGTATTCCACATTTAATTGCAACCGCTACTCGGGTACCCTTCCTAGCAGAGCAGGAGAAAAACAAAGGACACCGGCATGGTATGCACATCTTCTATATATTCTTCATTGATATCTTCATACTTTATTCAGATTGAAATAAATTATGTATCAAACTTCTATCAATTTCGCTATTGTATGTATCAGTTTTGAAGAAAGGTATGTATCAAACTTCATTTTGTTTGTTATCTGTACATCCCTAGTGACCTTTTAAACAGGTGACCGGATAATAGAATGTTTTTAAGTTCAATACTTAAATATAAAAAAATGCTAAAGTTGAATGTGTTATGTTGTAGTTTGTGTCAGGATCGACTTGATCACTATCAAGATTAAACTTTACTAATGCTATGAACTTCTTAACAAGAAATTTGCGGAATAATACTTGTTAAGTTTAGAAAGATATTTTAGTGTGACTTGTAAGTTTAATAAATAAAACACAATAGTTGTATATCAAAAGCTCCAATATTATTACTTGAATAATACGAATACACTTGATTGTATTCGGTTACAAGAACCTTGAAGCTAATCTAAACACTCTGTTCTATCACACTTGACTCAAGTCACAGGTATCTAACTATGATATAATGATCTATCTTTTATACACAAAACTTACAAGCATGTCATACCTCTAAGGTAAGGAACTCTATTTATAAATTATAGAGTTCCTATTACACGTGATTGTAATAAATGCAAGTAAGTCAACTATCTAAGCATGCTCTGTTATCGTAAAGCATTCCATGCTTTGTTGCGCATGCTTGGTGAAGATTAAGTAACTGCAGACCTGCTCTGCGCCGCATATCCTTTGGACAAGGCCCGCAGTAGCAACTATGTAAACTGGTCTAGCAGTGCTAACTCCAGAAATCCCTCTAGCAGTACTAATCTTGGTTATACTGGCAGCAGAAACTTATCCAACAGCATTAACTTTGATCCAGCAGTAGAAACTTTGACTTGTCTTAGCAGTACTAACTTTTGTAGGTTTAGCAGTACTAATCTTGATAGCCCAACAGTTTGCCCTTTAATCAAATATTTATTATAAAATATTATAAATCATATATCTTTATTGGTCATGGACAGGTGTGACAGGATTTTATGGTACGGTAAAGGAGTAAAGCAACATTCTTATTTCCGCAGTGAGAGCAAGTTCTCAGATCACAGGCCTGTATCTGCTCTTTTCTCAACACATATCAATGACGCAAAAGTGGTTCCACTTCAACCTGATGTACCAAATACCGTTTCCTTTAAACATACTGTAAGTAATCTATATATCAAACTTGTGTTATACCTTTTTCTCAAGTAAATTGATGAATGTGCCTACACAATTACTTGATGAGTTGAATAATAAATGCACTCCAGGAACAAGATATATGTAATGAAGAAGCTTCGTCTACATTACGCTCACTAATTGACAAAGAGATAGAACGATCACCATCAAACAAAAGAAACTTTAGACGAAACAAATGGTTGTGATGCAGGGGTCTCCGAGTTAGATATATTGTTGTGATAAAACAAATGTTAGTTTTGTATTTGGTTCGATTTCTTTTATTCTTTTATCGTTCTACATTCACTAGTCTCGTTTGAACAATTTTCCCTCCCTTTAACAACTATAGTCAATTACGTACTATCAAAGGCTAAAGTTGGGTGATACAGATTATGCAACCCCAAGAATACTATGAGCAGCTTATACGTAATACATGTACCACATAAAACATGTGTGAAAATTCCCACAATGTTGAAACTTCAATGAGAAATAAAGCATTAATGTGTCAAGTCTTGGGGTTCATACACACACACACATATATATATATATAGGGTTGAGTTCTGGTGAAAACAAGGAGTTAAAATAAAAATAATCTCAATTTGTATTCATAATTTTTTTTAGTTGTGAACTTTATTTTTTTCGCTTCACATACGTTTTTTTATCGTGAACCTTTATTTTTATTTTTTGCTTCACAAAAAGTAATAAATTTTTTAACTATGAAGCTTAATTTTTTTAGCTTCACATAAATTTATGAATGTGTGAAGCTTAATTTTCAACCTTCACAATTCGTAAATTTTATGTGAAGTCAAAAAAAAAAGCTTCACATTTAAAAATTAAGTGTGAAGCAAAAAAAATCAACTTCACACTTTATAAAATTGTGAAGGTCAACTATTTTCACCGTTTTTATTTTATCTCCACCCCTTTTTATATATATATTTTGATCCAAGAGCTGAGATCTGTTTTCACCGTTTTTATTTTATCCCCTTGTTTTTACATGATCTCAATCCTCCATATACGTGAACATTCACGTATGTTCGATTAAGAAAGAAAAAGAAGCTAAAAACCCTAAAAATTATGTCTTTTAACACATTTTAACCGATTTGTTCACATGATCGTTCACATATGTTATTGTAGATATAATTTTACAATTTTTTGACTTTTTTCTTTATCAATTAAACGTACATCAATGTTCACATATGAATGTAGTTAATCCCATGTGAACAAATTCGAAAACTAGCGGTTCTCATAAGTTCTCAATTTTTAGTTGGTTCTCATTTAAACATGATAAAGAAAAAAGTCAAAAAAATCGTAAAATTATATCTACAAATACATGTTCACATCTGAACGATCATGTGAATAAATCGGGTAAAATGTGTTTTAAGACGTAATTTTTAGGGTTTTTAGCTTCTCTTTCTTTTTCAATTGAACCTACATGAATGTTCACATATGAATGAAATTAATCACATGTGAACAAATACGTAATCTAGTTATCAAGAGTTTTCAACTTTTAGTTGGTTCTCATTTGAACCTCCCACTATATATATATATATATATATATATATATATATATATATATATATATATATATATATATATATATTCAACTAAAAAGATCACTAAACTAAAAAGGGGTAAAAAACTATATTAGAGTGACATGTGTCCATTCCAAATAAACAAATTTACAAATAAAAGGGCATTTGAGTCATATAAGCTTTGCATATATACAATTAACGGTTATCAATTGTTCAAATCGTGGGCTATTTGTGACTTTCAGCAAAGGAACATGAATTATGCTCATTGTATCAAATTACTATGTATCAGTTTACTACTATGTATTATATGTCAATGTAGTATCAATCTCGTTGTGCATCATCATGTATACAGAGAGAAATCTATGTGCATCATTTTTTATATATCATTTTTATTTTAAACACCTTTTTACGACAACCAAACATATATATATATATATATATATATATATATATATATATATATATATATATATAGGGGAATGTTCAAATGAGAACCAACTAAAAATTGAGAACTTATGAGAACTGCTAGTTTTCGAATTTGTTCACATGTGATTAACTACATTCATATGTGAACATTGATGTACGTTTAATTGATAAAGAAAAAATTCAAAAAATTGTAAAATTATATCTACAATAACATATGTGAACGATCATGTGAACAAATCGGTTAAAATGTGTTAAAAGACATAATTTTTAGGGTTTTTAGCTTCTTTTTCTTTCTTAATCGAACATACGTGAATGTTCACGTATGAATGAAATTAATCACATGTGAACAAATACGTAATATTGTGGTTCTCAAGAGTTCTCAACTTTTAGTTGATTCTCATTTCAACCTCCTACTATATATATCTATCTATTATACAACCTCCTACTATATATATCTATCTATCATACAAAGAGGCTAAGTTTTACTGTAGCAGCCCCAGGTTCTGACACGTCATCTTTCTATATTTATTATACAAAGAGGCTAAGTTTTATTTTAGCAGCCTCAGGTTCTGACACGTCATCTTTCCATTGGTCCAATTCATGTATCTTTAAAAAAATAATTACATCCTCATATTATGACCGATGATACGGCAGAAGGTGGTTCCGGCGTTCAGGTCCCACAGACGGAGTTCGTCGTCCCATGAATCCCAGAGAGCGAATTGGCCGTCGAATGAAAGAACGGCGTGTCGAACGAAATCAGAGTGGCCCAATCGGTGAGGGATAGTAATGACACGAGGATCGGTAGTTGTGTTTGCCGGAGTAGCAGTGGTGTTCGTTGGAGCGGTAGCAAACGTTTAAGCTTAGATGTGCATGTTTTAGCGCACGGACGTTGTCGGATGTTGGATTTTTCGGCTATTCGCCTGTGATGGTGGTGGTTATAATGGAAAAATGGAAGTGGAAATGCACCAGGTAGTAGAAATGAGGAGGGAGGACCATATTCCCATGAGTATGAGACAAGAAAAAAAAATAGATAAATATTTAAAAGGATATATATAAAAAAAATAGATAAATATCTTAAATATTTTTAGCAAACGTTTTCACTTTCTAAATTTATAATTGTCCGAAAATTATCGAAAAAAGAATGATATATTTAATGTGCACTTGAATTAGTCACTCCGAACACATTAGCTCCTAAAAAATTGACACGTAATTTTCCTGAGACATTCTAAGTAAAACATTGTCCAATTTATTTTCCTCATATGCATAGTAGGTATTACTAATAATGCATAGATAGTAATGGAAAACAAAATATATAGATTCTTAGTGTTTTTAGTTTCTTTAGATATTCTCGATTTGTGCTAACAACCAGAGGTAATTGTTGTTCAAATTGTCTAACCTAACTTTATCACTAATTTTTAAAATTAGCTAACCATTACCATTGTAAAAAGATTTATTACGTTTAGATAAGTATCACTTCAAAGATAATATAGACATTTTAATGATGTACGATGTATGTTTTGATTCGGTTGCTGAAGACATATATACCTCAAGTCCTCAACAATAAAAACAATTTCCCAGTCAATTAGTCGATAGTTACAGAGCACAAAATAATCGCAATGCTAGAAGGAAGGAGTTTTCTAATTTAAAACATCGTGACAAACAAAAATATAAGTAATTTTGAAATTTATATTATAATACAAAGTACACCCCGAAAGATCACGTGTATAAAGTCTAAATTGACATCAAATTTTGTGGGCTGTGCATAAGCACAGCCAGAACCACCTAGTATATGTATATATTTGTGGATTAATATGTATATTTGTATATGTATATATTTGTGAATTAATATGTATATTTGTGATTATGTGTGTGACAGCGTGAGTAATTGGCTTTCTAATTGGCTTTCTAAAAAAAAGTTTTGTAAAGACTAAAGAATGGTATATAAATGTAATATTGGGCTGGGCTAAATTAGCAGTGTATATGAGCCTTGGCCTGTTACAGTCGTAAATGGGTCTTTCAAAAATAAAATTAGAGTTGGTTCATGAGTTTTATGGCCCGAAAAATCATAGGTTTTGCCACATCCTTCCTACTCATAGACATGGCCCAATAAGACGCAAAGGGTAACACCTTTTCAAATTAAAATTTAAAAAAAAGAAAAAAAAAAAGAAAAGGAAAGGGAAAAAAACAATGTAGTAAATTTATTAATTACGAGGACACTATAAAATGATACAAGTCGCGTTTTCAACTGTTTTATATTATTTATTTATCTGTTTAAGATAGAGTACCAATATAAAGTATCAGACAAATTAAAAAACAACTGAATATCTGTTTTAGAAGGGCAAACGTACAACTACCTCACCTCAAAAAATCTTTTAGATATGATATTTTGTAGTGGATCTCCAAGTTAGTCTTGAAGCAAGAAGTAATGTTATCTTCACATCAAGCAATTCAAGCTTTGTAGGAACATATTTTAGGTAAGTTTCTTGTTTTGTTTCAAGAGGATAAAAGGTTTGACTAAAGAAGCTTTTATCTTTGGGTTCATTGAGTTTTTAACCCATTTTCAAACTGAATTATTGGTTTATAAACAACTGGCTTAGTTGCATTTTGGGAACTATCAAGTTGGAATCCTCATCACCTTTTACACAAAAATGTCCCATCAATTTATACTCGATCATTTGCTAGGAGATATTGCTTTTTATATGCGTATGAGATAGTAAAAGCATTATAAAGGCCATCTTATTTGAAAGTAATTCTTTAAAACGAAGTTTCCTAACACAAACGTGAATGTTCCACTCAATTAATTAACTTTTATCGTGTGCATATATGATGCTCTTTTTCATGATCATTTTGTTTACTCTTGGATCATGAAATGGATTAACAGAAAAAAGGTGTAGTGACTTTGTGATATACTCCGTAAGAGAGGCCCATGGTACACGCATGATTTTGATACTTTAGAGTTTAGACTCTCAGAGTACTGATTTTTCTAAGTCCAAATACATTATATTATTATGCATTGAATGAACTAGTTACATTTTTATATGAGCAAATTACATTTTCAGTCAGCACTCTAATTGTTCATGTATTGCAGTTTCGATTTTCGGTCAGGTATTGTGTGAATCTAGTCCTTTGACATGGGTTTTTTGTGTCATCGTAAGTTCCCGACTCTAACAAGAGTTAATGTTGGTTGTCATCTCAAAATACGCGTGTCGCACAATAGATTAGTTTTGACTTTTCTCAAGCATTCGGTTTTGGAAAACCTTATTTAAAAAGAAGGTGGAAAGTGGAAAAGACAATACTACCCTCGTGTGCGACACACGTGTTCTGAGATGTCAAAAAAAATAACACTCGTTAAGGTCAGAAATTTACGATGAAACAAAAATCGAGGTTAAGGGACTTTGACTCACAAAATACTCGACCCGCATACTAGAACTGTAATATAGAGACAACTAAATGAACTGAGAATGTAAAACTATTATTTTTATATTCATATATCATTACTCCCACACACGGTTGTTAAATTCGCTAGGCTACTCGAACCGAACCTTATAGCGAGTATTCCATTTAGGCGAGGAAAACTCAAATTGATTTTTTTTACATTTAAATAATAAATTTAAAATATATGTTTAAATATAGACTATAGAGTGAAGACCGCTGGTGAACGACACTAAAGAGTGAGGCCGAAGAAAAAAACGGCTCAAACATTTAATTGGACTAAAAAACCCAATTATAAAACATATTAAAATATTGATCGAGTTTGACTTTGACCGGTTTTAACCGAGTAATCCTGAGTTTGATCGAGTTTTTCCCGTTGACCGAATTTTCAATCCGAGTCAGATCGACTTAACTCGGACCACTCCCGACTCACGGATACGCACCAAGTACTCGGCCGAGTTGGCCGAGTTTTACAAAGCTGCTCCCACGGATAAACTATCACAAAATGGGATTCTGGTGAAACCTATTGGATGTCATACCTTTACGCAAATGGGATTCTACTTGCACCAAAACAACAAGTGAATTAGCAGAATAAAGTTGGTGTACCCAAAATTGAAAACGAAATGGAGTATCAACTTCCTTTTCTTGGGTTGTGCAACGAGACGTGTTGTGTAAAATGCGGAGAATATTTTATTAGGGGCAGTGAATTGATGTGAAGCCTAGGGATAGTACACAAAAGGATCGAATGGCTCTAGTGTAATTAAACAGTTTAAAGATCATGTACACTTCACAGTATCAAACACCACTAAAATCAAATTATATCTTTAGTTTTTATAAAAGATTTTGTATGCGTGTCACATCGCCATTTGTATACATATATATTTCGATCCTTTTATTTCGTAAACACATGAAAATTTATCTGTTGCTTCATTTGTACAATATACCCTCGTGTCGACGAGTAGTATCTCCGTCCCATAATAATTGTTTACATTTTCATTTTGAGTTGTCTCAAAATATATGTTCGCATTTGCAAGAGATAATATGCGGTTTTAAAAAAGTAGATTGTGACATGCTTTCCAGAACGTCTTTTTATAAACACGAAATCAATTTTGAAAAGTAATCCGAAATAAACTCCTTAAAATCGTATAACGTAAAGTATACACAAGTTAAACAAGAAAATGTACATTTTTCGCATCTTTTATGTTTTAGGTAAACTTCAAAAAACCTAAACTTCAATTTTTCGAATCGCATATGATAATTTAATTAGCACCACCCTGAAACATCATCATCGTGGTCTGTGTTTCTCTACATATGGATAATTTTTTGATGTATCCATTTCTACGTGCATTGCACACGCTCATAATGAATGCTATCCGTAAATGTCAAATTTCATATCCGAAATGCATATAAATGGGTGTTTGGCACTAGTGATCCGTCACATAAAGGCAAACGCTATTCATTGCATTCAAATTTAATGTTGACTTTAAAACCTAACTTATGAAAATTATTTAATTTTTGGAAATAACGAAAATGCGTAAAAAGTAAGTACTTTATACGTGAATTGATATGATCGAAATTTCGTTGAAGTTAAGAATATTAAAATAAGTCATCTTAACGTTATAACCATTGTATGTAGCCACTTTTATGGACTTATCAAATAATGTTGTAACTTTGTTAATATATATAATCTTGAACTACTTTACCTTTTACAGAAATGTTTTATAAGTCCAAAATTCCTATGATCGACAAATGAATGAAGTCTTTCCAGTTCAGGTTATTTTGAAAAGAGGGGTCTTTTTGACTCCGACGTATCTGCTTTAATCGGGGTATTCTTGTAACTAGTTTCGACGTTTTTCCTACCACCTCAATATGTTTACATAAAAAGGTTCGAACCTAAGACATTTTATGTTATGAAGACGTACTACTAGATCACCTTAATGACGATTTCCGTAACATCGGTTAATATGAGTAAAGAAGAGACTGTGTCGGTAATTTGGTCATGAATATTATTGTAGGTAGTTGACTACTTGGTTAAATAGAAAAGTCCGTAAGATATAAATTACCTCTCCGTCTCAATTTAATTGTCCTGTTTTGACTTTTGAAATTTTCTTTTTTAACTTTGACCATTGAATATATTTGTTGGTGCGCTATAATATTTGATGTAAAATACATTAATGGATTGAGTTTTAAATGTATTTTCATTGGTATAATTTACATCAAATATTATATAGCACAAACAAATATTTTCAATGTCAAAATTGAAAAAGAAAGACTTCAAAAGTCAAAACATGACAATTAAATTGAAAGAGAGGGAGTACTTTATTTTTGTCCTGCATAAATGCATGACATGCATCTAGTTAATTGCATCTAGTTAATTGCATCTTTTCATATAGAAAGATTATATCTATTACTAATATATAACACATTTTGAATGTTTTTTTAAAGAGGAAAATTATCAATATGCTCCTAACATTACTAATGATATTTGAACAACCCATTTGAAATTAAAACATACCCCTACATTTATTAAAATCTCAATTATACCATCATTATTAAATTTTATAGTAATAAACCTGTTACATTTAATTTGAATTAATTAAACTTTTATATATATATATATATATATATATCTATATATATACTAATATATAATACATTTGTAATGTTCTTTAAGGAGTGAATTTATTAATTTACCCCTTACATTATTTTTATTATTTGAAAAATATACCTACATATATTAAAGTATCATTTATAATACAATCATTAAAATTTAAGCAAATAAATAAATGACAAACTTTTTTAACCATAAAGAGTTACAAGACGTGTCAATTATCAACGAAAAGGTCGGAACGAAAAGATCGTGTAGCAAATAGCCCAAGGCGGTTTTTTCACCCTTTGTTGTCAAATTCCATCTCCAAAGCCTCCAAAATCAATTTCTCACAATTTTTCTCATTTTTATGTGTTTTAAAAAAATTAAAATTAAACTCCCGATAGTATTTTTTATTAATTATAAATTTACATGTTACTTACATTTTGAATTTTTTATTTATACATTTAATTCCTATATTCAAGAATTTTATTTTCTTAATCAGTTTTTACGATTTCAATTTCATGTAAATAATGCATATTATTTAATGTTCAAGTAAAAAAAAATACTTTGATGGGTAAACTATCAACCCAACCAACGGTTTCAGACATCCCAACATGCACCCGTCCATTATGAACATGCAATTTGATAGTCTCAGCCCGCATCCTGAGCATCGAGTTCGCAAGGAAATTTCTTTTATATATATATATATATATATATATATATATATATATTATATATATATATATGTTTTGGTATTTTGTTTAAATTTTTTTTTGTCAAAAGGGTAAATAGGTGATTTTTAACATATCATAGTGTTAGTCATATACATTTTGATTATAATTTACACAATACATATCAAATAGACATGAAACTTATATATTTTATCCGATTTATCGCGCGGTCATTCTGCTAGTATATATTTATATTAGATATTAGATGATAATTTGTCCCAAATGACATGCTAATCAAGACTGAGTAATATTATATCTTTTACATAAATTCGAAAGTTTTCGTATGCATCATGCTATATATATATAACATGCTGCATATGAAAACTTTCAAATTATCTAACTTTTAATAAATCAATTTAGACCCTCAATTTCATTTCATTTAAAAATAAAATTCCTAAAATATCTAAAATTTGATGATAGAGTATAAATAACAATATTACAGGTCGTTTGCAAAAATTTACGACTTTTATTTACATATTTGTGTGCCAAGGATTCTTACATTAAACAACCTCTAAATCTTTTTTTTTTTGAAAATGAAAACCTTCATTACGTTTTTATTATAGTTAGGCAAATATTGTATTTAGTCTCCTACATTGTTAAGAAGAACTATCAAATTTGGTAGCTAAATGATGAATAAACACACTACGATAAATAATTTATTTTTAAATTTCATGCTTATTATTCAATTCATATAAAAACGTTAGAACTTTATCATATACGTCATTTGAATATTAAAAAAAAATCAAATAAATATTTAACGGCTCCGTATATATACACGGATTTTATGATATAGTATACTATATAATAAAGAAATCATCTAGAGTACTACTTAGTAATTAATCTTACCAGTTAAATTCCTTTACTTAATCATATGTAAATTTGTACGGAATAATATCTTTTTCAGATCAAATATGTATATGCAATTAGTGCTTTTTTAAAAATAAAAAAAATACAAAAAGTATATACAAATAGCTTTGACCAATCTTACCGATTTCTTTCTGAAGAATTGCTTACTGAAAATTGTATTCAATGATCTAAATTTTATGAAAGTTAAAAATAAAATAATATATAAGATGCTTCTGATACTTAACCCGGTCATTGACAATACATTCTTAGATATTCAAGAGTGATGATGGTTAGTCGTAGGACGACTAACTGACGCGTTAGCTACAACTAACCATCATGAATGACTAGTGAAATTAAGGAGTCCAGAGACTAACCTCCATTAGCAGCTGAGAGTCTAAGACATACTGTTTTATTTAATTTTATTTTTCATATTTAAATAAATAATTGCTTTTAATTTAATTAAATAATAATAATACAATATTTTGAATTACATAAATATTTGTATACATTACATTTTAATATAAATTTTTTTAAAAATAGCACAAACTTATATTTATAATATGTGCTAATTGGGCTATTTCATTTTTTAAAGCCTAAAAGATAAATAGCCCATTACGTTTTACTTCTTATTTTTTTCCACTTCATCATCAGGTATGCTTCTTGCATACCTGCAATCTCCGTCGTTTTTTTTTTCTTTCTTCCTTTCTTGTTTTTTTTTTTAAAAAAAAAAAACAAAAACAAAAATTGAAAAAGAAACTAAAAATCGTTTGGGCCCGCTTCTTCTTCTTCACTTCCTCCTCCACGCTCCCACTTTCTTCGTCTTATCCGTGCTACGACGAAATGGTGGTCTTATATACTACGGAGTATCATTCGTCTAATATTAAACCCAAGGAAAATAGCATTGTAAAAAGGATTTTATTTAATTTACTTTGTATACCAAACAAGTGAAAAAATAATTACATATGCATAAACTAAAACAAGAAAGATATATTTTTAACATTTTAAAGATATATTTTAAGACATATACATTAATTATTAATGATGTAGTAACTGACGTGCATTGAATTGATGGAGTAGTAAGATTCTTGAATGCCATAATGATATTTTGGATATGACCAAAACAGAAACCGCACTCCTATCCAAACTATTTAGCCTGTTGATGGTGCGTATATGTGTAAATGCCAACTCAATAAATAAAAGGCAAATTCAACGACGGTGTCGAATTCAGAATATATATCATCAACAAAAATATACGTACGTCTCAACAAATTTAATAACAATTAGCGTAATACTCGCATTAAACGTTATACAGCATAATACGAAGTTTTGTTATAAATTTATATTTTTATTCATCAATAGATTATCTATGAATGTGACTCAATATAACCGTAGTCAATTGAGTCTATTAATTTTACTAAATGTTAAAACTAAAACCCCTTAGATTTCTCAATTTTACTAAAAAACTTTTAAATAACAGTTAATTTTCAATTCATATTTTTAATTGTAATTGTAATTTATTAATATAACGTTTATCTTAACGATTAAATGTGTAGTGTATACACACGAGTTTATAAACTAGTATGTTTGTTACACTTACGATATATACTATTATAATTATAATAATAACAATTAAACGCATCACTAATACGTGATATAACAGCATATAAATGAATCAGAATCTACATATAAATAAATCAAATTACTACTTCTAGTTATTATTTTATTATTATAATCTATAAACATAGACACATTTTATTTATTTATGTATAGATAATAATAAGTATATAATTATATTTTCAAATGGTTATCGTATGCAAGTGCGTCACCATTCCTAAAACCATAGTTTAAGCTCTCAGCCTTTGCTCAATTTGCACGTCTCTCTCAAATTTCCATCCCATTTATTCAATTGAATTTTAATTATATTATAATTGTAATAATAATAATAATAATAATAATAATTATTATTATTATTATTATAAAAATAAAATAATAATTGATAATTCTCCACGTGATTTTTCTATTTTTGACCAGTGAATACCTATGTCTGTTACGGAGTATTTAAATTGAAAAGTAAAATCAAATTAATATCATAAAGATATCAAATGCGTTCAGTAATTGCACGTAAATCACCGAAAGCAATTTTCACAACGTTATACAAACATCTTCTTTTTCTTTAAAAATATGAGGGTTACCTGAGAAACTGAGGACTATTTTGGTTGTATTTATTTATTTAATAAAAGTGTTTTTTTTTAACAAAAAGTTAAAATCTAAAGTTTTATTTATCATAATAGTAATCACTGCACTCCTCAAAATTGAAATAATTTCAAACGGTATATCAATCCGATATTTACAATTATAATTGTAGTTACAGCTCTAAAAAATTACACACACACAGTTGTTAGAATCTTGCAAACGCATTAGTGTCACTTCCATTATTCATTTATTCTATTTTACATAAAAGTATTTTCTTCAATATTTATATGTATGTTTTAATTTACAAATAAACCAATTTTATTAATGACTTTTTTTTTGTTTGTTTGGAAATACAATTTTATTGATTACTTTACACTATATCTATAAATCTGTAAATATTAAATACAATCAATTTGGAAAAATTATTTACCATTTCTATGCAAAAAGCAAGGCGGATCAACATTGACCGTCAATCTGTGACGATGTGAAGTCACTCACTCTCCGTGACCAACTTTATGAAACAAATTTCCTTCACGCAACTACATTTTAATTTTAAACCTATTTATTTTGAACATCTTATGAGATCAAAGTACATGTGATTTGTACATCAAAGTTTATTCAAAAACTTTAATCGTGTACAAATCATCGTAAAACTATATCATTAAAGGTAAAGCACAAACCAAGTTGAGATTAAAAGGACATTATTGCCACTCACAGAGAACATTTAGTTTTATTAAGACGAAGTCTACGTGTTCACCAACTTGAATATTGGAACCGACGTTCAACCACTCTCCGCCAACATTCAAGTTCAGTGTTCAAGTCCAATGTTCAATCTAGAACGCTGCAAACCAAGTTTTAACATTTTTATTTCCTTTTTCCTTTTCAGCGATTTTGATTGGTTAAAATTATTTTTGTGGGCCCATTTGAACATTGAGATGAATATTGAATCACTCCTCTTAAAAATGTATCCGTATTAAGCTAATTGAATATCGAATTAAACACAGAGCACATGAGTAATCACTCATTGTACTCTTAAAAGATTTAAATATTAAGGGGCTGCGTCTTTATATGAACTTTTGAATGCATGGAAAGTCATTCAAAATGTTTAAAAAGATATAAGGATTCACATTAACTGCATATTAGTAAAAAAAGTAAAAAAGAGAAAAAATTGGGTAAAAAACAAGAAACGTACATATAAAAATAAAAGGCCCAAAGTCGAAAAAATAAATAAAAAACAACTGTATTTAGTCATCAAAGATTTTGAATTTCTTTGTATAAGCATTTATTAATATACACATCAAAAGATAAACAAACAAACAATAATAAAACCATTAAGTGTACACTAGTTCACAAAATAGGTAAACGTCATATATTTTTTATTTTTATGTTCATGTTACTCTAGAAGGTCAAGTAGTTTTACTTAGATATATGCAGTCAAATCGAAGTATCATCGTGACCCTTTCGATCCGATTATTTCTCTGGTCACCTCAAAATATGCGGTTAGTGAGATTTGAATCTGAGATCTCTTTTAAAAATATCAAGACGCCAAATCTTCAACCACCGGCCTAGCCACCTTTATAATTGTGCACTAGTCCACAAAGTTTTTACCTATTTATGTTTTCAAAGAATAATAAGAAAAATGATTAACATGTTCTTCATACACGCCATGCTTCAAATAGATCGACTTGGAATTATTTGGAATCCAACACGTTAGATCATGCTATATTACTTAATAGTTGGAGATGCCTTTACGAGAATCGTCATTAGTGACGAACAAATTTGTAGTCATTACTTTATTTAAATAAACCATTTTTTATACTAAAAAGTCAATGCTTATTTTCGGCTCACGGAACCACACCATAGTTATCATACAACTCATCACATGGTAATATAGTTTTCAGTTTTCTACTGTAATACATTCAAGTTTCAACACAGATATAAATACATCTAGTCCCCTTCCTCTCCTTAATTAATTACCTTTATAAAATAAAAACAAGAATTTATTGTCTGCCCAGTTTCTGGGCCTCATAACATTTGACAATTGATTAATTAGTTGAATAAGGTCATAATAACTGTTGTGTGTGTTAATATGAGCAAACAGAAGACAGCTGATAGAAAAAAGAAAGTCAGCAGCAATGGATCATTTCGATCGGTTTTCATGCATGCTGATGGGGTTGACATGTTACTTATGACTCTTGGGGTTTTAGGTTCGATCGGTGACGGAATTTCGATGCCGACGATGTTACTTATCACTAGCAAAATCATGAATAGTATTGGTGACTCTTCTTCTTTATCAATGGATTCTTTCATTGATAAAATGAACCAGGTGATTTTTTTTTTTCTTTTTGCTTTTATTTTTTGGCCGTGATTTCGATACCAGATTTGGTGGGACGCTATTTCACTGGGACCAATGTCACTGCCACACAGTTTCAAGCTATAATAAAGCTACAAACTTTCGTAAAATATGTAATAGAGTGTAGAATATGGAGAAGTAGTTTAATTATTATCAAAAAAGGATAATTGGGTTTTAATCTTTTGTTTACAGAATGCTATAAATCTTTGTTACATGGCTATTGGAATATGGGTGGCATGTTTTCTTGGTAAGTTGCCTTTTAAATTCTTTAATTTCTAAATTTTTCCTTTTAAGTAATTTGCTGCAAACTTTTCATACACATGAGATAATCAAGAAATCAATGCTAGAGTAATTAAAAAATTCGTTGCAGAGGGGTATTGTTGGGCAAGATCAGCAGAGAGGCAGGCATCGCGATTGAGGTCAACTTATTTAAAAGCTGTTTTAAGGCAAGAAGTTGCCTATTTCGATTTGAATGTAACAAGTACAGCTGAGATCATTACGAGTGTGTCTAGTGATAGCCTTGTGATTCAAGAATTTATCAGCGAAAAGGTACCTTGTTATTCGTTTTTTCTCTTTCTTTTTTGAAAGCGTAAAACACACCCCGCCCTAACCCGAGTCGCTTAATATGGAAACAAAAATGCAGATGCCCATGTTCCTGATGAATGTATCTATTTTTGGAGGAGCATATATAGTTGCATTTATATTATTATGGAGGCTAGCAATTGTTGGAGTTCCATTCATTTTACTATTAGTTATACCTGGATTGATATATGGAAGAGTTTTAATGAGCTTAGCAAGAAAGATTAGGGAGGAATATAATAAGGCTGGTAACGTGGCAGAACAGGCTATTTCTTCGATAAGGACGGTTTATTCGTTTGTGGGTGAACAAAAGGCATTAGCAGAGTACTCTGCTGCTTTGCAAGGCACTGTGAAGTTAGGTTTAAAGCAGGGTTTGGCTAAAGGAGTGGCGATTGGCAGTAACGGTATAGTGTTTGCTGTTTGGTCTTTCATGTCTTGGTACGGCAGTCGGATGGTCATGTACCATGGAGCTAGCGGAGGAACTGTGTTTGCTGTTGGAGCTGCCATTGCCATAGGTGGACTGTAAGTTTTTATTTTTTTATAACCACACAGCATATTATTGTTTACACATTTTGTCTGAAGTGAAACTTGAACCTCATAATTTTTTGACTGTTGGGTTACTGCGATACCGTTAAGTCAACCCTTTGGTTATTTGTTCTTGTTCTTGTATTTTCGTTATATTGTATATGTCCCATGTATGGGTGTTATATTTAAAAAAAGAATGCTTTTTATTAATAAACATTTAGACTAAAGAAAGGAGAGTAGGAGACAACAACCTTTCTGTTTTCAATTGTAATCAAGTTGCATTTCTTTTGTGAATGTGAAAGGAAAGACATAATAATGATGTTGTATTTGACTTTGTTTTTTCAATGAAAGGTGATAGCTTATTCAATTGCTTATTATCTTTAAACTTGAATATTCTAATGATATAAGTTTTAATATTTTGATAATGACAGATCACTGGGTTCTGGATTGTCCAACGTGAAGTACTTTTCCGATGCGATAGCTGCTAGCGAACGTATAAGGGAAGTGATCAAAAGGGTCCCAGAAATCGATTCAGACAACATGGATGGGGAGATATTGGAAGAAGTCAATGGGGAAGTTGAGTTCAAAAATGTAAAATTTGCATACCCCTCAAGGCCAGAATCGATGATATTCAAAGACTTCAATTTAAAAGTTCCAGCAGGGATGACAGTGGCGTTGGTGGGTGGGAGTGGGTCAGGTAAATCGACGGTGATTGCGTTATTGCAAAGATTTTATGATATTCAAGGAGGAGATATTTGTGTAGATGGTGTAAGAATTGATAAACTTCAACTAAAATGGTTAAGATCACAAATGGGTCTGGTGAGTCAAGAGCCTGCTCTATTTGCAACAACTATAAAAGAGAACATACTTTTCGGCAAGGAAGATGCAACGATGGAACAAGTGATTGAAGCCGCAAAAGCGTCAAATGCTCATAACTTCATCTCTCAGTTGCCTCAAGCCTATGATACTCAGGTCAGTTTTCCATATTTCTGACACTTTGTAAATCAATTGGTGTCAAAATGGATGGGTCGAAAAAAAGATTTTATTACCCGTGAAAAGTAAAAACTGGTTGGTAGCACAAGTTGAATTGATTGACAATATGTTACAATAAATATTGTGTTTTGGAAAAGCTACAATTTTTGTCCTGTTTTGTTTTTATAGACAACTTACCATAGTTTTTATGAGACAAAATCTATTTTCCAAATATAAATATTATATTTTTAGAATATTTCCATGATAAACATAAAAAGCATGTCGATAAAAAAATAACAACATTTTGTGGACTTGTGTCTTGGTTCTTTAAATGATATAAAAGTGAATCGGGTAAAGAAACACTAGGAGAATGTATCTTTCTTGGTAGCTTCTAGTGAGAAAATGAATCGAGTCCCAATGAAGATAAGTACTCATAACAAGTATCAAAATTAAATTTAAATTTAGTGGTTCATCATAGTATCTCTCGATCCATTTGGTGAAAGATCTTTGCATTAAAGTCAATATTAATAAATTAATAAAAAATTAAAAAATAAAATAAACCACGGGATGTCAACTCTAAGGTACGATACGGGGTTCACCCTCGCCCACATGAAGCTCCCTTCCAAAATATTTTCTTGAATTTATCCGTAAGTTCAAGTGTAGAAATCACTCCTACACTTGAACTTATGACTTGATATGAGTCCTTGTATAGATTAGGTTCGTATTGATATGAGTCCTTGTATAGATTAGGTTCGTATCAACAAACACTCGCGCATCTCACGTCTATTATTTATTTATATACAAATGCATCAAATAATTAATATAAGAGCCATAAACTATTGTTTGCCTCATACTGTTAGGCCTAAATTCTACCAAGTACAAACACCTTATTGCTTAGGGAAGACTTACAAACACATAGAGAACAATAAGCATGTTTTTGACCTCATGGAAGCTTAATATCATGTAAAGAGTAATTTATATATACGCCAGAGCTCTTAATCATATGCTATTAATATTAATTTATGAGTGAATTTGTTATAAATAATAGGTTGGTGAAAGAGGAGTTCAAATGTCGGGTGGACAAAAACAAAGAATTGCGATTGCCCGTGCAATAATCAAATCGCCTCGTATCCTTCTCTTGGACGAGGCAACAAGTGCACTCGATACAGAATCAGAACGAGTTGTTCAGGAAGCACTTGATCACGCAGCCATTGGTCGAACCACCATCGTCATAGCTCATCGCCTCTCCACCATTAGAAATGCAGATGTGATAGTAGTTGTCCAGGATGGTCAGGTGGTTGAGACTGGGTCCCACGATGACCTCATCCAGCTAGAAAACGGATTTTACACATCACTCGTTCGCCTCCAAGAAACCAAGAAAAATGATGAACCCCCTAATCCTTATGCACCTGGACCGTCATCAGTTACCTCAACGTTTGATGTTCACAGCACAAGCAGCCGCCGACAGTCGATGGTGAGTCGGTCAAGCTCCACGAACTCCGTCAACCGTGGAGGAGGCGACAATGTTACTCTGCGGGCAAACCAAGAATTTCCGGTCCCATCCTTTAAAAGACTTTTGGCAATGAATAGTCCTGAATGGAAGGAAGCTCTGTTAGGGAGCATAAGTGCAATTCTGTTTGGTGCAATTCAGCCACTTTATGCATATGCACTAGGGTCAGTGATATCAGTGTATTTCTTGACGGAACACGATGAGATCAAGCGTAAAACGATGATTTATGCTCTGATTTTTGTTGGATTGGCGGTTTTCTCAATGGTAGTCAACATCATTCAGCATTATAATTTTGCGGCCATGGGTGAACATTTAACCAAAAGAGTCCGAGAGAGGATGTTGTCAAAGATACTCACCTTTGAAATTGGGTGGTTCGATCAGGACGAAAATTCAAGTGGAGCCATTTGTTCGAGGCTTGCTAAAGACGCTAATGTGGTACGTATCTATATATGTTTAGTTGCTTGTGGGCTTGCCATTTTCTAAGAACATTTGGAGAACTTCTGTAAGAAAAATAGAAATCAATAAAACGTGTTTAACTTCCAAGTTTTTCTTAAAAAGGTTTTTTAAGAAAACAAAAGTATATGCTTTCCCTTTATAACTACAAATCTGAAAACTATACCCGTTTTATGGTTTTCTGCATTTTCCATTAGGGTTTTTTGTCGAAAAATGAATCAATAGTTCTCTTTTTCGCATTTTCGGGTATCAACTAATTTTATTTTTAAAAAATGAACCACTCATCTAAAATCGAAATTTTCGGGTATAAGTAACCGTTTAAAACGGTAGCCGGTCCCAACAAAATTAGTTGATACCCGAAAATGCAAAAACGGAAACTATTGATTCATTTTTCGGTAAAAAACAAAATTAGTTGATACCCGAAAATGCAAAAAACGGGAACTATTGATTCATTTTTCGGCAAAAAACCCTTTTATACCCGAAAATGTTCGATTTTAAATTAGTGGTTCATTTTTAAATAACGAAATTAATTGATACCTAAAAATGAAAAAACGGGAACTATTGATTCATTTTTCGACAAAAAACCCTTTCCATTATGGAAAACGAAATCATCATGTTCTACATTTGAACAAGTTTTTTAAATTTTGGATACTTTTTAGTGACTGAAAACAATTATAATTATGTAGAAAAATAGAAACTAAGCGCACCGTTACTTTTTTGGTTCAAGTGATGAAACGGTGGTCAACAATATTTTGCAGGTGCGATCATTGGTGGGCGATCGAAGCGCTCTTCTAATTCAAACATTTTCTGCGGTGACAATAGCTTGCACTATGGGATTGGTTATTGCATGGAGGTTGGCACTGGTTATGATTGCGGTCCAACCGATTATCATTATATGCTTCTATTGCAAACGAGTTTTGTTAAAGAACATGTCACAAAAAGCCATGAAATCACAAGATGAAAGCAGCAAGCTAGCAGCTGAAGCAGTCTCAAATCTACGTACAGTCACTGCCTTTTCATCTCAAACGCGAATTCTCAAAATGTTGGAAGAGGCCCAAATGGCACCAATGCGCGAAAGCATTAAGCAAGCTTGGTATGCTGGAATCGGGCTGGGGTTTTCTCAAAGCCTTATGGCTTGTACTTGGGCTCTAGATTTTTGGTATGGTGGGAAATTGATTAGTGAAGGTGAGCTAGGGTCAAAAGCGCTTTTCCAAACGTTTATGATTTTAGTAAGCACAGGAAGAGTCATTGCGGATGCTGGGACCATGACAAATGATCTAGCCAAAGGGTCAGATGCCGTGCAGTCTGTGTTTGCGGTATTAGACCGTTACACGTTGATAGAGCCGGAGGACCAAGATGGTAAGAAGCCCGAAATCATTACGGGCCATGTAGAGATACGTGATGTGGACTTTGCATACCCTGCTCGTCCTGATGTCATGATCTTTAAAGGGTTCTCCATTAATATTGAAGCGGGTAAATCAACAGCGTTGGTTGGACAAAGTGGGTCTGGGAAATCAACCATAATTGGGCTAATCGAGCGTTTCTATGATCCCATGAAAGGAATGGTGAAAGTCGATGGAAGAGATATAAGGTCATACCATTTAAGAACTCTTAGGAAATATATAGCACTTGTGAGCCAAGAGCCAGCGTTGTTCGCTGGTACTATACGTGAAAACATCATATACGGGGCTTCCGAAGAAGTTAGTGAATCAGAGATCATAGAGGCTGCAAAAGCAGCCAATGCTCATGATTTTATAGCGGTTTTGAAAGATGGGTACGATACATGGTGTGGTGATCGAGGGGTACAACTCTCTGGAGGACAAAAACAACGCATTGCTATAGCCCGTGCCATACTGAAAAACCCTGCAGTTTTGTTACTAGACGAAGCCACTAGTGCATTAGATAGTCAGTCAGAAAAAGTAGTGCAAGATGCACTCGAGCGAATGATGGTGGGGCGAACAAGCGTGGTGGTGGCTCATCGGTTGAGTACGATACAAAGTTGTGACACGATTGCGGTTTTGGAGAAGGGAAAGGTGGTTGAGAAAGGGAATCATGGTTCATTGCTAGCCAAAGGGCCGAGTGGAGCTTACTATTCGTTGGTTAGTCTGCAAAAGTCTAATAATTAGTTAACCATTCGTCCACTAAATTTGGTGGAGAATTGATCTATACCAGTTTGTTAACTTGGAAGATCGCACGTGTTGATGTAAAATGAATTTTGATGAGTATTGTGACATCTGTTGATGGTATATATTTGAAAGGTCTGTTAAACAACTCATATGTTAACCCAAAAACGATGCTGAAATACTTGATATATTAATGTGCAGTATATATTAGTTGACTTCGTATTTTTAAATGAGTTGACCCTAATGATCAACTGTTTGGGTGATAATGGGCTAGTGATATTCTGGGGCTCTATACGTTTTGACATCGGTGCTTATAATGGGCATCTTTAATTAGTAACTTATATCACTTGCATTTGAATTTACTACGTAATGGTTATTCAAAAAGTTGGTAAAAAAAAAATTAGTATATGCAGGGTAGCCTAAGTTCGGCCGAAGGGCAAAGGCCCGTATAGAACAGTAGCAGTAAGCCACTAATCATGTTTTGGCCCATCACGTCACCCTAGAATTACTAAGTAATACATTTTGCAGTGTCCTATAATCTCGGCATGTTTCAATTATAACGAATAGTGGACAATGACATACTAAATTAAGAAAGAAATTATTGTTTTATATACTCTATTCGTCCAATTTTTATTTTTCACCTGACAATTTATGTATATCACAAAAAAATTATCTACTTACAAAAAATAACTATTAAAAATTATTAAACTATCAAATACCCTAATTTATTATTCTCAATCATTTATTTAATACAAATTTTCAATCAAACTTGCCTTAAATCCAAAGGTAAAATTGACATTCATCCAACATATCTTAAATCCAACAACAATTTCTAAGGGACAATAAAGTGAGACGGATGGAGTACTACGTAGGGACAATGACATATTATAATAAAATAAAATTAAAATTAATAAAGGACTTTATTGTTTTATTGTTTTATTAGTTACGAATAATTTGTAGTCGTTAATTGATTAACAAACAATATTTTAATTAGAGAAATTAAGTCAGGACTTATATTTAATTCATCAACCCACCACATCTTTATTATTATACAAACCTTGTTTTCATTTTTCTAATACATTCAACAAATTAATCTGCCTTTTTTTTTCTTTTTTCTTTTTTAGTAAACAGAGTACAGAGACAAGCAGAAAGCTTAGCAATGGATCATTCAGATCGATTTTCATGCACGCTGATGGTGCTGACAGGTTGTTGATGGCTGTTGGGTTTTTAGGTGCTGTTGGCGACGGAATTTCAATGCCAACATTGTTACTTATAGGTACTAGTACCATCATGAACAATATCGGAGATTCCTCTACTTTATCCATGAATGTCTTCACTGAAAAAATCAATCAGGTCCATATATATTATATATAAGTCAACTTTACGTATATTAATTATATATGCTCAAGATATATCTGATTGGATATTAACTTTTCGTTCACAGAATATCGCTAATCTTTCTTACATCGCTATTGGAACATGGGTCGTATGTTTTCTTGGTAGGTTTATGCTCGGATTATACTAATTTGATCATTTCTTTAGTACAATTTTTTCAATGTTAATATAAGTTCTAACAGTAAAAAAACTAATGAGGTTTCTTGCAGAGGGGTATTGTTGGTCAATAACAGGAGAGAGACAAGCATCAAGATTGAGGTCAACTTATTTGAAAGCAGTTTTAAGGCAAGAAATGGCCTATTTCGATTTGAATGTTAGAAGCACAGCTGATATAATTACAAGTATTTCAAGTGATAGCCTTGTGATTCAAGAAGTCATCAGCGAAAAAGTTTGTCCATAAAATCTCTCATGTTTTTTTAGTCCACGAATTTCAATCAGCTGAGTGTAAGTTTAACTGTTGTTTTCATTTGCAACATATATGCAGGTGCCGGTATTTGTGATGAATATGTCGTTCTTTTTTGGAGCATATGTTGTGGCATTTATATTACTATGGAGGCTGACAATTGTTGGGCTTCCATTTATTTTAATTTTAGTTATACCTGGTCTCATATATGGAAGGGTTGTAAAGAGCTTATCGAGAAAGATCAGGGAGGAATATAACAAGGCTGGTAATGTAGTGGAACAGGCGATTTCTTCGGTGAGGACACTTTATTCATTTGTGGGTGAACAAAAGGCATTAGCAGAGTACTCTGCCGCGTTGCAAGGAGCTGTGGACTTAGGCTTAAAGCAGGGTTTTGCTAAAGGAGTGGCGATGGGAAGCAACGGTGGTGTTGTTTTTATTGCTTGGTCTTTCATGTGTTGGTACAGTAGTAGGTTGGTGACGAACCATGGAGCTAAAGGGAGGAACTGTTTTTGCAGTTGGATGTGCCATTGCGGCTGGTGGACGGTAAGTTTATTTTGTTGTGTTTCTGTTCTTGTATTTCGCCAATAGGGGCTGGATGGAGCTAGGATATATAGATTGAGGGGTAAAAATTATTGTTTTGTTTTTTTAAGGAGGCAAAAAGACAAAAAGTAAAAAATTGTCATTATAATAAGCTTAAAATATTTATTTTAAATAATTTAAAATTTCTTGAATGGTCAGCTGCCCCTGTACATCTGCCAACAAAATCGGCATGTGTTTTGCATGTGCCCCACAAAATTTTCTAACTGGGTGACTGAATCACTGAAACATTATTTTACATTGTAATGGATCATGTCTGATTTCATTAGCATTCAGTTATATAATTCTGATACCCTTTTATTTTGTGCTATAAGATATGTGTAGTTTTATTTAATCAATGTGAAACAAAAATACTAATGGTTGTGTTTTTTACTTTTTATTCTAACTTAGAATTTAGCTCATTTATTTACAATATATATTAATAATTTTGACAACCTCACTCAGATCACTGGGTTCTGGATTGTGGAACGTGAAGTCCTTTTCAGATGCAATAGCTGCCGCTGAACGCATAAGGGAAGTGATCAAAAGAGTTCCAAAGATTGATTCGTACAAAATAGAAGGGTAGATACTACAAGAAGTCAATGGTGAAGTCGAGTTCAAGAACGTGTACTTTGTGTACCCATCAAGGCCGGATTCTGTGATATTCATAGACTTCAACATTAAAGTTCCAGCAGGGAGGACTGTGGGGGTGGGAGTGGATCTGGTAAATCAACGGTGATTGCATTGCTGCAGAGGTATTATGATCCTCAAGGAGGGGAGATTTGTGTAGATGGGGTGAGGATCGATAAGTTTCAACTAAAATGGTTAAGATCACAAATGGGTTTGGTGAGTCAAGAGCCTGCTCTATTTGCAACAACCATTAAAGAGAACATACTTTTCGGCAAGGAAGATGCAACGACGGAAGAAGTAATTGAAGCTGCAAAAGCTTCAAATGCTCATAACTTTATCTCTCTGTTGCCTCAGGCTTACAACACTCAGGTTCCTTTTCTTTGGAGTATATAAATAATAAATAATAGTCATATTAAGCTTTATTTTGAAAACTATAATAAAAAGATAACAACTGCCCAAATGAGGTTTCATTTTAAAACCAAGCAGTGATGGAGGGAGTAGTACATGAACTTACATACAAACATTATTTTCTTTCAATTTCCGATGTGAGATTGGGTTTGCAACCAACACTTTCTCTTCAAAGTGACGAAAGGTTTTAAGGGTTCAAACCCACCATTCTAACCGGGCCAAATGCATTTTACAAGTTGACTTCTAGTTCTCTTGGATGCTTAAATTTGTAAAGCTAGTATTGGTTTACACGAGTAACATAGCTCCTCAAGAAATCTTGACTTTTTTTTCTATTTTATTCCTATACTTTTTCATCATATTATGGTAAAGATTAATGCAACAACTTCTAAGCACATGTAGTTATATTTGATACATGCTGTCATTTGTTGTACATAATAGGTCGGAGAAAGAGGAATTCAAATGTCTGGTGGGCAAAAACAAAGAATTGCGATTGCCCGTGCAATAATCAAGTCTCCTCGTATCCTTCTTTTGGATGAGGCAACAAGTGCACTCGACACAGAATCAGAACGAGTTGTTCAGGAGACACTTGATCGTGTGGCTCTTGACCGAACCACCATTGTCATAGCTCACCGCCTTTCCACAATTAGGTATGCAGATTTGATAGTTGTGATCCAGGATGGCGTGGTAGTCGAGTCTGGCTCCCATGATGATCTCATTCAACTTGAAAAAGGTTTCTATACATCCCTTGTTTCCCTCCAACAAACCAGGCGAAATGATGAAGTTCCCAATAATCTTTACCAACATGGATCTTCGTCGATCACATCAATATTTGATGTCCACAACACGAGCAATCAAGTGAGCCAGTCAAACCACAGTGGTGGAGACAACTTAATCTCACGGGTCAACCAAGAAATTCCAGTTCCATCCTTTAAGAGGCTTTTAGTATTGACCATTCCTGAATGGAAACAAACATTATTTGGGAGCATAGGTGCTATTCCGTTCGGTGCCATTCAGCCACTTTATGGTTTCACAATAGGGTCAATGATAGCGGAATATTTCTTGCCGGATGATGATGAGATAAAGCACACAAATATGATTTATGCACTGTGTTTTGCTGGTTTGGGAGTTTTATCTATGGTAGTCAATATCATTCAGCACTACAATTTAGCAGCCATGGGTGAGTATTTAACAAAGAGGGTCTGTGAAAGGATGTTGTCAAAGATACTCACCTTTGAAATCGGGTGGTTTGATCAGGATGAAAATTCAAGTGGAGCCATTTGTTCAAGGCTCGCTAAAGATGCTAATGTGGTATAGATTTTACGTTTAATTAGTTGGCTTAGTGCAAGAAATTACATTTCATTAAAAAGGAACAATATGTGCAAGTACTTTGGGCTTTTCATTTTTTAAGAAGAATATGTCATCAATGATTTTGCAGGTGAGATCTTTGGTGGGTGATCGTGGTTGTCTTTTATTTCAAACATTCTCCACTGTGGCGATT
This sequence comes from Gnaphalium uliginosum, assembly GCA_963930675.1. Lineage (NCBI taxonomy): Eukaryota > Viridiplantae > Streptophyta > Magnoliopsida > Asterales > Asteraceae > Gnaphalium > Gnaphalium uliginosum. Next base: position 9,055,052 of record OZ005682.1, on the reverse strand, counting down.
ACTTGCACGATGGGGTTGCTGATTGCGTGGAGATTGGCGGTGGTTATAATCGCGGTTCAGCCAATTATAATCCTCTGCTACTACTTCAAACTAGCTATGTTAAAGGACATGTCTCAAAAAGCCTTGAAATCACAAAATGAAAGCAGTAAACTTGCAGCCGAAGCTGTCTCGAATCTGCGTACAGTCACTTCATTCTCATCACAAACAAGAATCCTAAAAATGCTTGAAGAGACCCAAAAAGCACCAATGCGTGAAAGTATCAAGCAAGCGTGGTATGCTGGATTCGGTCTTGCATTTTCTCAAAGCCTTATGATATGTACTTGGGCTCTAGACTTTTGGTATGGTGGGAAACTGATTAGCAATGGTCATCTTGGGTTAAAAGCGTTTTTTCAAACGTATATGATTTTAGTAAGCACTGGGAGGGTCATTGCTGAATCTGGAACCATGACAAATGATATAGCCAAAGGGTATGATACAGTGAAATCAGTATTTGCAGTCTTGGACCGTTGCACTTTAATTGAACCCGAGGATCCTGATGGTTATAAAATGCTTGAGATCATTATGGGCAATATAGAGATATGTGATGTGGAGTTTGCCTACCCTGCTCGGCCTGATGTCATGATCTTTAAAGGGTTCTCCCTCAATATTGAGGTTGGGAAAACAACGGCATTGGTTGGAGAGAGTGGGTCCGGAAAATCAACCATAATCGGGTTAATCGAGCGTTTTTATGACCCAATGAAAGGTGTTGTCAAAGTTGATGGAAGAGATATAAGATTTTATAATTTAAGAACCCTGAGGAAGTATATAGCACTTGTGAGCCAAGAGCCTACCTTATTCGCTGGTAGTATACGTGAAAACATCATATATGGGGCTTCTGAGGAGGTTAGTGAATTAGAGATCATAGAGGCTGCAAAAGCAGCCAATGCTCATGAATTCGTAGCCGTTTTGAAAGATGGGTACGATACATGGTGTGGTGATCGAGGGGTACAACTCTCTGGAGGACAAAAACAGCGCATTGCTATAGCCCGTGCCATATTGAAAAACCCTGTGGTTTTGTTACTAGACGAAGCCACTAGTGCATTAGATAGTCAATCAGAGAAAGTAGTGCAAGATGCACTTGAGCGAATGATGGTGGGACGCACAAGTGTGGTGGTGGCTCATCGATTGAGTACCACACAAAGTTGTGACACAATTGCGGTTTTGGAGAAAGGAAAGGTGGTTGAGATAGGGGAACCATGGCTCGTTACTAACGAAAGGAACGAGTGGCGCTTACTACTCCTTGGTTAGCCTTCAAAAACACAACTCTACTAACGATGTGATTGACTAAAGTTTAGAAGAGAACCTGGCGTTTAAACTTGGAAGAGCGCATATATTAAAGTAGAACAAATTCTATGTTTGATTATGTATAATTAGTTAATTACAAACAAGATTTTTGAAGATTTTTGTAATATATAACTACGAAAAGGTGAATAATACACTGCAACATACAAAAAAGATAACTGATACATTTTTTAGCATTTTGGGGTATCGCCTAATTTTTCTGTTTAAAAAGAATAACTAATTTAATAACACACGTCAAAGGGTAATGTCATTTTTCAATGTTTAATTGCGGTTATTTGAAGCGATTGTTGTAAATAAATTTAAACATATACATTTTAATATGTGGTTTTAAATTACTGATGCCTTTTAACAGAAAAAATTAGTTGATATCTCAAAATGTAAAAAAGTAAGTTAGTTGTTCCTTTTTCCGGCAGCTTATCGATTTTAAAACCTTAACATTAAACAGGTCTGATTTTTATGGATCTTCAACTTTATCACTAATAGATCATCAATACAACATCTTTATTTTTGGTCAGAAAGAAAAAATAAAGTTGTATAGCAATTTTATTAAAGTATGAAGTAGAAATGTTCTAACGATGAATCTATATATTAGTATTCAAAGACTTAATTACGTACTTATTATTCAAATATACTCATGTCATGATGATTAATAAAAGACGTAGTTATTATTTTATTAGTAAAAGTAATAATTAATACATTTATTTTAAGAAGACCAAATTAGAAGACTCGAACCTCATGTTTAGTCCATGAAACCACATGCCTTAATTAATCATTAGTTAGTTAGTGAACATAATTACAACCTTGATATATCAGATACTAGCATACAGGTAGCCCTTCTGAATTACTGTAGATTCAGATCAAGTTTTTCTGTTAACATGAGTGATCAACAAAGCTCAGAGACAAACAAAAAAGTCAGTGATGGATCATTCCGATCACTTTTCATGCATGCAGATGGAATCGACGTGTTTCTGATGTTTGTTGGGCTTATAGGTGCCATTGGTGATGGATTTGCGATGCCTGTAATGTTAATATGCACCAGCACCATGATGAACAGCATTGGCGACTCATCTGCTTTATCAGCGGATGTCTACATGGACAAAATCAATAAGGTTAATATATATTATTATACATGAATATATTGATTGATCATGATCGATGATTCTAGCTTGCTAATTGTGCTTCCAATTCTTGCTTACAGAATGCTGTTTATCTCTGTTACTTGTCTGTTGGGAAATGGTTTGCATGTTTTCTTGGTAGGTTTAATTTGCTCCATATATTTTTCATTTAAAGTTGATTGGAATTTATAAAATCTAATGGTTTTCTGTGCAGAGGGGTATTGTTGGTCCAGAACTTCAGAGAGGCAGGCGTCACGGTTGAGGTCAACTTATTTAAAAGCAGTTTTAAGGCAAGAAGTTGCCTATTTTGACTTGAATGTTACAAGCACAGCCGAAATTGTTACGAGTGTTTCAAGTGATAGTCTCATTATTCAAGATTTCATTAGTGAGAAGGTTTGTGTATGACTTATTTTCTATGTTTTTGAAAACTTGATCTCAAACCAAATTTAAATGCAATTTTGTTTGGACGTCAATATGCAGGTGCCAATGCTTGTGATGAATTTGGCGTCTTTTGTTGGGGATTATATTGTGGCATTTATATTACTATGGAGGCTAGCAATTGTTGTGCTCCCATTTATACTACTTTATGTTATACCTGGTCTGATTTATGGAAGGGTTCTGATGAGGTTGTCAAGAAAGATTAGGGACAAGTATAATAACGCTGGTGTAGTGGCTGAACAAGCGATATCTTCCGTGAGGACAGTTTATTCTTATGTGGGTGAATTTAAGACCTTAACAGAATACTCCTCTGCTCTTGAAGGCAGTCTTAAGTTAGGTTTAAAGCAGGGTCTGGCTAAAGGGATTGCGATTGGCAGCTTTCATGGTGTTGTTTTTATGGTCTGGTCTTTCTTGTGTTGGTATGCTAGTAGATTGGTGATGCATCAAGGAGCTAAGGGAGGTACTGTGTTTGGTGTTGGATTTGCCATTACCTTTGGCGGAATGTAAGTAATTTTCCTTTTATATACACATTTACATTTACAGTTTTTAAAAAATTCTAATAATTCTGATCATAACAATGTCCAGAGCATTGGGTTCTGGATTGTCCTATGTGAAGTACTTTTCAGATGCAATGGCTGCGAGTGAACGTATAAGGGTGGTCATCAAAAGAGTTCCAGAGATAAATTCAGATAGCATGGAAGGGGAGATATTACAAGTCTATGGGAAAGTTGAGTTCAAAAATGTAAAGTTTGCGTACCCATCAAGGCCAGATTCCGTGATATTCGAAGACTTTAACTTAAAAGTTCCGGCAGGGAGGATGGTGGCTCTTGTGGGTGGGAGTGGATCAGGCAAGTCAACGGTGGTTGCATTATTGCAAAGATTTTATAATCCTCAAAGAGGGGAGATTAGTGTAGATGGGTTGAGGATTGATAAGCTTCAGTTGAAATGGTTAAGATCACAAATGGGTTTGGTGAGTCAAGAGCCTGCTCTATTTGGGACAACCATAAAAGAAAACATACTTTTCGGCAAGGAAGATGCAACGACGGAACAAGTGATTGAAGCAGCAAAAGCTTCAAATGCTCATAAATTCATCTCCGAGTTACCTCGAGCCTATGACACCCAGGTTTATATATTTTTCATACTTCCATCTTAGAACCAATAATGCTCACTTCTAGATTACCCGTTAATTAAACAATCAATATTACTTGATAGTTGGATAACCATAGTGTTTCTTGTATAATTGATTAAGGATTCGAGCTCCTAATTAATCGATTAGGTCCTCCTTTAATATTAAGTTAATCAATCAATATACTTAATTTGATATTAGGAATGAGGATTGTGAGAGGCCAACCAAACTCATTGGCCCCACCAAGTAGCCACCGTTCCTCTGCCCCTTTCCTGTCTGTTTGTTTTTTCCCTTTAGTCTTCTTGTTTATATTTAAAAGTATCTGTAAATTATTATATTAATACTAAAATTTGTTGAAAATAACAGGTTGGTGAAAGGGGTGTTCAATTGTCAGGTGGGCAAAAGCAAAGAATTGCAATTGCACGTGCAATAATCAAGACGCCTCGTATCCTTCTTTTGGATGAGGCAACAAGTGCACTCGACACAGAATCAGAACGAGTCGTTCAGGAAGCACTTGATCACGCAGCCATTGGTCGAACCACCATCGTCATAGCTCACCGCCTTTCCACTATTAGAAATGCAGACGTGATAGTGGTAGTCCAGAATGGTTAGATGGTTGAGTCGGGGTCCCACAACGACCTCATTCAGCTAGAAAACGGAATTTACACATCACTCGTTCGCCTTCATGAAACCAAGCAAAACGATGAACCATTCAATCCTAACCGAACTGAACCTTCAATGAAGTCGTCGACATTTGACGTCCACAAGAAGAGAAGTCAAAAGCATTCAATGGTGAGCAGATCAAGCTCTACAAACTCAGTCGAAAGTATTACACTAAAATCCAACCAAGAAATTCGATTGCCATCTTTTAAGAGACTTATAGGAATAAGCATTCCTGAATGGAAGCAAGCATTGTATGGGAGCATAGGGGCGATTCTATTTGGTGCAGTTCAGCCAATTTTTTCTTTCTTGTCGGGGTCTATGCAATGGGTGAGCATTTAACGAAGAGGGTTCGAGAAAGGATGTTGTCAAAGATACTCACCTTTGAAATTGGATGGTTCGATCAGGATGAAAATTCAAGCGGAGCCATATGTTCCAAACTCGCTACTGATGCCAATGTGGTATGAATTTAATTTACGTTCAGTTTTTATGAGTACTACCTGGAATAGAAAAAAGTATCTCAACAATGACCTTGCAGGTACGATCTTTGGTGGGAGATCGATGCTCGGTTCTAATTCAAACATTATCTGCGGTGTTGGTAGCTTGCACAATGGGGATTGTGATCACATGGAAGCTGGCATTAGTTGTGATAGTTTCTCAACCGGCTATAATTATCTGCTTCTACTACAAACATATTATGTTAAAAAAGATGTCACGAAAAGCAATGAAATCACAAGCTGAAAGTAGCAAGCTAGCAGCCGAAGCTGTCTCTAATCTTCGTACTATCACTGCATTTTCATCTCAAACCAGAATCCTCAAAATGCTTGAAGAAACCCAAAAGGAGCTGATGCATGAAAGCATCAGGCAAGCTTGGTATGCAGGGCTCGGGCTGGGGTTCTCTCAAAGCCTTATGGGTTGTGTTTGGGCTCTAGTTTACTGGTATGGAGGGAAATGGATTAGTGAAGGCCATCTGGAGTCAAAAGCATTTTTTCAAGCGTTTTTGATCTTAGTAACCACCGGCAAGGTTATTGCAGAAGCCGGGACCATGACACATGATCTGTCCAATGGTTCTCATGCAGTACAGTCTGTGTTTGCGGTATTGGACCGTTACACAGATAAAACCTGAAGATTCTGAGGCGAAAAAGCCCAATATCATTATAGGGAATGTAGAGATATGCGATGTTGACTTTGCATACCCTGCCCGCCCTGCAATCAAGATCTTTGATGGTTTCTCCATCAATATTGAAGCAGGTAAATCAACCGCACTGGTTGGACATAGTGGGTCAGGGAAGTCAACCATAATAGGGCTAATCGAGCGCTTTTATGACCCACTGAAAGGCTTTGTCAATATTGATGACAGGATCGACTTGATCAAGATCAAGATTAAACTTTAACTGTGCTTGAACTTCTTAACAACAAAATTTGCAGAATAATACTTGTTAAGTTTGGAAGTTGATTGTTTGTATATGATGAAGAACAGAACACACAAATTGTATAACAAAAGCTCCAATATTATTAATGAAAATAATACGAATACACTTGGTTGTATTAGGGTTATAATAACCTTGAAGCTAACAATGTTTTCCTATCTAAGATAAGGTGCAGAGGATTTAAAAAAAAAATGTCTGAGTGTATGTGTATCAAACTAAGTTACAAGTGATCTATCTTTATACATAACTGTTACAATGCATACGCCTGCTTCTAAGGTATGGAACTCTACTTACAAATTGTAGAGTTCCAATTACACGTTATATTAATTAATGCATAGAAGTCAAACTATCCAAGCATGTCTTTGTAGCCGTAAAGCAACCCATGTTTTGTTGTGCATGCTTTGTCAAGATTAGGTAACTACAGACCCACGTGCGCCGCATATCCTCTGGACAAGGTTAGCAGTAGAAACCATGGAAACTGGCCTAGCAGTACTAACTTCAGAAATTATACTGGCAGTACTAACTCTGAAATCCTTCTGGCAGTACTAATCTTGGAAATCATACCCGCAGTACTAACTCTGAAATCCTTCTGGCAGTACTAATCTTGTTCTTGATCCAGCAGTAGTAACTCTTTAAGTGAACTGGCGTAGAAACTTTGGATAGCAGTACTAACTCTTCTTAGGCTTGGCAGTACTAATCTTTATATCCCAACAATCTCCCCCTAAACTTATGCTTTCTACCCAACAACATTAAGTTTCTCCAGATTTACCTTTTGACTAAAATGGGGTTTATTTCTTCTTTGATGTGTGACAACCCCAAATTATCGGTAATTTCCGTACATCGTATCACGTGCATGCAAGGCTAATTCCCTATGTGATTAATATGAATTTGTTTTCATCGAAATAAAGTCTAGCACAAAGCCCACGTTTGCATTAGAGATGCACATTATTTTAATGCGGAATGCATTCGTGATCATTGAGAATCACACAAACAATCGGTAGAGACCGACACCCACGGACGTTGTGACAAATTTTTATAAGTGACGTAAATCTATTTGAATATAAATAGTAGTTATTTATAGTGTGATAATTATGCTAACATGAAAGCGTAACAACCTTAATATACGATAAGCGTTCACGAGAACTAAAAGACGTATAACGACAAATTAGACAATGATGACTAATCGAGAACTAACGATAGACATTCGAATATTATTAAAACCAACTAATTAGATTCTAACACCATTAATTTACCCTAATTACCACTGGATCACCTTAATTACATAATTAGCACTTAACTAATCAAGATTAGTGTTTAATGACCTAAAAATCTACACTTAACCTAACAATTCAAAAATCAAAATGGGCCCCCCTTGTTGACTTGCCAAAACCGTCCACCACCATCACCAGGACACCCTCCCATTGACTTTTGAACATACAACCCATACCTCCATGCCATCACCCTTTTTCTTGATAAATAGAACACTTAACCTTTCACTCAACCATTTCTCTCATTTTCTCTCAAATCCTCTCTCCCTCTCCTCTCCAAATCTGCAGCCACACCACCACAACTCCACCATAACATCATCATAACAGTACACCATCACCATAATCCACCAAGAGTCACCACGTTCGTCTTCAAGAAATCTTAGGGAAACTAGCAACATCATCTACATCTCTTTCGTTCGTTAAGCATTGTAAGGGATCACCATCTCTCTACTTTCTTTCATGTATTTAAGTGTATTAACATGTTATATGTTCATCTCGTGGAAGATCTTGCACCAAAACATAACAAAAACTAAGGAACACAAAACTTTGGTGAAACTGTTTTCTGGACATAATCGTTATCGTTGGTAGAAAAATCATAATAAATCGTGTGAGTAACTAAAACGTGTGAAATCACTTGGAAAAGTTTGGTAATTTTGTTAGCTTCAACTTTCGTTTTGATCTCATCTCCTGAAAATACACCGAAATTGAATTACAAACTGAGTTATGAACATATGTCGAAAATAGTCGTTTCTGGACACACCCATGGTCACGAATTTATTTAGCGAGTTTCACTTAGATAAAAATTATGAAAAAAAAATTAGAAGGCAGTTAAGATATGAGGAAACGTTGGGTAATTTTATCGGATTTTATCTCGACACTTTGACTAGTAAAAACGAGCTATGAAAAACATGTAAAATCTGATGAAACAACACAACAGGCCAAAGTCCTGCCATTGAGTCTCCCTGCCACTAAGTTCTCCCTACCACAAGGTCTCACTGTCACTTATTCTCCCTGTCACTGAAGCCTCCCTGACACTAAAGTCTCCCGTCACTAAAGTCTCACCGTCACTAAATTCTCCCTGCCACTACATTCTCCCTGCCACTAATTCTGCCTGTCACTAAAGTCTCCCTGTCACTAAAGTCTTCCCGTCACTAAATTCTCCCTGCCACTAAGTTCTCCCTGCCACTAAAGTCTCCTTCGTCACTACATTCTCCCTGTCACTAATTCTCCCCGTCACTAAAGTCTCCTTGCCACTAAAGTCTCCACGTCACTAAATTCTCCCTGCCACTAATTCTCCCTGTCACTAAAGTCTCCCTATCACAAAAGTCTCCCCGTCACTAAATTCTCTCTGCCACTAAGTTCTCCCTGCCACTGAGTCTCCCTGTCACTAAATTCTCCCTGCCACTAAGTCCTCCCAGGCACACAGTTCGCCCAACCCCAAGTTCGGCCAACCATCATGGTTTGGTCAACCACAACTTGGTTCGACTCGCACCAAATCTGTCCAACTTTAAATTATTTTAAAACCTCAATTTCACGATAAACAACATATACTTCACAACTTATACAACGACATATACTTCACAACTTATACAACGAGACATGAATAATAATAATATCATCAAGTAATACTATTTCGAAAACGTCACAATTTATTATAAACACATTTTAAAGCACAACGATCTTTCGAAACGAGTGAACAATTGGCATAGACGGACTTTTATGCCGTCTACAGTTATTAACACGACCTCATGCGTTTAGGGCGCTAAGAGGCTTATTTGGGCTAAATTACTTAAACTTATCTTGCTAGCACGCTCGGACTCAGGTGAGTTCACAACCCCTATTTTACTGTTTTAATGCTTTCAAACATTGGGGTGAAAAACATATAACTGTTTTATGCGATTATTGAAACTTGACAACGTATCTTTACGGGAGCCTAAGTTCGCAAGTTGTAGCATAGAAGTCCTTTGCTTACAATGACTATAACCATTAACTAGGTGACTCTAGCCACTGAATATACGGATAGTACTATCGGGTTGACATTCCCCCCCTGATTATTTTAGTTAATCGCGCTAACTAGCGACATTGTTTTCGCAACGAGGATCGTATAATTACATTGTCCAAGGCAAACGATTCATTTTAAGTCGTGGATTGGTTATAGGCTTAGTTTCGGCATATTAACTCATAGGCCTAGCTAGCCTTTGGGGGATCACCGTCTTTGTTTCATATTTTAAATAATCGTACCGTAGGCCTTCGATGCCACTTTTTGATTTACTGATGAACTTTACTAAATAACGGTGTATGATTGAGTCTTAAACCGGTGGATTCACTCAACAATAATGTTGACGTTTTAAATATGTTTTTCATGAAATTAGTCATGCCACAGGAACTCATGCATTTTGGAACCGTACTGGTCATGATATTTAGGATGCCATCTTTTGAACAATCGGGATTTACCTATGATGTTAATGTTGTTTTATCCCTAAACGTACAATTTTCATTAACGGTGTAATTGTTAAACTTTGCTCTTTTAACGGCTCGATGAGCCACAACTCTGTAAAACTATGTTTGGCATCTAAAATATTATGAATGTTCTGCGATAATCATATGCTCTCGATTTAATGTCGATTGATCGAGTCACGCCCCGAGCTTCCGCCTTAATTATCATTATGTTAATTTTGGGGGTGTGACATGATGTCTGCTTACGCTCTTTAATATACCTTTGTATATTCGTTACAAGCTCATAAGCCATTTCACAATCCACTGACCTTAGTTTAAACTGTACCATGTTCATCAAAACACTTAAGTTTCATGGATATGTTCTTTCTACCTAAAGCTGCATGTTTTTCCAGTAGAACCCAAGAAGTTATAGGAGAAAATGGTTCCCTGAATCGCTTTTGAATCTTCTCAGGCTTATACATCATCAGTAGGTACTCATAGATGAGTAATTTAAAGTCCATCTCAGTCTGCTTTCCATATTTTCGAACTCCAATTTCATACAGACTGTCTACATCCTCTCTGGTAAACTCCTTAATCATCCTAATCATTGATGTATAGGTCTCAATGTTATCTCCAGCCCTTTTGACCTTATATACACATCTGTTCTGCTCATTCATTTTAAAGTACCAATCAACAATAGGAAATTTTACCTGCAGAGGAGTTACCTTCTCACCTTCTCTTTCCTCAAACACAATTAACTCTTTAATCTCCTCCTTACCAACAGTTGATGGCACTTCAGTATGCACATCCTTTTCCATTCTCTACTTCTTCTGCACCTGTTCAAAGTAGCTTTTACTCTGTGTGCCCTTCTTTTTTCTTTCAAAAGTTTTGATAACCTCTGTAGCATGTGTATCATTCATCCCTTTTAACTTTCTTTCCTTCTCCATCCTTATCTCTTCTGTTCCCATCATCATCCTATCAAGCTCCCTTTCATACATCCTCTTTAAATCTTCAAATTGGATAGTTGCTAAGATTTTTACATGAAATCCAGCTCCCTTGAGGAATGTAATATACTCATTTTTCAACTGAGCCTTAGTCTTTGGCTTTGCCTTCCGTTTCTTATACCTAGCCTCTGACTCTCTCTTCTTCTTCTCATTCAATAGCCTTTCTAGCTCTGCTTCTCTCTCCTCTTCAGTATATCTCATCCTTTCCTCCTCTTACAACTTTCTGGCCAATTCCTCATCTGCCTCTATTTGATGTTTTCTTTTGAGAGGCCTGTCTTCTTCAATCATTATTCCTTTTCTCTTATCCTTAACCCCAAACTTGTCTACTTTCTTTGTAGGTGTGTGTTCTGAAGGTTCTTGAATGCTCACACCTTTTTGCTTTTGTTTTTCCTTTTCCTTTGGGCTCTCAGACACCCTTAACAATACCTCAGCAGCAGCAAACTCATCATTTACTCCAACAGTACTAATTGGCTGGTCAAGCCCAGCAGTATTAATCTCATCTGCATCAGCAGTACTAACTCCAATACTAGCAGTAGTAACTGGAGCAGTGTTCATCCTTTCTAGAAGCTGCTTGACCACCCCATTCAATCTCAATATCTCATTTCCTTGAGATGCTAGCATTTCCTTCTGCCTAGCCACCTCTTCAGACAAATTGGTACACATTGCCATCAATTCCGTGAGTACAGAACTATTCTCACCACTTTCAGAAGTGTTACCCTCTCTTAGTGGATCATTGGAAGATTTAGCTAATGTCTCAGACATAGTCTGAGCATCACTAGCCCCCAATGTGGTTTCTTGGCACCTGGGACCACCGGATACATTAATATTCACCGAGTCCTCTGCAATAGAAGAATCCAATGGCATCTCTGTATCCTTTGTTGTCATGGATTGGATTCTAATTCCACTGTCATGTTCTCCCAATTGGGCAGAATCAGTAGTGGCAGCCCTTTCCATATAGTCATTTTCCTCTTCATTGACCACCTCATTTAAATCAATTGGCTTATGCATCTGAGAAAGAGGAGCCTCGGGTATATGTTTCTTAGCCTTATTGGCTTTCTTTGAGGTTGGCTTGGGGTCCCTTGTTTTCTTGGATTTGACAGCAGGTGTGGGTTGAGAAGTAGTGGGTGTGGCTAATTCTTCACCAGCTGTGGAGGGTGTACTTAGCATATAGTGACCCTCCCAGAAAATGTGATGTCTTTAACTAACCCTGTTCTCCTCATATTTGAAAATAATTTTTGTGTATGTGAGAGGAGAACAATCTTACCACCCACTCTTGGTAGGTTAGTTAATTCATTTTCAAAAATGTGTTGTAGAAACCTTGGATACATCAAAAATTTTGAGTTGGTATGTTCCAGGTTGTACAACATTCCAGTAAAGATCAATTTTGAAAAATTGAACCTTAATTTATTAGCTAAGCAGATCAAAGCAGAAGCAATGTTACTGCTAAACTGATCTCATGCGGTTCTCATTTGGGATATACATTGTTGCAGGGTATGAATAAAAAATTTCCACCGGGGAGAGAATATGGATTTTCAAAAAGTAAGTTTGTTCAACTCCCCCTCATACCCGAGCAACAATAGGTTTTCATAAATTTCAGATACAGATAAGCATTCGATACCTTCTTCATCGTGAAGTTGAAGATGAGCACGAATGGATGCCTCTGTAACTCTGACGTTTTGCCCTGCAACTTGGCCAATAATGGTAGCGACCCCATCAACTTCTGTCTTTTCAGCAAAAGTCCAAAAGTCGTTTATATGTGAGATAAAAATGATGGGGTTGACAGAAAGTGCTACCTTTAAGTGGCTGTTTTTAAGAAAGTTTACAATTTCATAGAAATCTTCTCCCCCTTTTGGTTTGAGCAGATAAGCGAGCAGATTGTGCTTATCTGCAGTTGGTAAAACAACGTTAGAAATGAAGGAGAAGTCATTTTAGTTGGAGAAATTGAAAATTTTTCTTTTGAAAAAGTGGATTTTGATCGCTTTTTTTGGCAGTTCGAGGTTAACAGTAGGTGAAAAGCGAACAGTGAAAAAGGTTTGCTATTTATACTATTTGAAAAGGGGCAGCATTAAATACCCTAATTTTAAAATAGAATAAATTGTACCAGCAATATTAAATTGAAAATTTTGTACGAGCAGTATTAAAACATACTCAGTACTAAAATTATGCTAGCAGCAGAAACCGTTTATCACAACCGGCAGTATAAACACAGACTAATATAACTAACAGTACTAACTAAGAAAAGCAGTACTATTATATATTAGTTACACAAAGCAGTATTAATAATGACTAACAATAGCAATAGAAACTACATTAGCAGTATTAAACATGCAAGGCATTAATAGCAGTACTAATGGCTTTCAATTTTTCAGTAACAAATCCTAGGCCTTTCCTAGATTTGTTCTATGTGGTTTTCTTCTTCTCTACTCTCAGTTTAACCTTTTCTTTAAACAATTTTTTACCCTCTGCTAATGTGACACCTGACAAATTTGGCAATCATTTGTACCTAAGATAGGTTATTATTACTTGTAATTAGTGTGAAATAGGACTAATTAAAGTAACACGTTGTATATTATATTATACATACGTACGTAATCAATTGTAATTACGCGAATTCGATCGGATGGAATCCGACATAAATAATATGGACGCTGGTGAAAAACATTTTTATTAAATAACGTAATTACGATAAGTAATTTTTATATAACTTACATCGTTGCGATAATATCTAAAACGTTTTACATTTTGTATCAAACGTACAGTACGCGATGAAAACGCGCGAATCGCGCCCGAAAACCGAACGAAGCCCGAATTATGTTGCAACAACTTAAAATAAAGTAGTATAAATAAAACTTCAACCAAGACTTACGTGTATTAATCGTTAACGAAAAACTAAACTAATAAACGTTTAACGATTAAATTTTTTTTAAAACGCGCGATTAACGTTTAACCGAACGAGTAACGTACCACGAAATCAAGGAGCGAGTCACGAGCCCGAGACCACGATGGGCCATGCCCAATCTTCGGCCCAGCCCAGCCCCAAAGACCGGCCCATAAGCCCCCTCCTCTTGGCCCATCCATTTGCTTAAAATAATTACACCCTCACGACACCTCACTTTTCACACTCTTAACCTTTTATCTCCATTTTCTTTGCTCTCTCACTCAAATTCAGCCCTAACCACCACCACCACCACCATTCTCAGCCTCTTCCAAGGCCCTTGGACACCACCATCATCATCTACAACAACAAGAAGAAGGAGAACAAGCATACAAACAAGAAACGGTCACAGCAGCCCCCTTCTTCCTCATTTCGGCCTTAGATCGAGTTTTTGTTATAAGAATCTCTTCAAATCTTGTTTACCTTCCTTGGATAATGTTAATATACATGTTAGATGTTCGTTTATGCTAATTATGTCCAAGATCTAAACCGATAACCAAAGGATAATGCTAAAAACTTTCGGACAAAGCTGTTAACCACCGGATAAAAACATAACCCGACTTTGATCCATGATATCTAACTCATTTCTTAACCAAATCGAGCGATTCTTGAGTCTAAAATCAAGTTCAAGGAGTCTACTTTCGAACCCAAATGGTTTGGTATTTTTCTGAGGTCGTTTGGTATGGGAAAATGATTTTACAAAAACAAGTGTCTAGACTGTCATGTAGAGCAGAAAATTTGACCAACTTTGAGAGGGCATATCTCGAGATCTACAAACTCAAATTGACCAAATTTGACCACTTGAAAAAGTTCACATTTTCTGTTACCTTTAAAATTTGTACTATTTCACTTTCTAAAGTTTTGTAAATCGTGAGATATAAACCAAACACTGGGCAAAGGTCAGAAAATCGGTCCACTAGACACATACTTGGTTCTTGGACGATTTCATGACTTGCACTTGACCAAAAATTATAAAAAAATTTACTGGAAATAGCTAAGACATGTATGAACAGCTGTGATTTTTCTTGGATTTTATTCCGAAGCTTTGATTTGTCAAAACGAGCCACGAAAACGACTCAAAATTGATGAAACTTTACCCGTGGACTGTTTTTGCAATAAATATAAAACGACACTTTCGGGTTAACCACGAAACGTAACGATAATTTTCCTAAGCTCTAAAAACATATTTAAGAATTCCCTAAAAGTTTCGGGTCAAACCGAGCACATTTGACCAAGTTCCCGAACAACGAAAACATATCAGCCCGTCTGTGTCGCAAATGGCCCAAAGCTATTGCGACACAAAGCTTGTGTCGCTAAATCATAAAACAGTACTAACTTTGCGACACTAAGCTAGTGTCGCAATAATTCAACTAACAGTGTTAACGCTTGTGTCGCAATACTTTTACCAACAGTACTAACTGGTGTTGCAACACCCTGCGACACTAACGCTTATGTCGCTAAAACAAAATCGAAATCACAACTTGCGACACAAACTCTTGTGTCGCATAAGTCCCAACTTCCGAGACAATTGCGACACCGACCTAGTGTCGCAATATGCCTTGGTGTCGCCCTAGTGTCGCATAAAACAGATTTAGAACATGTTTCACAAACTATTAAACACGCGTAACAACGAATATTCACATATGACACTACATGTACATGAAACTCATATACTCTTATAAGTATACAATGAAACAAACATAATAGTAATGCCCTCGGGAATTATTATTACAAAACATCACCAACGGGCCGTACATATTTTCTAAATGCGAACGATAAACAAACACTTGGACATAACTAGTTGAGTGGACAACTAGCATGAATGATCTTTTGAGACATTCACTTACTCATAACCTTGTGCGTTTGGGGCGCCAGCAGGTTACTTATTGGATACACGTTTATTTTTATAAACGCACGCTTTCAAGACTCAGGTGAGTCTCATAGCCCCACTTTTACTGTTTTAACTATTGGGGTGAGAATACATGCACTATTTTCATGAACACGAGTACAGATTTACACATATACGGATTGCATGAGTTTCACTTTCATAATCCACGCAAAAGTCCTCTACACATCATAGTTTCGTTAGTATGGATCTTAGCGCGAGTTTTGAAGAATATATCTATTTGGGATTGACCATCCCCGTCCGAGTTAGTAGCTCTAACTGGTCAAACGGGCGCTTTATTATTTCGTTCATACGGGTGCTCTGGATTAGACACCTGCATGAGGCAAACTCATATCGGTTAAGCTTCGGACTATGAGCTCATGGCAGTAGTATACATTTTATTTATCGTGGTTTTGCGATACAAACAACATGGAAATCTCGTAGTTCACATTTATACGTTTGATAACTAAACCTATGAACTCACCATTATTGTTGACCATTTTAGTATGTATTCTCAGGTTCACAACAGGAGTAGGTTTACTCCAGGATACAATAGCTCGAGCCGCATGATTTACAAACTTCGGAGATTTTCCTTGCATTACTATTTTGTAATATTAGTTATGTATTAGAATCTCTAGAACTATTCGCGAACTCAGAAATTGATGTAAACAATTGAATTATTAATATACTATTTTTGTACTGATTTCAAAACGACGCATATAGTGTCGTTCGTTGCGACTTTGTGTAATGATTTCTGATTAGTCGCGCCCCGGTTCGACTTCCGCAGCATCACATTTTGGGGGTGCGACAGCTAACCTCTCACTAGAAATTTCAGAAATTAGCCCAGTATGCACTCTCTTATTTTTCAACTTATCATTTAAACTAGTGCTAATTGTTTCAGGTTTTGATTCAGTCTTTTTAAGCCTAACTGTTTTAGACTCTTCTTAATCATTAGATGTCCACTCAGCTACCTCAACCTGATCAAGATTCTCTTCTTGATTAACAACAGGGTCAACCTTTTTGACCTCTTCTGACATTCCTTCCTTTAACTTATTTATGTCTAAATCAGTTTTAGGTGGAAAGTAGTTGTTGTTGTATGGTGGGGTTACATTGTTATAACCTAGGTCTGTTTTGATTTTATCATGTATCTGTGCCTTGATTATATTTTGTACATTTTTGGATGCATTTTCTAAGTCACACACTTTTAATTTTATGCTTTCCTTTTCACAGGTGACTTCTGCTAATTTTTTGGTTAGCTCATCAACCTTATCTTGTAACACATCCCTTTCCCACCTGGCATATTTAATATCATAATCAAACTGAGTTTCATTTTTCTGATATGCCTTAATGGTCTCCTCTAGGTTTTCTATGGCAGCAGTTGTATGTCTACTTTTGATGTCCCATTGCTTTAATTCATCACAGATTTTAAAGTTGTGATCTCTGTAATGTTTAACAGTTTTCTTACATATACTAGAGCACAATTTAACTTGTACCTCATATGGGACTTCATCAGAAGTGCTTGCAGCTTCTGTTTGTGTCATTAATGCCTGATTCTGAGCTTCATGTTCATCTTGATAGCTCCAATCAAATCTCATACCATCTTGGGATACCAAGGCACTTGTACTGACCCCTTGACTTGGAGTTTGAATGGGCACACTTCTTCTCTGTGCTCCATTAAATCCTCCTGCCCTTTGACCATTTACTTCTCGTCTTACAGATCTGCATTCTCTGTCAAAGTGACCCTTTTTGTGGCAGTTGTAGCACTCCACTTTGCTTTTATCAAAACCAGCATTGTCTTCTCTCTTCATGGAGAAATTGCTCCTGCCAGTCCTCTACAGGTACCTCTTTGCCCTCATGGTAATCATGGCCATTTGCCATTTAATATCCATCTCCTCTAGATCATCAGGATTGATCTGTTCTAGCCCTTCATTAGTCAGTGATGAAGTTACATGACTAGCAAAGAAAGCTTCTAGAACATGGTCACAAGATCTATCCTGTGTTGAGGATCCAGCTCCAGATCCTGAAGCAGCAGATGTAGACATAAAAGCTGAGTTGTTATCTACCTATACTCCTCCCATTGACATAAAGACAGCATTCTGTACGTTCTGAGTGAATCCAGTAGCTTGCTTTTTGCTCTCTACCTCTGGCTCAAATGATCTTAGATCATTGTATAGATCATCGAGCTCTTTATCATCCAAGTTGCTCCCCTGTCTCAATGCAACAGTATACATGGTCCATTCATCTCCAAGTGATCTTAAAAACGTTCTGTTAAGATCATCTTTGTCAATCTTAACATTGTGGTTTTCAAGATCACCCACAAGTTTAAAAAATCTGTCAAAAACTTGTGTTAATGTTTCAGATCTTACAGAATTAAAGTTTTCAAATTGTTGTTTTAACAAAGATCTTTTATTTTTCTTGGTGATTTCATTGACACCAAATCTTTTCTCTATTGCTTCCAAAAGAACCTTTGCATCCTCACAATTTTCAAAATTTCTTTGATATTCATTAGGAATGGATATCAACAGAATACTAAGAGCTTTAAATTCTATAGCTCTTTCCTTTCTTTCAGCATCTGTGTTTGGTGGTGCCCTTGGAATTCTGGCACCATCACCATTTACAGGATACTTTGGACACAAATATCCCATAGTAGGTAGTCTGTAAGCAACATATACTGATTCATCCTATTTTTCCACATATCATACTCATCTGGCCTGAGTATGGGGATCTTGTTTGCTTGAGTTTCATCAGAAGACATGTTTATAAAATTTTTTGAACAACTTTTTAAAGATATCAAATCTTGCCTTCCAAAAGTTCAAAGCAACCAAATGCTCTGATACCACTTGACAGGATCGACTTGATCAAGATCAAGATTAAACTTTAACTGTGCTTGAACTTCTTAACAAGAAATTTGCGGAATAATACTTGTTAAGTTTGGAAGTTAATTGTTTGTATATGATGAAGAACAGAACACACAAATTGTATAACAAAAGCTCCAATATTATTAATGAAAATAATACGAATACACTTGGTTGTATTAGGGTTATAATAACCTTGAAGCTAACAATGTTTTCCTATCTAAGATAAGGTGCAGAGGATTTCAAAAAAAAATGTCTGAGTGTATGTGTATCAAACTAAGTTACAAGTGATCTACCTTTATACACAACTGTTACAATGCATACGCCTGCTTCTAAAGTATGGAACTCTACTTATAAATTGTAGAGTTCCAATTACACGTTATAGTAATTAATGCATAGAAGTCAAACTATCCAAGCATGTCTTTGTAGTCGTAAAGCAACCCATGCCTTGTTGTGCATGCTTTGTCAAGATTAGGTAACTGCAGACCCACGTGCGCCGCATATCCTCTGGACAAGGTTAGCAGTAGAAACCATGGAAACTGGCCTAGCAGTACTAACTTCAGAAATTATACTAGCAGTACTAATCTTGGAAATCATACCCGCAGTACTAACTCTGAAATCCTTCTGGCAGTACTAATCTTGGAAATCATACCCGCAGTACTAACTCTGAAATCCTTCTGGCACTACTAATCTTGTTCTTGATCCAGCAGTAGTAACTCTTTAAGTGAACTGGCAGTAGAAACTTTGGATAACAGTACTAACTCTTCTTAGGCTTGGCAGTACTAATCTTTATATCCCAACAATTGATGGAAGAGATATAAGGTCATACCATTTAAGAACCCTTAGGAAATATATAGCACTTGTGAGCCAAGAGCCAGCATTATTCGCAAGTATTATATGTGAAAATATTGTATACGGGTCTTTGGAAGAAGTTAGTGAATCAGAGATTATTGAAGCTGCAAAAGCAGCCAATGCTCATGATTTTATAACAATTTTAAAAGATGGGTATAATACATGGTGTGGTGATCGAGGGGTACCACTCTCTGGAGGACAAAAACAACGGATTGCAATAGCTCGCGCTGTACTTTAAAACCCAACGGTTTTGTTACTAGATGAGGCCACTAGTGCGTTAGATGGTCAGTCAGAAAAAGTAGTGCAAGATGCACTCGAGCGAATGATGGTGGGACGGACAAGCGTGGTAGTAGCACATCGGTTGAGTACCATACAAAGCTGTGACATGATTGCGGTTTTGGAGAAGGGAAAGGTGGTTGAGAAAGGAAGTCATGGTTCATTGCTGGGAAAAGGGCCGAGTGGAGCTTACTACTCCTTGGTTAGTCTTCAAAAGCCTAATCCAACTGACCATGCAATCAACTAAAGTTTGGTGCAGAATTTTGTGTTTTAATGGAAAATGATTGTGAAATAGTTGATATTTAAGGTAAGCGAACCAATCGGCCCATTTTAACGTCAAAGAAAGTTATTGGGCTATCATCCGCTAAGAAATTTATCCAAATAAAGTTATCGTGCTCTTACATCTTCCAACGTACGCTGGTAAATAATTCCCTTCGGCTTGGGTGTGAAAGAAACATACAATATTTAAGCATATATTATTATTTTAAGTTTTGTTAACCATAACTTAAAAAATATCGTTAAAAAGTTTTAACATGCATAAATAGTTGTTGTACCTTTATCAATATTCACGAGAAGGGATTGAGGACAATTATATTAAACATATCCAGACGTCTTAATTATTCATTTTCACAGGCCACATGATTTGGTAAGATTTTTTTGAAGGTATAACATTTCTGTAATCTTGGACTAGTAGAAAGCTCATAAAAGAAAAAAAAAATTCTTAATAATTACATGGTATGCTAGAGTTTCAATTTTACTGTAATTATTTTAGCTTAAATTTGTTGTTAATATTAGGTAGGCGAAAGTGGAGTTCAAATGTCGGGTGGGCAGAAACAACGAATTTCAATTGCCCCTGCTATAATCAAATCGCCTCGTATCCTTCTATTGGACGAGGCAACAAATGCACGTGACTCAGAATCTGAACGACTTGTTCAGGAGGCACTTGATCGTGTAGCCAGGGGTCGAACCACCATCGTCATAGCTCACCGCCTTTCCACAATTAGAAATGCAGACATCATATTGGTTGTCCAGAATGGTCAGGTAGTCGAGTCTGGATCCCACGATGACCTTATTCAACTTGAAAATGGTTTCTACATATCACTTGTTCACCTTCAAGAAACCAAGAGAAACAATGATCTCCCAAATCAGTACCCACCTGGACCGTCATTGATCTCCTCAACATTTGATGTCCATAACACTAGCAGGCGTCAGCAGTCAACAGTGAATCGATCGAGCTCTTCAACCTCAGTGAAACGCAGTGCAAAGGACGACTTTACTTCACAGGCAGACCAAAGATTTCCAACTGCATCCTTTAAAAGACTTTTAGCATTAAACATCCCAGAATGGAAGCACGCACTAGTTGGGAGCGTGGGTGCGATTTTGTTTGGTGCAGTTCAGCCAGTATTTTCCTTCTCAATTGGATCGATGATATCGGTCTATTTCTTGGCGGATCATGATGAGATCAAGCAGAATACAATGGTTTATACACTGTGTTTTGCAGGGTTGGGAGCTTTCTCAGTAGTAATCAACATCATTCGGCATTACAATTTTGCAGCCATGGGTGAGTACCTAACAAAGAGGGTCCGAGAAAGATTGTTGTCAAAGATACTCACCTTTGAAATTGGGTGGTTCGACAAGGATGAAAATTCAAGTGGAGCCATCTATTCAAGGCTCGCTACTGATGCCAATTCGGTATTCTTTTCGCACTTCTATTTACCGACATTAATCGATCTTGGATTGTAAAACTGTGCCTTTTTTGTTATAGAAAACGTATTCTTAGAGTAATTGATGTCAACAATGATTTTGCAGGTGCGATCTTTGGTTGGTGATCGATGCTCGCTTCTAATTCAAGCATTCTCAGCGGTGACAGTTGCGTGCACAATGGAATTGGTGATCACGTGGAGCTTTGCTTTGGTTCTGATAGCGGTTCAGCCACTTATAATCATATGCTATTATTGCAGACGAGTTCTGTTAAAGAACATGTCACAAAAAGCCATTAAATCACAAGACGAAAGCAGCAAGCTCGCAGCCGAAGCTGTCTCTAATCTTCGAACAATTACTTCCTTCTCGTCTCAAACGCGAATCCTCAAAATGCTTGAAGAGACCCAAAAAGCAACAATGCGAGAAAGTATTCGGCAAGCTTGGTATGCTGGATTTGGGCTCGGGTTTTCTCAAAGCCTTATGGGTTGTACTTGGGCTCTAGGCTTTTGGTATGGTGGAAAGCTGATTAGCGAGATTCATCTTAGATCAAAGGCATTTCTGCAGACCTTTATGGTCCTAGTAAACACCGGCAGGGTCATTGCAGAAGCCGGAACCATGACAAATGATCTGGCCAGAGGATCTGATGCAGTGCAGTCAGTGTTCGCAGTATTCAATCGTTACACCTTGATAGATCCCGAGGATGATGATGGTAAGAAGCCAGAGAACATTACAGGCCATGTAGAAATATGTGATGTTAACTTTGCTTACCCTGCTCGGCCTGATGTCATGATCTTTAACGGGTTCTCCATCGACATTGAAGCTGGCAAATCAACGGCGTTGGTTGGACAAAGTGGATCCGGAAAATCAACCATATTTGGGTTAATCGAGCGTTTTTACGACCCGCTGAAAGGCGTTGTAAAAGTTGATGGAAGAGATATACGGTCGTATCATTTACGAACTCTAAGAAAATTTATCGCACTTGTAAGCCAAGAATCAGCGTTATTTTCCGGTACTATACGCGAAAACATCGTGTACGGATCTTCCGAGGAAGTTAGTGAAGCATAGATACCCGAGGCTGCAAAAGTAGCCAATGCTCATGACTTTGTTACCGCTTTGAAAGATGGGTACGAAACATGGTGTGGTGATAGAGGGGTACAACTCTCCGGAGGACAAAAACAACGAATTGCTATAGCCCCCGCCATATTGAAAAACCCTGCTGTTTTGTTACTAGATGAAGCCACTAGTGCATTAGATAGTCAATCGGAGAAAGTAGTGCAAGATGCACTTGAGCGAATGATGGTGGGGCGGACTAGCGTGATGGTGGCACATCGGTTGAGTACCATACAAAGTTGTGACAGAATTGCGGTTTTGGAAAAAGGGAATGTGGTTGAGAAAGGAAACCATGGTTCATTACTAGAGAAAGGGCCGAGTGGGGCTTACTACTCATTGGTTAATCTTCAAAAGCCTATTTATACTGACCATAAGATGGACTGATAAATGGTGGAGAACTTCAGGTTCTAATCACAATTCTAAGTATTAAAAGAAGATCAATATGTACTTTTATTTTAGTTTACATTTTACAACAATCTACTATACTAGGATTTTTGAATAATTAATCCCCTCTTATCCCTTGGTGTCAAAGGGCGAGTTCCTTTGTTGTCTTGCCCAAAAACTTTCTTTATTCTCATTCAAGAAAGACTCTCCCTCTATTAGTAGAAACGAAAGTAACACATACCTTCAAGATTAAAGCTTGTACATATCGATCAGGAGCATTGTTTCTAATACCATCATTAACGATATATGAATGTAGCAAATTCTTCTTACCAATAAACAAAGCTCCCATGGTATTCAATAATATCTTTCTTTCGCTTATGATTATGCCGCAACAATCACCTACGAGCCAGTAGTGCCAGATTTGAGCATCATGGCGCCAGGGCCTAAACTTTTATTCAGAAAATTGACGGTATGCATTAACCAAAATCATGATTTGCTAAAACCATACTTAACAAACAAAATCATAATTTTCTGAAACCATACTTAACAAACAGGCTAGACATCGCTCGTAAGATCAGTATATGGTTCTTCATAATAAGCACTTGCAGCATTAAGGACTTAAGGTTATCTCACTTACTTGAAGAAACATACAAGTCCTAGCAGATCGTCAATTTATTTAAATGTGACAATTATAAAAGCAGACGGAAAAAAACAGAAAAAGAATTCCTGTATGTAATGTATATATTTGTATGTTTAAGCATACATACAAACAAAGTTATGTATGTAATCTATGTATGTGTAAGTATATCATTATATGTATGTATAAGAATCGTTGCGAACTTGCGATCTATAAAATTCTAATTAAAAATACATAAATTTATGTACAATGTAATGTATGTACGTGGTATGTAGAAAAATGGTTACACTCGATAAAATTTTAAATTTCTCATAAATGCAAAAAACTTCCGCAACGATTATACAAGATTCGCAAAAATCCTAAAAATTGGCCTCAATTTTAAAAATTCAGCATAAACCTTAAAAAATGTGCAAATATCCTAAAATTTTCGCAGAAACGGAACAATTAATAGAATACCTACTTGGCAACGAGTGGCACCTATTAATCGAATTGGAGAAGTGTTAAAATTGATTCCATTTTTCTGCAGAGTTTGGGTTTTCCATTTCAAATGCCACGTAGTCTGTAAGATAAAACGTATATAGAACGGAGAGCAACGGAGACAGCTGTTGGTATCGTAATTGGAATCGGCGATGACGCCATCTCTCGGAGCTCCAGAACGCGGTGGAGGTTTGTACCCGGTTGTTATTGGGCGGCGTGATTGCGAACTAAATAGTAAACCGTCATTAATGTGGGTTTAATTAGAGATAACTCTATTCAAAGCATCATTAATCACGAACAGTTGAGAGTGATTATTGTATTAGTAAATCTTGACTAAACTAAATTAATCAACACATGTTTGAGTACATAAAACCACAGCTCACTTAACATTGATCCCTCCACATGCTAACCTATTTTTAAACTTCTATTAGTCCTCTGTTAAAGCAAGGGTTTGCTAAAGGCCTAACGATTGGCAGCAACAGTATAGTTTTTGCGATTATGTCTTTCATGTGTTGGTACGGTAGTTGGATGGTGATGTACCATGGAGCTAGAGGAAGTGTATTTGCTGTAGGACTTGCTATCACAATTGGTGGATTGTAAGTGTGTTTCTTCTCATTCTGGCCATTCATTTTAAACGTGTTGTGTTGCGCAGTTAAGTTAATAACTTTTTCCTTATTGAGGTCATAGCTCATTTAACTGATAATGACAGGTCATTGGGTTCAGGGTTGTGCAACTTGAAATACTTTTCCGATGCAATGGCTGCCAGCGAGCGAATAAGAGAAGTGATCGTAAGAATACCAGAGATTGATTCAGACAACATGGAAGGGGAGATACTGCAACAAGTCTCTGGGGAAGTCGAATTCAAGAATGTAAAGTTTGCATACCCATCAAGGACAGAATCAGTAAAATTCAAAGACTTCAATTTAAAAGTGCCAGCAGGAAAGACGGTGGCATTGGTGGGAGGCAGTGGGTCAGGTAAATCAACGGTGATTGCATTGTTGCAGAGATTTTATAATCCTGCGGGAGGAGAGATTCGTGTAGATGGGGTGAGGATTAATAAACTGCAACTAAAATGGTTAAGATCGCAAATGGGGTTGGTGAGTCAAGAGCCGGCTCTATTCGCAATTAACATTTAAGAAAACATACTTTTCGGCAAGGAAGATGCCACAATGGAACAAGTGATTGAAGCTTCCAAAGCTTCGAATGCGCACAACTTCATATCTCAGTTGCCTCAGTCTTATGACACTCAGGTTCTTCTTCAATCCTTGAACTATCAAAATTACATAATAATTTTGTTTGTGTTTCTATGATCACATGCATCTCCTTCTTTTCTGGGTCCTTTAATGCTAATTTAACCAAAGAGGTAACAAGGATGTGGGACAAAACCCGACTCTACAAGTAATGAATCACAGGTTCTAAACATTATATACAGACAAACTGGCTACTTGTTTATTGTTTAAAGTTACGTATATTTTGTTCCGGTTATAAATAATTACACCTATGTTGTACTTGTTGGCAAAAGTGAAAGAAAACACGGAAAAGGTGTCTACAATGTTAAAGATTAGGATCATACTTGCTCATTAATTTAACCAAAGTCCCCTTATAATTAAGTATATCAGACACTTGAAACTCCTATCACATCAAACTAACTTTGTTGGCTCTAAAAAAGAATTAAGACCATAATTCTCCTAATTTTGTAACTCCTAAAGTATCAAGAAAACAATAAACATAATTCTCTGTTTCTTGGAGCTTTTTTAATTTCCTAATTTATAGGTTGGCGAAAGAGGAGTTCAGATGTCAGGTGGTCAAAAGCAAAGAATTGCAATTGCCCGTGCAATAATCAAGTCGCCTCGTATTCTTCTCTTGGATGAGGCAACAAGCGCACTCGACACAGAATCGGAACGAGTCGTTCAGGAGGCACTTGATCATGCAGCTGTTGGTCGAACCACCATCATCGTAGCTCACTGCCTCTCCACAATTAGAAATGCTGACATTATAGTGGTGGTCCACAACGGCCAGGTGGTTGAGTCTGGCTCCCTTGAGGACCTGATTCAACTTGAAAATGGATTCTACACGTCACTCGTTCTCCTCCAAGAAACCAAGCAAACAGATGAATCTTCTGATCCTAATTATCTACATGGACCTTCACCTATCTCCTCAACATTTGATGTCCACAACAGACGCATCCGGAAGCACTAGATAGAGAGCCGGTCCAGCTCTGCAAACTCAGTCAACCACAGTGGAGACGAGAACTTTACCTTGCAGGGTGACCAACAACTTCGAGTGCCGTACTGCAAGAGACTCTTAGCAATGAATACTCCTGAATGGAAGCAAGCCCTACTTGGGAGCGTGGGAGCAATTCTGTTTGGTGCAGTTCAGCCAGTTTATTCTTTCACTTTAGGGTCAATGGTATCGGTATACTTCTTGGTGGATCATGACGAGATCAGGCATAAGACGACAATTTATGTATTGTGTTTTGCAGGTTTGGCAATTTTCTCAATGGTAATCAACGTTATTCAACATTACAATTTTGCAGCCATGGGAGAATACTTAACAAAGTGGGTCCGAGAGAGTCTGTTGTCGATGATACTCACCTTTGAAATAGGGTGGTTCGACCATGATGAAAATTCAAGTGGAGCCATCTGCTCAAGGCTCACTACTGATGCCAATGTGGTATGTTATATGTTTACTTAGTGTTTCTATAAATAGTTAACTAATTTAGCATTACTAACAAACAATTTTGTTGCAAACGTTTACTGCTATCCTAGACATCTTCTTCAAAAAATAACTTCCTGCTTATTATATACAGGGATTGTTTCCTACTTTCAATATGACTCCTACACTATAAATAAGGACTATACCTAGTCAGCTTAAGTATCCCCATTATTCCATACTTATATCTTCCGCACCATGTTCTTCTACATCCCAATTTTCCTGTACGAAAAAAAGTTTTTTAAGGGTTCTCACTACTCTTGTTTAGAGTTTTGTTCAATTTATTTACCACCTATACTTTTGTACTTCCTTTACGTATATATTATAACAAATTATCATCGGGTCATCCCCCGTGAATAAGATTTCACGTTTCACCCTCACATAGAGTATTGAAGCCTTGGCGAAAGTCAAAAGATTCTTAATAGATACATATGATTCCTAACTAAAAAATGTGATTGCCCATTCTTTTGATGAGAACTTCATTCATTTTAGAATGACTGACAGACGAGTATGTCTTCATTAATGTTGCAGGTTC
Source organism: Gnaphalium uliginosum (assembly GCA_963930675.1). NCBI lineage: Eukaryota > Viridiplantae > Streptophyta > Magnoliopsida > Asterales > Asteraceae > Gnaphalium > Gnaphalium uliginosum. Next base: position 9,027,875 of record OZ005682.1, on the reverse strand, counting down.
GATCGTTGGTGGGTGACCGATGCTCCCTTCTAATTCAAACTTTCTCTGCGGTGACGGTTGCGTGCACAATGGGGTTGGTGATTTCGTGGAGATTGGCATTGGTTATAATAGCAGTTCAGCCAATGATAATCATGTGCTTCTATTGCAAAAGAATTCTGCTAAAGAATATGGCGCAAAAAGCCATGAAATCGCAAGATGAAAGTAGAAAGCTTGCAACCGAAGCTATCTCGAATCTTCGTACAGTCACTGCGTTTTCATCTCAAAGAAGGATCCTTAAAATGCTTCGTGAGACCCAAAAAGCACCAATGCGTGAAAGCATCCGCCAAGCTTGGTATGCAGGATACGGGCTCGGGTTCTCCCAAAGCCTTATGGGTTATGTTTGGGCTCTAGCTTTTTGGTATGGTGGGAAATTGATAAGTGATGGTCACCTTGGACCAAAATCGTTTTTCCAAACGTTATTGATCTTAGTAAGTACCAGCAGGGTAATCGCCGAAGTTGGAACCATGACAAATGATCTATCCAAAGGGTATGATACGGTGCAGTCTGTGTTCGCGATTTTGGACCGTAACACATGGATAGATTCTGATGATCCCAATGGTATGAAACCTAAGATCATTAAAGGCCATGTAGAGATATGTGAAGTGGATTTTGCTTACCCTAGTCGTCCTGACGTCATGATCTTTAACGGGTTCTCCATCAATATTGAAGCTGGCAAATCAACAGCTCTGGTTGGACAAAGTGGGTCCGGGAAATCAACCATAATTGGGTTAATCGAGCGTTTTTACGACCCAATGAAAGGTGTTGTCAAAGTTGACGGAATCGATATAAGGTCATACCATTTAAGAACCCTAAGAAAATCTATCGCACTCGTGAGCCAAGAACCGACGTTTTTCGCCAGTACTATACGTGAAAACATCATATACGGAGCTTCAGAGGAAATTAGTGAATCAGAGATCATCGAGGCTGCAAAAGCAGCCAATGCACATGATCTTGTAGCTGTTTTGAAAGATGGGTACGATACATGGTGTGGTGATCGAGGGGTACAACTCTCTGGAGGACAAAAACAACGCATTGCTATAGCCCGTGCAATATTGAAAAACCCCACGGTTCTATTACTAGACGAAGCCACTAGTGCATTAGATAGTGAATCAGAGAAAGTAGTGCAAGACGCACTAGAACGAATGATGGCGGGACACACTACAGTGGTGGTGGCGCATCGATTTAGTGCCATACAAAGTTGTGACACAATTGCAGTTTTGGAAAAAGGAAAGGTGGTTGAGAAAGGAAACCATGGTTCATTACTAGCGAAAAGGCCGAGTGGAGCTTACTACTCATTGGTTAATCTTCAAAAGCCTAATTCTACTGACCATAAGATGTGGTAAACTTCAAGTTCTAAATCAGTAGATACCGAGTCTGGAAATATACTAACAATATCAACTATCAATTACGAATAAATAGTAGAAATGAAATTAATGTAGCAGACATTTTGTAGCAATAAACAATTACTACAATGTTCTAACTCAGTACAGTATACATTGTTTCATTTTAGGCACTAGCTCTTTGAGGAATAAACTCAAACACTTGGTGGGCACAGAAAGAAACATTTCAGGAGTCACTTATTAGTAGCAAGACAAAATCAATATGTACTGTTCTTTAATTTTGCAATAATTAACTAGGAATTACAAATAAACAGCAGAAACGAAACTAAAAGGTACGTACCTTCAAAAGATTGTGCACATCAGGATCGTCATTGTTATAAGATATATGTACTAATAACAACCAAAAAATATCCCAACCAACTTTCTGGTAGAAAATTTTGATGATTGAAAAAGGGGAATTTTATAAAAGGGTAACATTTAATGAAATGGTTGATATATGCAACCAGATATCTTATTCTTTTTGTTGTAAAATTTACCTTTTTTACTCCTTTATATAAGTAAAATTCAACTTGCGGTCCTTTTAACGTGTAACATTTTTTTTTTTGTAAGCTTTAAAAAATAACAAAATTTCCAACCAAAAAAAAAAAAAAAAAACTCAATAAAAATGAACATAAGTTAATTGCATGTTAAAAGAAAATGTTTAAATTTGCTCATAAATTGAAAATTTGGACATAGGCAACGAAATATTTTCCCTCTTTTTATTAATAAAGTTGAACTCTTAGACATTTTAACATACAAATGACTTACGTTCCCCTTATCAAACTTTCTTGGAAATTTCATTACTTTTTACTCTCTTTTTTAATATTATAATACATTTTTTATGTTATATGATGTACATGTATATTAGATTATATTATATCATAGTTTGTTACTTTATTCAAGTTAATTTTATATATTTATACCATCATATTGTATTATATGTTATGTTATAATATCTTATATTAATATTAATATTATTATAAGTATATTACATGTGAACGAGCATGTACGTGATTGTGTGGTTCTTATGTGTTCGTGATTGTGTGGTTCTTATGTGTTCTCAACTTTAAGATTTCTCTTTAACCATGTCTTTATATTATATCACTTATAAGTCACTTATATTATATTGCGTTATACATATGTTGAACGTTTAATTCCATTTTTTGTAAACCAAATACACATGAAGGAAATTAATTCTTTCCGAGTCGCATTCTTTTGAGTCATATTTCAATTCCTATCACATTTCAGTTTATTCTTATTTGTTGACATTATATTTCTTTGAAATCAATATGTAAATCAAACGAGGTTGAGACGTTTACTAAAATTAATACAACAATAATTATATACAATTTTATCACAAAGGTTTAATCGATCATATCAAAATTAGCTTAATTAGACCACTCACAACCGTTGGTGCGTCAATTGTGTCACCTCAGCACTTTTCAAACTAACACACAACTGACACAATGGTGTTAACAGTGACTGTGTCACTTTAAATTTTTGACTCTACATTTACCAATATATCTTAATTTTTATACCCTAAAAAAAAGAAAAAAAAAATTGTATCGGTTTGGACATCAGTTTGGCGATGCAAGGGAAAGGACAACACACCAAAGTGACACCCCGTGCCAATGTGTCACTTTGATGACACACGTCAGTTGGCAAACCGACGCATGGTTGGGACCGGTCTAAAGTGGTCAAGCCAAGTTCGAGTCGTGTTGAGCAAGAACTCAACTAGGTTGTACCACTAGTCCACTAGTCACAGATGACTAACATAAAAAAGAAAAATACAGCACATGCACTACTTCGTTACTCAACATACTCTCCACTATCAACCACTACCATTAATTTAAAAAGTCACCTTATCAATGTGTTTCTAATTGGAGATACATCCTCGACCAAAAACACCATTTATGACAAACATGTAATTTATGACAACGATGTACTATTTTAATATTAGTAAAGCTACACTAGAATCACCTGAAAATAGCAAAAAGGTCAACACGTGTGTTGGAATTCAAGAACCACCTCATGCACTTACTTCCACACTAATTAACCCAATTTTCATTTGCTTTATATAATTCGATGCATGTGTAAATTATACTGTTGTACTTTGGGCATCCTAGTTCAAGTTCTTTCTGTTAACATGAGTAAAAAGATCAGCAGCAATGGATCATTTCGATCGCTTTTCATGCATGCAGACAGTGTTGACATTTTTCTGATGAGTTTCGGATTTTTAGGTGCGATCTGCGATGGAATTGCACTGCCGGCAATGTTATATGTCAACAGCACCCTCTATAACAATATTGGAGGTTTTTCATCTTTATCAAAGCATGAGTTCACTGAAATAATTAACAAGGTAAGTTAATCTTATATATACAAAATCAAGTTAAGTTATATTATGAAAAAAAATGGTGATCAAGAGAACTAATTGGGTTTTATTTTGATATATCTTGTTTACAGAGTGCTGCAAATCTTGGTTACTTGGCTATTGGTAAATGGCTTGCATGTTTTCTTGGTAAGTGACTAGGTCTTAGTTGTGCTTTTATATATTACTCTCCCATGCTCAAAATAGATGTTTACTTTGAAAACGTACACGGTTTCAATAAGAATATCTCCTCATTACACATTTACACTGTTCATCTTTACATTTTTTAAACTGTTTAAATGGTTGAAATATGAAGTGAACTTTTGTTTTGGGACAACTCGATATAGAAATGTGGACACATACTTAAACTGGGATGGAGTAGGAAATTAAGTTTTTGAATGTCTTAATTGGAAGAAAAGGTTGTAATCTTTTGACGTGATTGAACAGTAAAACGTACAATAATCTAAAATCCACATTTGCGGGTACTATGCTAGTATACTACATGTGGTGAGAATGGTTTTTGTTGTAGAGGGGTATTGCTGGTCAAGAACAGCAGATAGGCAGACATCAAGATTAAGATGGACTTATCTGAAAGCAGTTTTAAGGCAAGAAGTGGCCTACTTTGACTTGAATGTTACAAGCATGGCCGATATCATTGAAAGTGTCTCTAGCGATAGCCTGATTATACAAGAAGTCATTAGTGAGAAGGTACAATCAATCTCTAACTAGTAAGAATCTTGGCAATGTAATTCTAAAAAAAAAAAAATTAGAAACAAAAATGCACGCAGGTACCCGTGTTCGTGATGCATGTGGGAACTTTTGGTGCGGCATATGTTGTGGCATTCATGTTACTATGGAGGCTAGCAATTGTTGGTGTTCCATTTATTTTGCTGTTGATTTTACCTGGATTGATATACGGAAGAGTTCTCACGAGTCTATCAAGAAAGATCAGGGAGGAGAATAATAAAGCTGGTGCGGTGGCAGAGCAGGCAATTTCTTCCATAAGGACAGTTTATTCACTTGTGGGTGAAAGTAAGACCATTAAGGAGTACTCTTCCGCTCTTCAAGAAACAGTGAAGTTAGGTTTAAAGCAAGGTTTGGCTAAAGGGCTAGCGGTTGGAAGCAATGGTGTAATTTTTGCCGTAATGTCTTTCATGTCTTGGTATGGTAGTAAGATGGTGATGTACCATGGAGCTAGCGGAGGAATTGTTTTGACAGTTGGGTCTGCCATAGTCGCTGGTGGACTGTAAGTTTGTTTCTTGTCATTCTAGACCTTCATTTTAAGCGATCTCTCTTTATTTTTTTTCCATTATTGAGGTCATTTAATTGCTTTTTTACGGTTGTTTTTGCTAAGTATCTGATAATAACAGATCATTGGGTTTTGCATTGTCCAATGTGAAGTACCTTTCTGATGCAATGGCTGCTAGTGAGCGAATAAGGGAGGTGATCATAAGGGTACCAAAGATTGATTCAGACAGCATGGAAGGGGAGATACTGCAACAAGTCTCTGGAGAAGTCGAATTCAAAAATGTAAAGTTTGCATACCCATCAAGGCCGGAATCAGTGATATTCAAAGGCTTCAATTTAAAAGTGACAGCAGGAAAGACAGTGGCATTGGTGGGTGGCAGTGGGTCAGGTAAATCGACAGTGATTGCATTATTGCAAAGATTTTATGACCCTGAAGGAGGAGAGGTATGTGTAGATGGAGTGAGGATTGATAAGCTTCAGTTAAAATGGTTACGATCACAAATGGGTTTAGTGAGTCAAGAGCCCGCTCTATTCGCGACAAGCATAAAAGAAAACATACTATTTGGCAAGGAAGATGCCACAATGGAACAAGTGATTGAAGCATCCAAATTTTCGAATGCACACAATTTCATCTCTCAGTTGCCTCAGTCCTATGACACTCAGGTTCTTTTTCAATGCTTAAGCTATCAAAAGTATATCTGTGATATGTTTATGGTTTATAATGAGTAACTAATGAAAGTAAGTAAAGCAAAAAGACAAACTAGTCACATTTCTATCGTTTCAGTTGCATATTTTCCGGTTATTATAAAGAAAAAAATATATCTGTGTTGTGTCGGGTTAGGTCTTATACTTGTATCGGGGCGGATTTGTACTTCAATCTACTTCATCATGATAAACTATTGCTCGGATTTTAGTCAAGCTTAAATATTGTCCGACCTGAGTATGTAATAACCAAAAAGAAAGGGTATCATAATATACATTTTGTTTGGCATGTTACTCTTAATATTGTAACTTTCAAATTTCTCTGTCAACAATCTTAGGTTGGAGAAAGAGGAGTTCAGATGTCAGGTGGGCAAAAGCAAAGAATTGCGATTGCCCGTGCAATAATCAAGTCGCCTCGTATCCTTCTTTTGGATGAGGCAACAAGTGCACTCGATACAGAATCAGAACGAGTTGTTCAGGAGGCACTTGATCGCGTGGCTCTTGACCGAACCACCATTGTCATAGCTCACCGCCTCTCGACTATTAGAAATGCAGACGTGCTAGTAGTGGTCCAGGATGGTCAGGTGGTTGAGTCTGGGTCCCATGATGACCTTATTCAGCTAGAAAACGGCTTTTACGCATCACTCATTCTTCTCCAAGAAACCAAGCAAAAAGATGAATCCTCTGATCATAATTACCAACCTGGACCTTCATCTATCTCCTCAACAACTGATGTCCAAAACACGAGCAGCCATAAGCACTCGTTAGGGAGTCAGTCTAGCTCTCCAAAATCACTCGACCACGGTGGAGACAGCAACTTTACCTTGCAGGCTGACCAACAACTTCAAGTGCCATCCTTTACTAGACTTTTGGCCATGAACACTCCTGAATGGAAAGAAGCAATATTTGGGAGTGTCGGTGCTATTCTATTTGGTGCAGTACAGCCAGTTTATTGTTTCTTTTTGGCGTCAATGTTATCGGTATACTTCTTGACAGATCATGACGAGATCAGGCATAAGACGAAGATTTATGTATTGAGTTTTGCAGGTTTGGCAGTTTTCTCGATAGTAATCAACATCGTTCAGCATTACAATTTTTCTTACATGGGTGAGTATTTAACAAAGAGGGTCCGAGAAAGATTGTTGTCAAAGATACTCACCTTTGAAATTGGGTGGTTCGACCATGATCAAAATTCAAGTGGAGCAATCTGTTCAAGGCTCGCTACTGATGTCAATGTGGTATGTCTTACTGTGATTAGTTTGTGATTTAGCATTACTAACAAACACCGGTGTTAAAAAAGACTTATTCTTCTAAGAGTAACTGATCAAAAAGTATGTCAAAAATGCTTTTACAGGTGCGATCTTTGGTGGGTGACCGGTGCTCACTTCTGATTCAAACATTCTCTGCGGTGACGGTTGCCTTCACAATGGGGTTGGTGATTTCATGGAGAATGGCGTTGGTTATGATAGCATGTCAGCCATTTATAATCATCACCTACTACTGCAGAAAACTTTTATTAAAAAACATGGCACAAAAAGCCATGAAGTCACAAGATGAAAGCAGCAAGCTCGCAGCCGAAGCTATCTCGAATCTTCGTACAGTCACTGCATTTTCATCTCAAGGAAGGATCCTCAAAATGCTTGGGGAGACCCAAAAAGCTCCAATGCGCGAAAGCATCCGACAAGCTTGGTATGCTGGATTGGTGCTGGGGTTTTCCCAAAGCCTTATGAGTTGTGTTTGGGCTCTAGCTTTTTGGTATGGTGGGAAATTAATAAGTGATGGTCATCTTGGAGCAAAAGCGTTTTTCCAAACGTTCATGATCATAGTAAGTACTGGCAGGGTAATCGCGGAAGCTGGAACCATGACGAATGATCTGTCTAAAGGGTCTGATGCAGTACAGTCAGTGTTCGCGATGTTGGACCGTAACACCTTGATCGATCCTGAGAACCCCGATGGTACGAAACCTAAGATCCTTACAGGCCATGTAGAGATATGTGATGTTGATTTTTCTTACCCTGCTCGGCCTGACGTCACAATCTTCAAAGGTTTCTCCATCGATATCGAAGCAGGGAAATCGACTGCATTAGTTGGACAAAGTGGGTCCGGGAAATCAACCGTAATTGGCTTTATTGAGCGTTTTTATGACCCAATAAAAGGCACTATAAAAATTGATGGAAGGGATATAAGGTCATACCATTTAAGAACTCTAAGGCGATATATAGCACTTGTGAGCCAAGAGCCTACCTTATTCGCTAGTACTATACGTGAAAACATTGTGTATGGGGCTTCTGAAGAAGTTAGCGAATCAGAGATCATAGAGGCTGCAAAAGCAGCCAATGCTCACGAATTTATATCCATTTTGAGAAATGGGTACGATACATGGTGTGGTGATAGAGGGGTACAGCTCTCCGGGGGACAAAAACAACGCATTGCTATAGCCCGTGCAATATTGAAAAACCCTACGGTTTTGTTACTTGACGAAGCAACTAGTGCACTAGATAGTCAATCAGAGAAAGTAGTGCAAGATGCCCTTGAGCGAATGATGGTGGGGCGGACTAGCGTGGTGGTGGCGCATCGTTTGAGTACGATACAAAATTGTGACACAATTGCAGTTTTGGAAAAAGGGAAGGTGGTTGAAAAAGGAAATCAAGGTTCATTGCTAGCGAAAGGGCCAAATGGAGCTTACTATTCCTTAATTAATCTTCAAAATTCTAATCCTACTGTCCATAAGATGGACTGAAGTAAAACACAATGTACAATAAATTACAAATAAATAGTAGAAATGAAACTGATATGTACCTTCAAAAGCTTGTGTGTATCACATCGTGCCATTGTGGTCTATAATAGCATAAAAGCACCGATGTTTATGTCGCAGATACTTTGTAGAAATAAACAATTGCTACAATGTTCAATGGTTCTTTGTATATCCAGCAGAAACCATATTCCTGTTTGCAAACTTGAAGCAGAATAATGTATTTTAACTTTCTTAGGCATATGCTCTTTGAGGAATAAAATCAAACAGCTGGTGAGCACAGTATAACATTTCAAGATTGATCATTGATTAATGATCCATAAACAATGAAAAACAGAAACTGCAAATCGATGAGCAGATGGCAAAAAACATAACATTTACGGTATTGATAATCGACTGAAAACCAATTAGATGCAGAAGTATATTTGATGATCGACTGCCAGAAGGTTATGCATTCTCAATATTATTTTTATTTTAAGGTCTAATTCTGTAGAACTTGAAGAAAGTTTGATCAAGCAAAAATATTCTGTGTTCTGGATTTTGAAGTGAAAGGGAGTTAACAATTTGTCAACGTTGACTTTAATTTCATATTAAGATGGATTTGATTTCAAGCCTTCTCTTTGCTTTACAGAACTCATCTTTCAATCTATCAGTATCAGTGAAGACTGAATTAACAAGAGTTTGAATTTTTCTTGTTGGGCACAAAATTTTGTTTAGGTTTACTGTTTTGTTGCGTATTAAACTTTATATCTTTTATTATTACACGACAAACTACTATCGTACGTATTATGTATTAAACTTGTAAATATCGTCAATTGTATGTATATTTTTATTTTTCGGTAATGCAAAAATAGGAAAGTTTCATTTTATAACCTTACTCAAAAAGGAAAATTTACATACAATAAACGATATTTACATGTTCAATACATACAATAGAACAAATAAAAACATGTTTCACACAATAATAAAAAATGTAAAGTTTAATACATAATGAAACAATAAACCCAAAAAAATTTAAATAGAATATAGATTGAAATAATATTGGAAATGTCTAAATTGTTTAGTTATGCGGTTGATAAATTGACAGATAAATAAAGAGAAAAATAATAAGTGAGTCATATGTCACTAGGTATGTTTTATACTGTGATATTATACAACATTATAAATTATAATAAAGTGATGTACATAATGAAATATTTTAACCCTTTTTAGGTATGTTAGCTTTATTCATGTAAGCTGACCAATTAGTTGAATTTATCCTTTTAATCATAAGAATTAATATGGTTATACAAATTTACCATATTAGCCTTGCATCCAACTAGGACATGTGCGTTAAAGTACAAATTTTAACCCTTTCTAAGTACGTTAGCGTTACCTATATAGGTTGTCCAATTAGTTGAACTTATCCGTTCAACCGTTAGAATTAATAGGGTTATACAAATTTACGATGTTAGCCTTGCATCCAAGTAGGGCATATGTGATTTCACTTGAGTTCATTTGTTTTGTAACTTTGTTTTCTCTGATGATAAACGAGTCAGGTTTATTTCAATGCTTGATTTTCATAGAAAAACAAAGTTGACATAAGCAAATTACTTATCATGAAGGCTCATCAAGCTTATAATTAGATTATTTAAATTGGCCATATATTGACCAAGAACTCGAATGGTACAGTTAGGGATGAATGTAGTAACATATTAAGAATAGTAAAAAGTTTCACACGTAATTACTCAAGCTCTTTACTAAGAATTTCTTAATGTTTAAAAAGACACATGTTTAGTATAAAGTATCAACTTCTTAATTTTTTTTTTGATGCGGTTAAATCATATTATGAGACATGTTTAAGTAAGAACAACCATTATATGCAAATTAATTTTCTTCTTCAAATATGATAAAAAAATAAAAATAAGTAAGTAAATCCCATTGGATTTCAAATTATACACATGGCGAGCCCAAAAGAAGGTCCAATTAAAGCAAAAGTATTGGTTATGAATCAAAAGCCCAAATAAGCCCTTCAAGTGCCCAAACAAAACACACGAAACTTAAAAGACAAATACACAAAAGCCCTTCTCTTTCATTGCATTTTCTGAATTTCATTTCATACATACAGAGACGCTATATATCTTCTATCTATCTATATACATAAAATAGTGTCACGTAATTTAGATTTTAGATTATTATCATCATATTCATCACTCACACAATACAAAAAATTTCTTCACCTCTTTATTATTTTTTATTTCTGTTTCTACCGCTTATTTTCTCATTCTTCTTTTTGTTTTGGCTCAACAACAAGAAGTAAATCATTCATTCTTTCGATCCAAACGTGTATTTAGATCTGCCCCCAATTTCATTAATTTATCTTCCTTGAGGGTTGGTTTGTTACTTCAGGTGTTTACCTTTTTATCTATTTATGATGATAATTATTTGAAGCGGATTTAGTTCTTATGTTTATAATTTGTTTCTGATTTGTGTAGGGATGAAACGAATACGAGATGATGCTTATGGTAACTCTCAATTTAAGAGGCCATTTGGCTCTTCCCGTGGAGAATCGTAAGTTATTGTTTTAATTTTTGCTTTAATTTTGTTTTGGATTTGAGGTTAGGGTTAATTATATGCTCTATGTAAATATTTGTTTGTTATGAGTTTGAATCTGTTTATAGTTTTGAATATGCTGGATTTAGTTTAAATGCTACATGCTTTATTGTAAAAATATAAAAGGTTGTTAGATTTAAATGAATCGGTGTTTAGAATTAGATATACTGTTGACCGTTAAAGGTTGTGTTTTTTTTGCATCTATATCCCTGTATATGTTAATCTGTAAGTAAAGTTTGTTATAGTAAACTTGCCGGACTGATTTAGGTTTTTGTTTCTAGTGTTTTAGGGTTAGGCAGAAAACCAAAAAGTAAATCACAAATATCATCAATTTTAGAACATATTATTATATATCTGTTGGATCTTTCAACGAGTGATTAAGATGAAATCTAATCAGGAAAGTGGAATTAATAACGAAAAAATGACGAAGGTTATGACATCAGATGGATGGACATAAAGAAACTCTAGGAAATTATGCCAACTCTGGGAAATTGTAGAAGGTGTATTAAATAATTTTAGAACTCAAGTAACTACTGAAGTTCTCAATGAGTGTCCTGAAATAGTATTAGGCGAAAGGACTTGTATATGCAATTTCTAACTCATATTGCTCATTTATGATGCCATCTTTTTGATGAAACTGTTAAATATTCATTTTTTATTTGTTATATTGAAGATATGGCCAACCACAAGCCCCGGGAGCAGGAAGTGAAGTAGCAGGAGGGGCAGGGTCAGGGTCAGGTGTAGGAGGGGCAGGTGGCAGTAGTGCACAGAAACTTACAACAAATGATGCATTGACATATTTAAAGGAGGTTAAAGACATGTTTCAAGACCAGAGAGAGAAATATGACATGTTTCTTGATGTTATGAAAGATTTTAAAGCACAAAGGTAATTACTTTTCTTTCCGAATGTAAATTACCACATTGATTTGACCTAATTAAGAACTGCTCTGATGCAGAATTGATACTGCTGGTGTCATAGCAAGGGTGAAAGAATTGTTTAAAGGTCACAATAACCTAATTTTTGGGTTTAATACTTTCTTGCCCAAGGGATATGAAATAACTGTTATTGAGGATGATGAGGCCCCACCTAAGAGAACAGTGGAATTTGAAGAGGCCATAAGCTTTGTAAACAAAATAAAGGTGGAGCTGATTTGTTATTTTTAGTTGGTGTTAGAAACATAAATAGTCTGAATTTGTAGATATAAAGATTGTACCTTTCCTGTGCAGAAACGCTTTCAAAATGATGATCATGTGTACAAATCGTTTTTGGACATCTTAAACATGTATAGGAAGGAACACAAGGGTATTACTGAAGTCTATCAGGAGGTGAATTTCTGTAAGCTTTTTCAAAATGTTTCATGGTATATACAGTTATATCTGATTTGATTGATCCCCTTTGTGTTTGTGCAGGTTGCCGCACTTTTTGATGATCATCCAGATCTTCTTGATGAGTTCACAAGATTTTTGCCAGATGCTTCAGCTGCTGCATCTGCACACAAAGCATCGTTAAAACATTCGTATCAACGGTATGATGAACGGAGCTCAGCTGCAGACGCACTCAGACCAGGACAAATTGATAAGGTAATATGATCCGTTAAACCTTTCAGCATCTTAGACAGATGTTTGTGTGTGTGTTAATTTTTGAGAGACCAATATTATTATTTTTTGCATTAGCAACGAGGCAGGAGAGACAGGGTCAATGCTGAACGGGATCCGAGTGTTGAGTGTCCTGATGTGGATGATAAATCAATGGTAAAACTTCAGAAGGAGCAGAGGAAACGTGCTGAAAAGGAGAGCAGGGATAGGAGAAACAGTGATCAGGATAACAAAGATCATGATCTTGATAGCAATAGGGACTTGAAAAGGAAATCTGCACGAAAAGTTGAAGATTTTGGAGTTCATTCAGGTTCGGCCCCATATGACGATAAAGATGCCCTCAAAAGTGAGTAGATACTTTGTCTGTTAGTTGGTGAAGTCAGTTATATGATTCACCTTGCTTTCTTTATATCACTCGTCATATATCGTTACTGCTTATTTTGGGTCTTAAGCTGTAAAGTATATGCAAGTTGTTTGCGAACCAAGTGTAGATGTTTCGATATTTGATGAAAATTTCATTACTTTAGTATTGACTACAAAATTTGTTCATTGTAGGCATGTACAGCCAAGAATTTACTTTCTGTGAGAATGTGAAGAGTAGATTACGCAGTCCAGATGATTATCAAGCATTCTTGAAATGCCTTCATATCTATAGCACAGAAATTATTACGAGGAAGGAATTACAGAGCTTGGTATATTTCATAGCTTGAAATGTCTTTCTATAAATAAGAAGCCTTCTTTGTATTGTTTTTGTTTATACAATTCCTGTTTTTCATTTTTATTTTCAGGTTGCTGATTTACTCGGGAAGCACACAGACCTTATGGAAGGATTCAGTGCATTTCTGGAACGTTGTGAAAACATAGGTGGCTTTTGCATTATGTTGCTGCCACTTATCTTTTGTTTTACTTTTACCCTCACTAACATTTCTCGTTTGCAGATGGGTTCTTAGCCGGAGTTATGGACAAAAGTATGTGGTGCTTCTTGTCTCTGTATTTCCTTTGTTCTGCACATCTGTTTAATGTGAAATTAATGCGTCGTGCAAACTTTTTGTTCATGGCAGAAGCATTATGGAATGTTTCCAAGTCAACACGGACAGAGGAGAAAGAAAGGGAGAGTAGGCGTGAGATAGATGCTAATAAAGAGAAGGATAAGTACAAAGAGAAGTATTGGGGAAAATCTATACAAGAGCTTGACCTCTCTAATTGTCAACGATGCACACCCAGCTATAGACTTCTTCCTGATGATGCAAGTCTTTTTTTTTCCTTTTTCTGGTTAATAAATAAATTAATTATATGATTTGGCAATTTATATTTGGCATTTTGTTTTATGTAGTACCCGATTCCTTCAGTAAGCCAAAGATCAGAGCTTGGTACTCAAGTACTGAATGATCTCTGGGTATCTGTGACTTCTGGCAGTGAGGATTATTCATTCAAGCATATGCGTAGGAACCAGTACGAAGAGAGCCTGTTTAGATGCGAAGATGACCGGTAAAATAACAGTGTACAAATAGAAAGAACGGATATATATATATATATATATATATCTATATCTATATATATATTTATATGTATATATATGTATATATATGTATCTATATCTTTATATACTACTATATAAAACATTTGAGATAAAGTCTTGAAAGGAGCAATAGTAATTTACTATTTTACCCTCCACTTCATTAAAATGTCTACAATTGTATAATTAAATACTTAATCAATGTTCATAATTATAAACTTTAGTATATTCTAATTAATTTCAATTTCAAAAATATGTAACTTAAAATTATAACTATTGTAACTTACATAACTTATTAATGTATATTAAAATGTCTGTTTTGATAGAAATATTGCTACATAAATGTAATATTTTCTTACAGATTATAAGGATCTTTATACTAATATATAAGAAGTTAAAATTTTTATTAAACTTTTAATAAAATATCCTATAACTATTTTTACTACCCTTTTAAGTATTTTATTTAATAAATGAACATTTTTAGTCAGTTACATTTAAACAAGGGGCAAATTACATAAAATAAAAATGAATTATTGACATATTTAAAATTCTATAAATCAACTATTAAAATTATCAAGAAAACGAAATCAATCATCATTTTCATCATATTTTTAGCAATATCTTATCTCGAAATAGTTGATCTATTACCGCTATAAAATAGTTGAGCGGTTTGGTAGTCATAAAAAAATATAAGTTAATATTCTACCGTTTTAGTTAGTACAACATCTAATGCAAATAGTACAAACATTTAAAACGATGATTATTTTCCCTTTTTGAAAAGATAATTGATTTAACTATCAAAGTTAATAGCCAAATTAAAAGTTCATAATTCAATTTTTAAGTTTAAAATTATTATAATTGGGGGTTACAATACGAGTCGAGTCAAGTTAGCGGGTTTGAAATTTGAGGTACAAAGTTCAAAACCTTAACTTGAACCGATTTTATAAAGGGGTTGACGATTCAAAAGTATTCAACTCAAAAATGATTTGCATAACCATTTAGATAAATGGGGAAAACAAGTTGATGTGTTGGATCATTTTGTTTTTTTTTAATATTTTTCTGGTTGATCCATCGACCCGTTGACACAAACCTTAACTCAAATCCGACCCAAAAAAATATAAATGTTTGACGGGTTTTAAGTTAGTAGACTGATGGGCTGAAAATCCAACTCTAACCTATAATAGTGTATACAATAAAGTAAGAAAATGATTTATCACTATGTTTTTCAACTAAATGACGACATCTAATTGAACAAAAAAAATACCGCAAGTAAAAAATTTTAATACCGTTGCATAGCGCGGGTAAAATGCTAGTATATGTATATGTATCGTATATATAAATGAAGTAACTATGCTTTTTATTTTTTGTATTTTATGATGCTTTTAGGTTTGAGCTAGACATGTTGTTGGAGTCTGTGATTTCAACCACTAAGCATGCTGAAGAACTGCTAAAAGGCATTAAAGACCACTCAATTGGTTCAGATGGTCCCATCCATATTGAAGATCACTTTTCAGGTAATAATACATGATAGCAGATTACAGTTTAATTATGGCAAACTTAATGTAACTTACTGTTCTGCTCTTATGATATTACTCTTTCTTATGAATACTTGTAGCTATTAATTTACGCTGCATTGAACGGCTATATGGGGATCATGGCCTTGAAGTGATGGAGACATTGCGCAGGAGCCCAGCGGTTTCGTTACCTATTATATTGCTCCGTTTGAAGCAGAAACAAGATGAGTGGACCAAGTGTCGAGCAGATTTTAACAAGGTTTGGGCTGATATATATGCAAAGAATCATTATAAGTCACTCGATCACCGGAGTTTCTATTTCAAGCAACAAGATTCAAAGGATTTGAGCACGAAATGTAAGTGAATCTGAACTCTGCTAATAATAACAGTTGCTTTTGGTTTTTATGTTGAAAATGAAAAAAATCCTTTTTGCTTCTGTATGCCTATAGGCTTAGTGGCTGAGATCAAAGAAATGAAAGAAAAGAGCCAAAAGGACGATGACGTGCTCCTTAGTGTTGCTGCTGGAAATAGACACTCAATCGTGCCAAATCTTGAGTTTGAGTTCACTGATAAGGATATCCATGAAGACTTATACAAACTTATAAAGTATTCATGCGAAGAGATTTGCACAACCAAGGAACAACTGAACAAAGTATTGAGGCTTTGGACTGGCTTTTTGGAGCCAATGCTGGGCGTTTTGTCTCGGCCCGACGATTCTGACGGTGTTGAAGATGTTGGGACATCTACGCGTGGTGCTTCCAAAAATGAAGGTGAGAGTGATGCAAGTCCAGATGCTGATAGTGGTAGCTTTAATATTAACCAAGGAAAGCCAGCCTGTAATGGAGATGATAGTAATTCACCAAAAAGAGTAGATTCAAGCAAGGCCATTTTGGTAAATGGAGCTACTTTACCCAAAGAAGACGTTAAGAACACGGGTGTTGGGGATAAAGTGCCCGTAATTGGGCTCGGAAATGATAACATTCATTCCAGAGTTGTATCTGGTGAGCACTCTCAACATTCTCTTTTTTCTTTTTTGTAAATATGATTTTTTTATTCATATGGAATTGCTGAGCGGACATCATATGATTTTTAAGGGCGTGATGCAACTCCTTCTCGACATGAGGATGGTCATGAAGTCAAGTCAAACGTTGATGAAGTTGCTTCGTCCCAGGTTTGACTTTCATCCTGCCACTTGTTTCATTAACAATCTGGAAATTTTTATTTATTTCTTTGTAATTATATATTTACTGTATCAACAGCATGTTGATATGTCGAGACCCCCCACAGTATCAAATGGAAGTTCTGCTAAATTTGAGAAAGAAGAGGGCGAGCTATCACCTAATGGTGATTTTGATGAGGTTGATTTTGGTGCGTATGGAGATAATAACGGGCCACATGCTAAAGCCAAGCATAGTGAGGACGAGGACAGTGAAAATGCAGGTGGTGATGATGTGTCAGGCAGTGAGTCAGCTGCCGATGAAGGATCAAGGGAAGAACACGAAGAAGAAGAAGATGGAGACCGTGATGATCTTGATATTAAAGCCGAAAGTGAAGGAGAGGCTGAGGGAATTGAAGATGCAAACTTTGTTGGTGGAGATGGCACATCGTTGCAATCTTCAGATCAGTTTTTGCTTACTGCAAAGCCACTAGCAAAGCGTGTGGCTTCTCCATTACATGATGGCGGGAAAAATGATTGTAACGTCTTTTACGGAAACGAAACCTATTACGTTCTTTTTAGGCTTCATCAAGTAAGTGACTTTTCCAAGTTTTTGTTCATTTATGGTATTGTTACATGGATTTATTTTTTAAAATTTTTTTGTTGTTAGGTATTATATGACAGACTGTTGTCAGCCAAACTTTTTACAAAATCTGCTGAAACGAAATGGAGAGCTACTAAAGAGACATCTCCACCTGATTTGTACTCCAGGTTGTTCTGTTACACATCCTTATCTTCTACCAGGAAGTTTTTTATAAATATCAATCCTTGCTGATATCATTGATGTACGTCGCAGATTTATGAGTGTTCTATACAGTTTGCTTGATGGATCCGCTGATAATGCAAAATTCGAAGATGATTGTCGGGCCATTATTGGAAATCAATCTTATGTTTTATTTACATTGGACAAGCTAATTTTTAAGCTCGTCAAACAGGTATGCAGGAATGCATTTACGTTTGGTCTTATGATTATTCGTCAATTCTTTCAGGTATAGGTTCTGATTACTTTTCTTTTTCTGGGTGCAGCTACAAACTGTTGCTGGTGATGAGACAGACAACAAACTTCTTCAACTATACGAGTATGAAAGATCTCGAACGCGTGAGAAATTTATCGATTCTGTTTACTACGAGAATGCACATGTCCATCTTCATGATGAAAACATATACAGATTTCAATGTGTAAGCGTTCTTGACCCTTTCCTCATTTCATTTTTGACTGAGTGCGTTTGGTTTATGTTCTTCCATATTTTTGTGCAGTCATCGGGTCCATCATGTTTAACCATTCAGTTGATGGATGATGGGAATGAAAAGCCTGAAGTCGTTTCTGTTTCTGTGGATCCAAATTTTGCAACTTATCTTCACGATGATTTTCTTTCAATTGTGGCTGGAAAAAAAGAATCTGGCATTATGTTGCATAGGTAATAATACTAATTTGCTCATACCGTAAAAGGCAATCGAACCTTTCATCATCTGAAATTTACTAATGCATTATGTCATGCTTATCTAAAAGTCTATATTTTTGTTAAGCTCCACGATCTTTTGATAACACTTAAAAACTTTATTATCATATATTCCAAGTATAAATCAATCCTTGTTAAGCATTGAAAATGATTCAATACTTTTAACTTACCTTTCTCGAGATTGTGCAAATGCAACCATTAATTTGTTTTCTAATGAAGTCAGAATTTTAACTACTTGCAGAAGTAAACGCCAAGTCTCAGACATGGATGAATCTGCTGCTATGGAAGATGTTCTTGTGGTCAATGGTTTGGAGTATAAGATGTCTTGCAGTTCGTCAAAGGTACTTGTATCTTCTGTGTTACTGCTGGGTCTTCAAAATTTCGTAGATGTTATGCGATTTATTTGCATGAGTAAACTGCACATGGACATCTGCTGGGTTATCATTTCCTTCACTCTTTTTCTTTTAAGTGTCTTCTATCTATTTGTTGTTGCAGAATCAAGAATGACTCCCCACTCCCATCTTGAACTCCTCGAATAAATGATTCTTATTTTGGACCTAAATAAGAGATTTTATCTTGTGTGCGGGCTCAAAACTATTATATGACCTAACAGAGCCACCACTGCTTTTCTGGGGTCACGGAGTGGATATCCCTTATCTACTTCTCGCGTGTGTTACGTTTTTCTTGAATCGTGTCACTCTTTATAGAACTTTGAAACATTTTATCATTAGTGTTCTGGAAACCATGTCCTTTTAATTAATGTTCGCACATAGGTTCATATGCTCCATTTTCTCTTTTCTTTAAAAAAAATTCGTAGATCTATCGATAGAATATTGCACTATGCCATAACCCATTAGTTAACCGTCTTCTTTTCATTTTAACATGAATTATGTTGGTGTCGAAGAATTTTGTTGATTAGTCGATGAGCCTGGTATCACTTTTTGACAAGTGTCTGACTGTTTTGGGCTATGAAGCCAAGTAGCCAACCACCTTGAATTCTTGTTAGCTAAATTCTTACCAAACTGGATTATCACTCACTTTTTTAGTTTTTCCACTTACCAAGCTCGTACTTCTAGGTCCTTGATAATGTGTGTAAATGCTATAGGATTTAATCTTGTGAAGTTACGGAAGCTAAAGAATAAAGCATCATATCTTACAATGCCATTTATATCAAAACCAAATTGCTCATTGACCAAAGATGGTAAATAAACAGAAAGCTTATATGTGAATAATATTTACATGTGATGTCAAAGATATGTACTCTCCGTCCCAAATTTATTGTCCATCTTACTATATATATATTTGTCCCCACGTTTTTGTCCACTGCTATATATGGATTAATAATATTAACTAGTTTCTCAAACCACCCTAATTAATATCATCACTAAGTCTGAAGAGCCATTATTTACCGATTAGAGTCACATTGGAACAAGAAAAGGGTAATAAAGTTATTTCATCAAATAAAAGTTGACACTAGTTATCATTCTCTAAATGTGTGTTTCAACTTGTGGACATAATTTGGGATGGAGGGAGCAGTAGAATATAGTCATATATACTAGTGGTAGTGATGACATATATAGTTCATGTAGATATCTTTGGTGTTAAATGGGTTAACTAGCGAGATAGGGTGTGGTTATTAAACATTGATCATAACATACCAATTTGAAGCAATATAATGAACACATGTAGAACGAGAAAGTACGGAGTATTAG
Source organism: Gnaphalium uliginosum (assembly GCA_963930675.1). Lineage (NCBI taxonomy): Eukaryota > Viridiplantae > Streptophyta > Magnoliopsida > Asterales > Asteraceae > Gnaphalium > Gnaphalium uliginosum. The sequence goes on along the minus strand of OZ005682.1, from coordinate 9,007,781 downwards.
TTATTTAGTTATCAATTCATAAATCCAATAATGAAACACTAGTAATTGCATGATTGCTAACTAAAACAAGATTTATTTGTGTCATTTCTTTCCACTAAAATAATTTATATACCAACACCACTATAACAAACCTCAAACTACTTGTGACTTTTTCAAGGTGAAATCAATATGAACTCTAAAGTACTAAATAGAATGTAAGTTAAGATAAGGAGGTCAAACACTTTTAGGGTTGTTGAGAAATCTACTTAATGTGGAAGTGTATTGGGTGTGATAAATTTGACTTTTTTGGTTGTGCGTCCTACATCTTTGGGTCAATATTTTGTATTTGTTCAATAAAGTAGAGGAACATAATAATAATATTTGTTAGTGTGCCATATAATCAATCTACATCACGACCACCATCATATTGGGTTTTACTTTCTTCACATTATGTAATATTTTGGGTACGACGGGGACATGGGCGCATTAGATGAATATTGGGTGTAACAATTCAAACCTGGTAAAGATACAACTATTATAATTCTAATTTATGATAGCTACATCATAGACCTTGGTACGTCCCGCATGGATTGAGAAGTTAGAAGTTTGTACACCTTATAAGTCTTTAGTTTTGGGCTACTAATAGTTTCCACTGTGGTTTTATGTTTACATGAGGGTTATTGGGCTAGCTTGTTACTTTGGGCTTGAGGTGTTGCAAACTTTCCTTGGCAATAAATTATGTATCAATAAACTCTAGCCGTAAATTCGCTACACCATAACAAGTATGGTAAGAACTCTTTAGTAGAATTTATAAAGGGATAGATACAAGTGCAATTTAAGATGAATTTTAATTCAATCATGGTATTTGCATTTTATGCTCGTTAAATAGAAACAAATCATGCGATTTATCCATGATCATACCCGTTTGAGAACTATGATATTGTGATCATGTAGTTTACACAAATTTATTTCAATATGTTAGTTTATGGGCCTTTTGGCCTGGTGGTACGTGAGGAACCCATCTACCAAGAGGTTGTGGGTTTGTCTCGTTAGGGAACAATTTGTTTACATATAATGTGGGGTAGGATGTAGGTTGCCATTCTAAATAAAGATAAAGTTAATATGATAGTTTAGGATTCCCTTTAAAGAATTCGTTTTCTTTTTAATTTCAGGCCTTTTTTTTTGTTTTTTTATTACTATTAGAAATTTAGTAGACACAAAACCTTAGGAACTAATAATACTTGCATCACATAATTTTCCTTTTCTAATGATTTTGTAAATCCCACGTTTATAGATAATGAATGACTTCTTATTATAGATCCGTGATTATTTATTGGGCCGAGGTCCGCCACTAAGTTCTAATGTTTAGGGGGCATTTGGCTTCCATTGGGGAATCACTACGAGTATCAGTTTGATAACGAATTGGAGTTTATTAAACACATCTCCTTAGGTAGATAAGGAGAATCCCTAATATGAGTATGATTCCTAATGTTATAACGCAGGCTCTCAAACAAAACACCTATCATTTTCATGAAATGTAATGGGCCAAGTTTGGGCTGGGCAGCCCCATCCTCGTTAATCGGAAACAGCCCCTAAAACGTCCCCACATCATTCCGTTATACGGAAAATGAAGCATAAATATTATAAAATACCTTAATTTAAGTATAGTATCGTAATAAAATCTAGTATAATGTATTTTTTATGATAGAATTTCTTTGGGGCCGGGTAGGGGTGGTGTTTAACTGGTTATTGGCTCCGTCTTGGAACCATTCCAGATAAGAAAGCCGTTCTGAGCTCGATCTTCACCACTCTCGATAACATCTCCCTGAAAGCCAAAGTTCTCGCTTTTCACCATCAGTTCAGGTTTAATTGCCATCTCTAATCATTTCCATTCTCATTTCCAAATTCCCGAATCCTCAATCCAATGGCTCCTCACGAGTCCAACGCTACTCCCCTCTTGAAAAGAAACCCTGTTACCATGGTGAGTATTGATAATTGTCTTGATATCATCATCTCTAGGAGACTAGGATCCCAATATCTGTCACACATCCCTTTTCTGTCAATCAAGGTGAGGCCCTAAAACTGGCCTAAAATATTCCATTCCAGCCCCAAAATGAGGCCCATCATACGGCCTTGAATGTCCCGTAAGTTTGTTCATACACCGTTGACTTAAGATCCTGGCATCATATAATGTTATTTGTCAGGTGCCATTGTACCTCTGGCTGTCTCTCCTAAATCCCTAGACACCAATAGTAATCTTGCCAAATAGTTTTTCTGCCTATCTGTTGATTTGATAAATCTCCCATTATGGGACCTAATTATTAAATTGGCTGACACCCATTAATGAACCTTAACGGTCACATTCTTCATGAGTCTATTGTAATGTTCCCTTTGCGTTGCCCCGTTAGTTGTTTCATTGCAGCGCTACTAAGTACCAATGGAAATATATTCTAATCATGTAGCTAGTTGCTACTATCAAGTTATCGACCAATAGGTTCTAGACATAATTCAAGAAGAGAAAAAGAAATCTAGAGTAAGTTTTCATATTTATGATATAATTTTCATCGATACACAAGGCTGATCATAATTTGTTAATTGGATTTGATCTGTTTGCCTCATTATTTGTGTCGAATCCATTAATACGGTTTTTTCCATAACCTCTTTAATGCTATTTATCTAAATTTTAACATTTAGTCGTCTTTTCTCGAACTTTGTATGTGAGAAGTCTCTTTAGGTTAGTGAACTAATTGTCCAAGCATTATATTATGTATTTGTCTAATAACAGAAGACTTTCTGGTAATATGTTATCCTTGATAATTCTTATCTGCTTTCTAATCAGTTGAGTGCTGGCAGATCTCCTACGTCCTAGATACAGAAGATTTCTTCTTCCGTGAGAAAAGAAAAAGAAGAAAAGTCTTAGGGAGCAGATCATCGTCAAATTGCCATGCCCAGGCAAAAGTACAACGGTTTCACAGATTCTTAGAAACCTCAACACAGTAGCACCCATTTCTTCATGAACTTCAATGTATACATCTTACATTATATTATATACACTAACATTTGTGAAGTAAAAACTGTTCAATGAACAGTGCTTTTTGTCTTTTAGCAAAATTTCTGATTATTAATGATATCTATCTATATGGAATATAAACATGAAAATAGCATTTTGCTGGGTGGCAGAGGCGTGTATTGTTGATGGCTGGGCGTAGGTTCGACCCCCAACCCCAGCACGTGTCTTCCATTTTTATTTCTTTCCTTTTCAAAGTGTTTAACATGTTCTCTCTTCATGTTAACATTTTAGCTTCTTGTCTTCAATTCATGTGTTCTTTAACCATTGACCCGTCTTTATAATCGTTTCCTTTATTTTCAGAGTCAGGTTTTTATTGGATCTGAATAGCACAAGTTAAATGTCGATTGGTCGATCCTTCTATTTACCTGCATAACATACATATAGATACTTACTACATATATGTATGTCTATATAAAAGGAAAATTGGTTAAATAAAAGCAGACTAAAGTGGCTTAAATACAACCTTCTAACTTATTTGATTAGATTAAATACAACCTTCTAACTTAAGAATGTTACTGTTCAAAATTTTGGCGGGAAGCTCAACTTTCAATGCTTTTTATGGTTCATAAAAATGGAAACCTGCATGGTGTTTGAAGACTTGAAACAGACACTGTACAGATTACTATTTTGGTGAAAAATAATACTAATTTGATTAAAGATTGAAGTGAAGTTGACATGAAATTAATGATTCCATTGATATGACAAAAATCAAAAGCAGCTTATCCTCTGTGCAACTCAACTACCTCATCTTGATACAATAATGCTGCAGCTGGTAAAATATATTCATTTCTGCTCACTCAAAAACACTCTTCAACACTTAAAACACTCCATTCGTGCTTGATTTTCCATTTAGAGTTTGTAAGAGGATCAAGCTCACCTGTTCAATTGCTCTCCTTCTTCTTTTGTGTCTCAAGAATCTAAAGGGAATTTATAAACACTGGTATGCTCATTCTTTAACAAAAAAACCCCTACTTTTTTATTTTTTTTTTAGCTCAGCCCACTCATTTTGTTTAGCATGTAGACATATTATTTTTAGAGTTTATTGTTTCGTTATGCGCTCAACTTTATACTCATTACTATTGTGTGTTCCTAACTTTCGTGCCCTCTATTGCAATAGAGCTCAACCTTCTAATAACTCTATTGTATGCTCCAAATGTTCATACCCTCTATCGTATGAGATGAATATTTCTAAAAGAGTTTTTAGAATGTCTAAGTTATATCATATTACTTAGAGTTTTTAGAAAGTTCACCTCATACAATAGAGAGTATGAAAATTGAGAGCATACAATAGAGTTTTTAGAAGGTTCACCTCATACAATATAGGATATGAAAATTGCGCGCATATAATAGCAATAAGTCTATTTAATTGTTTAGCTTAATGGGCCTGATGCGTTGTAACACCATATGAACCATCAAGGGAAATAGATACTTAAATTCCCATCTTTAACTAATGTACATATAACATAAGAGATGGTAAAATGAGCGGGTAGGCCATTTAGGTTATAGTCAAAATAGTATTTTCAAAGAAACGGGTCAAAATGGGTGCAGGTCAAACGAGTTATTCTAAACACCCACCTTCTATATAGTTAATGAGTGATCGACCCTTACCTTTCATGTTTTATGGATAATTATGAACTATAATTTTATACTATTAGTAATTTAATAATTAGTTGACCTCTATTTTCTGTTGCAAATAACAATTAGTATGTGTGAAAATTGAAAACAGAGAACATCTGAAACAAGATGTAGTTTGCAAAAATGGATGGTTTTATACCAACTATTGAAATATAAGAACACAAAGAACCATCAAACTTTGGCGTCTTTTTTTGTTAAAAATTGTAACATCTTATTGACATCTTGATGTACCTTATAATGAAAAGCAACACCATTTCTCTATACATAATTCTTATGCATTGACATCTTTTATAATATGTTACTGTATTTATTCATCCAAGCTTTATTTTCATACTTCATTTCAAAATTAATAATTTACATTGGACAGATTTTGTAAGCTGCAAATCACCACGAGCACTTCACCAGGCAACTGTAAATCTCCTAGCTCCTTCTTTGTTGCAATCCCACCCGGTTGGATGTACCAATTGGTCAGCCTCTTTCCCTCTCTTTACTTTGATGGTTTCTATAGCTTTTAATTGTGATTCGTCGTACTTTTAAAGCGAGCAAGATTCACCTACAAATTTCACTTTATGAATGTACCATACGTCTTATATGTTATATGTACATATGTAATTGCAGTCAATTCCTAAATCGTTCAGACGATATTTAAAAAATATAAGGAAAAACTCAACTGTCATATTAAGAAGAGACGATCAGAAATGGCAAATGAAGCTTGTTGATTGGGTGTTTGGAGAAGGTTGGGAAGATATTGTGACAGATAATGGTGTTAAAGATAGGGATTTTGTGTTTTGCAAGTATGATGGGGGTATGGCTTTTGATACCAATGTTTTCGACACAAGTTTGTGCGAACGGGAATATCCAATGAATCCAGACATCAAAGGTGAGTACATTTTTCTATATCAAATAATTTACCTTGCCTTGCTTCGCCAATATATTTGGGGACAATAGACATGCTTTTCGTACCGCCATACACCGCTACTTCATTTATGCCCAATTGAATTCTCTGTGCTGCCAAAATGCTTGCTGCATTGCCAAATAGAATATGTTACAGTTCCCATGAAATAGTCCACAACTTATTATCATAATGGAAATATTGAAAATTGATTTTACTGCTTTACGTAATGCAGAGATTATCATGCTCAGTTCACATATACATGTACCCGAGGTCGAGACTGACAGTGAGACCGAGACTGAGGCTGAGACTGAGACTGAGACTGAGATTGAGACTGTGACAGATCTCGGAGGGCAAGTTACTGCAACTCTCAGTGTCGGTGTTAAAGAATAATTCCAAATATGTACTGGTAACTACCACACTTTTGTAATAAGTCAATTGATCTACTAGACTAAATGTAACTTTGTTTTGATGTACGTGGTTTATTGATATTTTTTTTTTGTTACTCATGACAAACATGTGCTTAATGTTTTGTATGTAGTACCTGCCAGACAATTTTATTAGGCCTAATGGACTAGGGGATCACACAATTACTATCATGAATAGTCAACATCAAGAGCGGATGGTTAAGTTAGCTAGCACGAATACTGGTTACCGTCGCCTAGGAAAAGGTTGGAACAAATTTTATTGCGAAAATGGCCTAAACAAAGAAGATCATTTTAAGCTTCAACTCGTCGAGACTGGGGACAAACCTAAAGCATTTTTTCACCTTACAATCTTATCATCGCATTTCCCTAAGAATTTATTAAAATGATCGGATTTATTTAGTTTATTTGATTTCTTGATAATGGTATATGTTGATTTCAGGATTATCACAGGCTCCTCTCAAATGTTTTTTCAAGGCCACTGCCACTGCCAATTGCATATTGTATTAGAGAGTCTCGTGTGGTAATTCACTTACAATATTGCTTCTGTTATACACATTTGATATAATTGGTAGTACCAAGTTCACGAATGGTTGTAACATATTTAAAAACCAATTGTTTTGCAGAATATTCCACAAGATATCGCTAGATCAGGTGGTTTGATGAATAGAAATTGTGAAATGCTTATGATAGATGAAAAGGAAAAGCAGTGGCCCATGAAACTCACCCAGACAGATGATCATGTTCGTATAAGTAGAACTCATGCTATCATGGTTGCACATGGAATTAAAGAAGGAAATGAGTTCTTAATTGAGGTTGTTGACAACGGCAATAAGCCTGTTATGAGATTCCACAGGTAAAGAACATCCTAGTATATGCATCTTATTTCATATTCCAATGGTAAATATATGGATTTCACTCATTAGTTGAAGTTGTGGCATGATAATGGGTCCTTTTCTTTTTTAATGTTAGTTTATTTCTGAATACTTGTACATGTAAAGGATTTTAAAACTGTTTTTTGAGAGTAACTTCCACATTTTTCTGTTAACCTCTATTTTCTTTTCTCGATGCAGATGTTAAACCATTGGCATAAGGTGTTCAAGAAGTAAGAAGTTATGTATGTAACTGAATTAAGTTGAGTAACTGGCATCAGATTGCCAAAATGTTTTAAATGTTCTTGTGGTAGTCTATGAGAGAACTGCAAACTGGGTCCTTTATGCCTGCTGATTGTGTTGGTAAATGTTTAAAGACTTGATCCCATGTTGTCAATTGAACTAATTCAAGTAAGAAACTGCTATTTATGAATTTCAATCCATTTTATAATGGAAAGGATGTATGATTACTTACATTATGAAGTTTTAGAACCTATCTTTATCTATTTAAGAAATTTATCCAACAAACAATTTCAAATTATGTATTGAAATCTGTTTATTTCGCATATAATCATAAATTATGGAATATGTGTGGAGGCAGAGTCGTGATACTTCTGAAACATCCAATATTTTTGTCCACATGATGCCATTTAATTCATATGATGTCCCACATATCTGTGGGCCCGAGCAAGCAATATGTTGCCACTTTGATTTTGCAAGAATGTAAGTATTTATGTACGAGTGTTGCCCGTGGGGACAACGTCCAGAAGAGACAACACAAGAACACGTGAAGGAGAGAGCCCTTAAACTTCTAGATCAGTACAAGAAGAAATTGATTTTCTACCGAACCAGTACTCTTATGATCCTACTTGGAGACGATTTCCATTATATCAGATTGATGAAGCAGAAGCTCAGTTTCGGAACTATCTAATTTGGTACGTGATAAGCCCATCAAACAAGAAGTTACATATGTGAATTGTGCATATACGTGAAATATGCTGTAGATTAGTCTTTCTATATAAATAAATCAAGGAAAAAGAAAAGGAATTACTTGGTCTTATTTACCATGTTTATTACCTGACTAAAAGTAAACTACAGTTATTTTGAAATAATGTTGTTAGTATTCAAATTTTGGGGGTAAAATCAACTTTTTATACTTTTTGTGCATCATAGAAATCAGGGCCGTCCTGAGTTTTTGAAGGTCCTGAGCGAAATCTCAAAATGAGACCCAAAAATAGTAAATTCAATATTTTTAAAAAATTTGTGTAATCGAAAAACAAAACGCCTATAAGATTCGTTTGTTCTATTTTTCACATAAAATAAGATAAGATAATTAAAACATAGTTTCATCATTTTCTAATGATTCTTTTGGCAAATCGATCTCACGGGAAAAGAATTTGAAAAAAAAAAAAATTAGGCTTCCATACTATACTATGTTCGATCATCATTTATATTTTTGTTGATATTACTTGAATTTGGTTATCAACATCTACAATTTCATTATTAATGTCTATATTCTGATAATTATCCTTCACGTTAAAACCATGTGCGTTAAAAATAATTTTATTGTCATCTACACTTCAAATAATCGATTTGGCAATCGCACATGTTACAAACGTGTTAAAAATTGAGAGTTTAGTATGTATTTATGGTTTAATATTTCTTATTATCTGTTATTGTGTTTTGAGAAGACATTTTAGTTGTAGGTGCCTCCAGGTTAAAAAGGTTAAACAAATATCTTTGTGTTTTGTCTTTGTAATCATAATTTATTTGGAGGCCCAAAAAATATATTTGTATGAATTTATATGCAAACACTTACTAATATACATATATACATACATATAATGCACTAAGTATGAAATTTTGAGGCTCCGAAATTTTGAGATAGCACCCTCAAAGACACCACTCGTAGAAATGGAAACCTGCATAGTGCTTGAAGACTGAAACAGACACTGTAGGGATTCTTATTACTATTTTGGTGAATAAGAATTAATTTCATTAAAAAGTTCAAGTGAAGTTGACATCATAGGCTAGCTGATTTATGAAAAAGTGTAATGCTTCCATTGATATGAAATCAAAAGCAGCTGATCATATGTACAACCCAACTACCTCATCTTGATGCCCTTTATTACCTTAAAAATAATAATAAAGCTGCAACTGGTTCAATATCTTCGTTATTGCTCACTCAAAGACACACTTCAACTTTTTAATAAAATCCATTTTTGCTTGATTTTTCTTTCAAAATTTGTAAGAGAATCAAGCTCACCGGCTCTGATCTATTGCTCTCCTTTTTTGTCTGAAGAATTTAAAGGTGGTAAGCTCATCCTTTAACATGAAAGCCATCTGCTATTCTGCTTTTTTTTTTTTTTTACTATATGAAGTTATGAACCCAAACCCATTTAATAGAATTTTCTCAATATTTGTTAGGCTTCACATTATAAATTACTGAATTTCATTTACGAAAACTGTTTATAATTTTCGATGTACAATTCAATCAAAAGTCCCTATTTTAGTAAGGAACATCACTGGATGGTTAAAAAAAATGTATATAAGACATCTTGTCAAACTCTAAAGAGATCTGTAGAAGAAAAAAAAAGAGGTAATGATTTTTACTTCTTTTCTTGACAGTATTTGTTAGTCATTTATATTTATGATGATGATGACGATGATATCATTTTATCTTATTTTGGGTTTTAGAAAGTCATTTAGGGTATGTTTGGTAGGGATAGTTGAGGGAGGAGAAATGAAAATGGAGTGATTTCCTGTGTTTGGTAGGTCCGAGAAATTGAAAAGGTGACAATTGATATTTCTCGAGAAATCTCATCCTTTGTAATCCCGTTTTTACCATGACCACTTCACCAGACAACTGTAAATCTCCTAGCTCCTTCTTTGTTGCAATCCCACCTGGTTGGATGTACCAATTGGTCAGCCTCTTTCCCTCTCTTTACTTTGATGGTATTCTATAGCTTTTAATTGTGATTCGTCGTACATTTAAACCGAGTTAGATTCAGCTTCAAAATTTCACCTTATAAAAGTACCATATGTCTTATATATTGTTGCAGTCAATACCTAAATCATTCAGACGATATTTAAAAAATACTATAAGGAAAAACTCAACTGTCTTATTAAGAAGAGACAATCAGAAATGGCAAGTGAAGCTTGCTAATTGGGTGTTTGGAGAAGGTTGGGAAGATTTTGTGAGAGATAACGGTGTTGAAGACAGGTGGAATTTTCTGCTATGCGAGTATGATGGGGGTATGGTTTTTTATGCAAGTGTTTTTGACATGAGTTTGTGCGAATTGCAGTATCCAACAAATCAAGCCACCAGAGGTGAGTACATTTTTCTATATCATATAATACCGTTTTTTATTAATTAATATTAAAATAAAATTTGAGTTTGTGTCAAATGCTGATGAATGATGAGTTTTGACATAAATTTCTAACAGTGAAGAAGATCCTTAAAAAGAAGAATACATCCACCATAAGAAACTCAAGTTCTTCCAAACTTGGTAACTATTAAACTAACTCTCTATCATGATTCATTGATAAATGTTCCCTCTGATTCTTAAGCATTTGTGTTTTTATGTATTTTGCACGAAACGTTACAAAAGAAGTTTCTTAATATATAATGCTAAGCATGTTCCTAATTTGTGTTTCTGTGAATGTCAAGTAATTGGGAAGAAGTCAATCCATTGTGAATCTGAGACCGAGACCGAGACCGAGACCGAGACCGTGTCTGAGACTGAAACTGAGACTGAGACTGAGACAGATCTCATAGTGCCAAGTACTACAACTCTCGTTGCTAATCGTCATCCATACTTTACTAGCACATTGAAGAGTGACTCCAAATATATATTGGTAACTACTACACTTTTGTAATTAGTCAATTAATCCACTAGACTAAATGTAACCTTGATATAAGTAGTTTATTGATTCTTTTTTGGTTTAGTCATTACAAATGTGTAATTAATTTTTGTGAGCAGTACCTGCCATCCTATTTTATTAAAGCTATTAAAGCTAGTGGATTATGGAAGGGCATGATTACTCTCATGAATAGTCAACATCAAGAGTGGATGGTTAACTTAGTTAGCTATAAAAATTCCTATCGCCTAGGAGAAGGATGGAGAGTATTTTACAGAGCAAATGGCCTAAAGAAAGGAGACTACTTTAAGCTTGAACTCGTCAAAACTGGGGACGAACCTACAACAATGTTTCACCGTATGAACTTAATATCATATTTCCTTAAGAATTTATTAATATATTAACTTAGTTTAGTTTGTTTGATTTCTTGATAATGAAGTTTGTTGATTTCAGGATTATCAGAAGATCCTTTCAAATGTTTTTTCAGGTCCACTGTCACTGCAAATTGTATTAATGCTTCTCGTGTGGTAATTCAGTTTATTGCATCTGTTACACACATTTGATACAGTTGGTGGTACCAAGTTTACCAATGGTTGTAACATTTTTTTTTAACATAACTGTTTTGCAGAATATTCCAAATAGTTTCGCAAGAGCAAATGGTTTGACGAGAAGAAATTGTGAAATGGTTATGATAGACGAAAACGAAAAGAAGTGGACCATGAAACTCAGCCATCCAGATCGTGTTCGCATAATTAGAACTCGCAATATGATGCTTGCAAATGGAGTTAAAGAAGGAGATGGTTTCTTGATTGAGCTTGTTGAAGATAGATATTATCCTGTTATGAGATTCCACAGGTAAAGAACATCCCAGTATATGCATCTTATTTCATATTCAAATGGTAAATATATGAATATTAATACACTAATTATCTGCTGTTGTGGCTGGTGGCATGATATTGGGTCCCATTTTTTTATTTTTTCTGAACAATTGTGCTTGTAATGGTGTTTAACACTATTTTGATAACTACCTTTGATATTTTTGTATTAACTACAGGTGTTGAAACACTGGCATAAGGTGTTCAAAGAGGAGAGCAATTGTTGGCATCAGTTTGCCAAAATGTGTTTGATGAGAGATCTGCAAATTAGGTCCTTTATGTTTATGGATTATGTTAGTACAGTAAATGTTTAAAGACTTGATCCCATGTTGTCAGTTGAACTAATTCAAGTACATTAAACTGCTACTTATGAATTCCAGTATTGAACTCATTTCAATCCATTTTATGAAATTTTAAAACTTATCTTACCTATTTATGAAATTTGTCCAACAAACAATCTCATATTTATGGAAATTCGTTTATTTCACATATAATCATAATCATAATCATATAATTTCTAATATACAACTATGTGTGCCTAATTATAATGTCTAAAAGTATGCTTAATTCATTCAATGTTTTCACATGTTTTTGTACTTTCTGTATGGTTTTTAACTTCTACCATTTCATTAAACACGTTACCATTTCTTTTAACCCGTTAATTAGACATATGTTTATACATATATTAGACATGTCAATCATTTTCTATATGAGAACATAACGAGTGAAGACGCAACCATTTGACAACTGAACCTTTATGACTTCACGTCTACTAGCATCCACATTGATAAAAAGCTTTAATAAATCATTTTTTACAAAAAGATTAAGATTTGTGTCAAACGAAGAAAATCTTTCAAAAGCTTTTCTTTTCAAAATCTAAACACACTAAACTTCAAAAAAGCTTTTACTCAAGGATTTGAGATTTCTGTTTTACCCAAAATAATTCTTCGCTCTAATGATAAAAAGTTTTTTACTGTTAAGAAGCCAGTTCTGGCTCTGTTAATATAAACGGAATATTCCGGGAATAATCGTCCAAGTTGTGCAAGTTGGTGCACTTGATTTATAATATTTGTTACAAGGGTAGTAACTTGACATAATTAGAAAGATGAATGGGTAAATTAGAACATTCTACCTCGAAAAGCTAACCACATAGCGTTCTCTATATAAAGTAACAGTTCCTGATTCGTCCCCCTCCCCCCCTTCTCATTCGCCAGCTGCATACCAAATTTTCCTCATTACTTTTTTAGTCAAACAAATGGCGGCTTCTTCAACGTTCAAGCGTTGGTTGAGGCCTGAGGTTCGTAAATTTTTATTTTATTATTATATTTTATATGTATATATACATATACATGATTGATCTATTAAACGATATTGTAAATTTGTGAATCTGATTTGATAGATCTGATGGTTTTGATAGGTTTATCCTTTGTTTGTTACCATGGGTTTAGCTGTTGGAATATGCGGAATGCAATTGATTCGCAACATTACCGGTAATCCTGAAGTCAGGTGAGAAATACTGTTGCGATTATTGTAAAATATTATTTGAATTTTGAGGATTTTAGAAGCTAGATTTAGAATCGGATGATTAGTTTATTAAATGTGGGGTTAACTAGATGATATTACATATATGCTCAATAATGGTTTGCTGGATACTAAAATTACAGACCTTGGATTTCGAAAATCAATTTTGATTACGAAACCCTAGAAAATTAATTAGTGAAAGTCTAAGTGGTAGTAATGGCTGTTTCTAGCATATTTGTTAGTGTAAGTAGTTTTTGCATCGAAATTGATAATGTTGATTGAGTTGATTTGGGAATTTGGATAGTCAAGGGTTCATAAAGGATGAAAATCAAACAAATAGTATTTCATCTTTCACGAATTTTCGAGAAGCCTTTAATCCTTTTCAAGCTAAAAGGCATCCAAGTACCGAACGTCCAAGTGGTTACTATACAATTTATAGTTGTCAATAATCATACATGGGTTATTAGTCATGGGCTTAGAGTGAAAGGTTAGTCTTTATTGATAATAAGATATCGTCAAGTTAAGAACTTGGTGACACTTTAGTACAAACAGACAAACAGTCGAATATTATTGCTCAATGAGGGATATACGGTGTCACCCATTTAATACATGTCTCAAGGAATATTAGTACCCCTTTTCATTACTTCACGATTTATGATTACATAATCACATCTCACAAACTAAAATTCTTTAGTTAATAGGTGGTGACAGATGGCAGGTATTTGAAATATATGCCAATATTTGGACAAGTATTTGGACAATACTATTATGACATGTGCCTTTATTTTATTGACATAGTATATATTTATGATAGTTCATTTACTAAATGACACATTTTCATATATTTTGTAGTTCTCAATTATTTGAAATATATGCCAATATTTGCACACAAAAATAAAGTTCCATGTCTTGACAGTCCAATGTTTCTACATATTTGTGATGGTCGAAAATATATATTAATGGTTTCAGAGTATAGGTCAAACTTTTACATCCTTGCTGACATGCATTATTGTTGGTCATAGGTCCCAAAAGTGTCGAGGTATCCATTTCTTATGGCTCTTGAAAGGTTTACACTTGAAACATAGAAACTTTTGTGATGTGAGTTTCACATGGGTGTGTGTGGTAACTTCCAGAAAATCATGCTTTTAGTCTTTCACCATAAAAAAATATGTAAGAAAAAAATGTAAACTCTATTTTCGAAGGGATGTGACTGAACCAAGAAAATAATCTGACCTTCAAATATTGAAAACTATGATCAACTTATGCTTTATGTAGAGGCATTGTCAAGGTGGTGAACTTTAGAGGTTTTAGATTCATCATATTTAAAGAAGAGAAAAAAGTAATTTTGAATAAACTTAGAGACCTTATGGACGAAATCATTGTTGGGGCCTAATTATGCTAATTAACACTAGTAATTGTTAATTGTATTGCTGAATTTATTCATATACAATTCTAATGAAGTAAAAATGTTTATAATTGGCATGTATAGAGTGACCAAGGAAAACAGAACTGCTGGTATATTGGATAACTTTGTGGAAGGTGAAAGGTACGCAGAGCATGCAGTAAGAAAGTTTGTTCGCAACAAGTCTCCGGAGATCATGCCATCTGTCAACTCATTCTTCTCAGACCCAAAATGAAGTAATTTTTTCTGATTTAAAATCAACCTGATTGGTTGTGACATACTGCTTTGAAATTCATTCAATCATTCAAGATTAAAAACCAAAATGTCGTCATAGAACATTTTTACTGTGGATCACCTTAATGGGTGATATTATTCCTTTTTTCCGTAAAATAATCAACTCTCTTGATATGCAATGAAATGTCAGCTTGTTTTTGTGATCTATAATCTATAATTATATATGGCTCGTCGGATAACATGGCTTTATCTGATCTATGTGATTTTGTTTCATGCAGTTCAATAGCACAAAATATTTTCCCATTAACCAATGCGTTAGTATGACAGTTCAATTATGACAGTGTTAGTTATCCAAATTCTTACATAAATCAACCAATTAATGTTATCTGTAAGATGTTGACTATTAGTCTTTCCCAATCATGGTATAATTGTAACAATTGTTTTATATTTACAATTTACATCGATAAATCATAAATGTGAATGAAATTGAGAAATGTTAAGAACCAAGCTAGATGAAAGCAAGTATTAATGTATAATATAAATGTAACACTAAAGTAGTCCATATCTTGGCTTCATACTAACTCTAATCACTTGCATGACTTGCAACTCTCGCATCTTGATCGGTGGAAGGATTCTACGGGTGCATGGAATCACTTTTGCCGACTTTTCAGAAGCCCATTAAGGGTATTTTTAGTAAAAGTAGCTTGTAAGCGGAGATTGCAACTATTAATTGGAGTTTGAGCTCGAGGTTTTAGTTATATTGACACTTTTGGTGGAGTAGCTAACACAACTTAATATCTTGGATGCAGTTTATCATACGTAAAAAGAATCAATGTATCAGGTTGCACTCTCTTTGGGAATAAAAGAATGAAAGATTTGTTTTCTTGACAGTCTTGAGTTAGGAAATAACAAATGGCGTGAATTTTTTGTGTCCTCATCGAACCATCAACTCAAGTGTTGTTTGATAGTTTGAAAAAATCGAAAAACCAGTACACCTTTCTTTGATGAAAACACTGAAGATCAAAATCTTGCAATCGGTTCCATTCTCTTCGGTGAAAACTTGTAAAGTCGTCCAACGTAGTTTCTCAATACACTTACCTTCGTTACGGGAATTACATTATTTAACAAAAATGAGGTAAATGTTATGACACTAAAATTGATTTGTATAATTTTCATTTTAGTTTACATTCTTTTGTAATGAAATTTATATATTTAATTAATCTTAGTGGTATAAAATCACCTTAAAAAAAGTACACACTTTGCTGATTTATACCTATTTTTTCTTTATTTTTTTGGTCTAAAAACTACTCCAATATATAAAATTAAAATATTAAAAAAAAAGAAAGAAAAAAAGATCCCGGGCATAGTATTGGGGGACGAAGTGTCACTTGACCAAGAAAACTCTGTCAATGGTTTGATTTCTAAACCCAAAACGACGTCGTGCAACGACGATCTCGTATTGACTCAAACTCCCTACTACTGACACATCTTCTCCGATCCACTAATAATCTCCATCTGATGGCTTTCTCCACTTCTCACGCCGGCGGCAACTCCAACGTCCGCCGTGGAGTCACCGCCGGTTGGACCCGATCACTCCTTCCATTCGCATCACCAAAATCCACCAAACACATCCGCAAATCACGCAAACGCACAACTGCCCTAACAGACTTCATATTCGCCAATTTCTTCAAAATAGGACTCACTGCTTCAATCCTATTCTTCCTTCTCGTCGTCTACCTGTACGGTATTCCAAAACCTATCTCATCACCGTTCCGTATTAATACGCCGCGTGTCATTAGACAACGTAAATCAGTTTACCGCAAAACGACGTCGTTATTAGGAAGTTCGTTGTCAACTAATAGTAATCAGTCTAGCTTAGGGTTAGGGTTAGCTACTGCTGCTGTGGATTTGACTACGAAGGATTTGTATGATAAGATTGAATTTAAAGATGTGGCTGGTGGACCGTGGACGCAAGGATGGAGGGTTTCGTATAAAGGAGATGAATGGGATGATGAGAAACTGAAAGTGTTTGTTGTTCCACATTCGCATAATGATCCTGGTTGGAAACTTACTGTTGAAGAGTATTATGATCGACAGTCTAGACATATTTTAGATACTATTGTTGATACTCTTTCTAAGGTGTGTAATTCGGTTCGATTGATCTATTTAGGGCTAAGTGCATAGAAATGTATCCAACTTATCATGCATTGTTTTGTATGTAACGGATTTTCAAACTGTCTTATGTGTGTAATAAACTTTTAATTCTTGCTATCGTAGTATTGTATGATTCTGACCTCATTAATGTGTTAACCGAAGACGTGATGCCAGTTAGGATGACTTGGCGGTTTATATGGCCACCTATGCAAAAAAAGATGCAAAAATTGCAGGTTAATTAATGAAGTAATCTCTGGATAGATACAATTGCAAGGACTCGAAGTATGTTACATATGATAAAAAGACACGATAAGTTGTATACATTTCCATGCATTTAGCCCGGTTATATTGATTAATAAATGTAATTGGTGTTTAATTTGATAATTGTTGATCTGTTGATGTTATGTTGAATAGATTTATTTGTTGTGATGAATGTATAGGATGAAAGGAGGAAGTTTATTTGGGAAGAGATGTCTTATTTGGAGAGATGGTGGAGGGATGCATCAGAAGTCAAAAGAGAGTCTTTGGTAAAATTATTGCAGAATGGGCAGTTGGAAATTGTTGGAGGTGGTTGGGTTATGAATGATGAGGTAATTATAGATTCGATAAGCATAATTTTTGTATGGTTATTGGTTCTTGCTTTCGTTTGTGTTGGTCCAATGTTTTCTGGCTTTAAATTTGGAGTATTGGTGAGTCGTGTTTTGATTGAAGATGGGGCTTGCATTTTTGTCGTGTGCTACTGGTCGATAAGTGAGAAAAAATGGATCGCAGATGTGTAGTTTGTTGAGTTATAGCCCTTATGCAGTGAAACTTGAATAAGATTTGTTATCTGAGCTGAACTGGAAAAGGCTGATATGGTAAAAGAGTTATGTATTTAATTTGCTATGAAAAAAGGTTGCTTCTTGTCAGTTGACTCCAGTCTTAATGGCATGGTTATTGCATAAACGTATGTGTACCTGCAAATACAGAGCATTTTATGCTTTATTACATGCATGTCTTGTATTATCTGCTTCAAAATAGGAATCTCGTGTAAAGATACTCGTACATATGCATCGTAAATTTTTTATACTTATATATTTGTATCAAGTGGGTGGCTTTGAGTTGCTAGGATGATAGGTACTGCACGATAATCTGCACTTCCATTTGAGCTTTGAGTCTTACTGAACTTTATTTTTAATTTCTTTTGCAGGCCAATTCACATTATTTTGCGATCATTGAACAGGTATTTTTTAGCTCAACTCAATGATATTGATATTCTCATGCTGATGGCTGTGGTTTTGAGAGTATTATTTTTTGTCATTTTGATATTAAAAGTATAAAATTATGTATATGGTATAATTCAATTATCTAAAACCATTAGTAATTACTATATTCTGCTGTATGTGATACTTTTTCACATCTTAGTTTTATTGGACAAACATATCTTAATATCTTCATTATTTTCTGTTTCTTACATCAGATGATGGAGGGAAATATGTGGTTAAATGAAACTATTGGCGTGATCCCAAAAAATTCATGGGCTATAGATCCCTTTGGCTATTCACCTACCATGGCTTATCTTCTTCGACGCATGGGTTTTGAAAACATGCTTATACAGAGGACTCATTACGAACTAAAAAAGGAATTGGCTTTACATAAGAATATGGAATACGTGTGGAGGCAGAGTTGGGATACTTATGAAACAACCGATATATTTGTCCACATGATGCCATTTTATTCTTATGATATCCCACATACATGTGGTCCCGAGCCAGCAGTATGTTGCCAGTTTGACTTTGCAAGAATGTATGGATTTATGTATGAGCGTTGCCCGTGGGGACAACATCCAGAAGAGACGACTCAAGAAAACGTGAAGGAGAGAGCCCTTAAACTTCTGGATCAGTACAAGAAGAAATCGACCCTTTACCGAACCAATACTCTTCTGATCCCACTTGGAGACGATTTCCGCTACATCAGCATTGATGAAGCAGAAGCTCAATTTAGGAATTATCAAATGTTGTTTGATTATATTAATTCAACGCCAGAGTTAAACACCGAGGCAAAATTTGGAACATTAGAGGATTACTTCCGAACTCTAAGAGAAGAAGCTGACCGAATAAATTATACACGTCCCGGTGAAATTGGGTCGGGTCAGATTGGAGGGTTTCCTTCTTTATCAGGTGACTTCTTTACTTATGCTGATAGACAGCAAGACTACTGGAGTGGGTATTACGTATCACGCCCCTTTTTCAAATCCGTTGATCGTGTACTTGAGCAAACTTTACGAGCGGCAGAAATGACTATGGTCTTCTTGTTAGGGTTCTGCCAGAGAGCTCAGTGTGAAAAATTGCCTACGGGTTTCACCTATAAGTTAACCGCTGCAAGAAGAAACTTGGCTCTGTTTCAGCATCATGATGGTGTGACCGGCACAGCTAAAGATCATGTGGTTCAGGACTACGGGATGCGTATGCATACTTCCTTACAAGACCTTTTGATTTTCATGTCTAAAGGTATTGAGGTACTTCTCGGTATCCATCATGACAAAAACGATCAGAACCCTTCACAGTTCGAGCCAGCACAGGTGCGATCAAGATATGATGCGCAACCAGTGCACCAACCAGTTAGTGCTAATCAGGGAACGGTTCAATCAGTGGTTCTCTTTAATACTCTTGAGCAAACAAGAAACGAGATTGTGATGTTCATAGTCGAGAGACCCGATGTAACTATTTTGGACTCTAATTGGACTTGTGTTAAAAGCCAAATATCTCCTGAATTGCAGCATAGCAAACTCAAGATGTTCACTGGGAGGCATAGAGTATTCTGGAAAGCTTCAGTTCCTGCCATGGGATTGCAGACATATTATATTGCCAACGGTTTTGTGGGATGTGAGAAGGCCAAACCAGCAAAGTTGAAAATCTCATCAACTGCCGACACTTTACAGTGTCTTGCTCCATACAGTTGCTCAAAAGTGGAAGGTGATTCGGTCCAGATTAGAAATCGGCACCAAGCTCTTACCTTTAATGCTAGATTTGGTTTATTACAGATGGCAACCCAAACCAAAGGTGGGTCCGAGAATGTTATTGATGAAGAGTTGGCTATGTACACTAGTCCTGAGAGTGGGGCCTACCTTTTTAAGCCTAATGGTGATGCCTCCACAATCGCTCAGGCCGGTGGTGAATTGGTTATTTCTGAGGGTTTTCTAATGCAAGAAGTTTTTTCAATTCCAAAAACAGGTTGGACCAAATTCCCAGTCTCTCACAGTACCCGCATGTATAACTGTGAGGGCTCGGTGCAGGAATTTTTGATTGAGAAAGAGTATCATGTGGAGCTTATCGGGGGTGAATTCAATGACAGAGAATTAGTTGTTAGATATAAGACGGATATTGATAATAAGAGGATATTTTATTCAGATTTGAATGGTTTTCAGATGAGTCGTAGAGAAACATATGATAAAATCCCTCTACAGGGAAATTACTACCCGATGCCCTCACTTGCTTTTATGCAAGAATCTAAAGGAGAACGTTTTTCTGTACACACCCGGCAGTCATTGGGTGTGGCTAGCCCTAAAAATGGATGGTTGGAGATCATGCTTGATAGACGGCTGTCACGAGACGATGGCCGTGGTCTCGGTCAAGGAGTCATGGATAACCGTCCAATGAATGTAGTTTTCCATCTCATTTTTGAATCTAACATATCCTCGGTTCTCGACCCTATTTCACACCCGGGACCCATTAGTCCATCTCTTTTCTCTCATCGAGTTGGGGCTCACTTGAACCACCCATTGCATGCATTCATCGCTAAAAAACCACAAGAAATATCTGTTCAACCTCCACCAAGATCTTTCTCGCCATTAACAGCTCCATTGCCATGCGATTTGCATGTTGTAAGCTTGAAGGTTCCAAGACCATTAAAATACACACAGCAGAATCTTGAAGAACAGAGGTCAGTTTTGATTCTTCAGAGACGGCATTGGGATTCATCATACTGTCGAAAAGGAAAGTCAGATTGTTTAAGGCTAGATGATGAACCTTTGAACTTGTTGAACATGTTTCAAGGTCTTGATGTTCTAAATGCGAAAGCAACTTCTTTAAATCTTTTGCATGATGACACAGAGATGCTTGGATATGGTGAGCAGTCCGCAGATGTTTCACAAGGACGGGTCGCTATATCGCCTATGGAACTGCAGGCTTTTAGATTTGACTTACGACCCATTGCCAGTTAAGCTAGTATCACATTGATTTGCTATCCATTAGTTAAAAATGAGGAAAGACTGCGACTGTGTCGAGCAAAAAGGAAGGGGATTCACCTGGAACGATACAGGCAAACATAGTTTTTTTTGTTGATGAAAATGTGGCTTTTCTTCAAGTTCCCAAGGAATGTTATTTAGTTGGTTTCTTGGGAACATTTGCAAGGTTTGTAAGGTAGTGTTACATAGTTATAATTGGAGAGCTCAAAGAAGAGATAATAGACACTAAAGCAGATTACTGTTGTAGCAGCAATTTGGCTTTTTGTTCTCTTTAATATTGTTATTATGTATGGGATAAAATATTGGTGTTGTTTTGTACACTTTTTAACATATTAAATTAAATACAAGGATCGTTTTGATGCTTATTTAGCATTGTCTAAACATTACTTGTTTCATAAGTCGTTATTTTATTTTTTATTTTTTTTGGCGAAAAACACAAGTATATTAAAATCTTCGAATCAACAAAAGTTGAAACAGAGTTGAGGTGAACATTGTAATGTTCAACACATTACAACGTGGAGTAATTAGCTACAATTCAATAATTTTTCCATTTGTTTAGGCTATGCCAATATACCTGGGCCTTGGGATATTAAGCCCATGAAAGCAACCCATAATTTTAGTGGGCTTTAATACGAATGGCCCAATATATTAATACGCATCAATAGTCTCCAGCCTCCACACTGACTTGTTTGCAAAGTTATCTTTGGGGGTATTTACAGGGAGCTGATCTTTCTCTTCCTAAACGAACGACGAAAAGTGACGGAAAAAGAAAAAAAAAACTAACAATGGATGCATCAAAGACAATTGAACACGAGATCGGAGGTCTTAAAAACGATGCACTTCGTTTCGGACTTCAAGGCGTCAAAAGTGACATCATCGGATCTCATCCTCTTGAATCCGCCTTTCAGTCGGTACATATGTATCCTGTATCTATATCTAGGTTTTTATATGAATTATAAATGAGATAGCTTTAATTAATTTAATTAATTGAATTCGTTCAGGCTGTTGTGAGAGAAGAGCAGATGAAGAGGAAAATGCTTGCAAACACTTACGGTTCTGCGTTTCCGTTGAAACAGGAGTTTGATCGAAAAGTTCTTTCTAGGTATTTATTTATTTTAACTATTATAATAATGTTTTTATATGATGATTTATGCTGTTTGGTATATCTTATGCACTTTCAGTAGCTGAATTATAAAGATAACTAGGGTTTTTGTGTTCTACATATTTGGTTGGTGCTCTTAATCGATCAATTATAATTTATAATTAAGATTAATATAGATGGTTTAGATCAGTGTTTCAATTAAATTTATTCAAGTTGTAGCTTGTTTTACTCATCCCTTTATAGCACGCCTCACCAATATAGCTATAAAGATAGTTCTTTTGTGTCTTAATACTGAAATATTCATTTGTATGTGTTTTCGAATGTGAAGATTGATGTTGCTCATTCAAGGTAACCAAGGTGGAATCGAAGTTTGTTGCAGTTAGATTATTTTCTCAAATGATTAAACAGGATAATTGATTTAATTTTTGGTTTTATTTTGTGCCTTCACGGAAGGTCTTGTGATAAACATTTTCGTAGATTCATGCGTTCGAGAGAAACACTATTAAGTGGAAATTGGTGAGGTTTTAAAGCATTTGGAAATAAAGTGCATAAACTTAGTTTTTTTAAGATGGATCTTGAATTTGCTTCGTTCTTGGATCTAGCTTGTAGTTGTTTGTGGCTGCATATTTTCTAATATTCGTATAGATTTAATTTGGAATCATTTGATTATCAGACACTGTTAATGATGGTTTTTTATTTAAATGTACCACTTTGGACTTCACAAGGTATACGTGTAGTTAGGAGGCTTTTAGGAGTGGTATAGGTCTCCCCAGCTTGACACAAGGGAAATTGTGGAATGATGCTATTCATGCCCTGGAACTGTTGGGTTTTGTTTTTATTGCTTTTCATCTATTAGCCTTTCTCAACTAGTTTTGGATGAAGAACAGTTAACTTTCATGTTGTTTTTGATCTAGAGTTAAGTTGTGAATTTATGTAGCACGGTTTTATTCATGATTTGTGTGTGTGTGTGTGTGTGTGTGTGTAGAAGTTTTAATGTGTTAATACCATGAACATGACAGGTGAGGATGAATTTAACCCTGCAAGTTGAAACGTTATATCTTGTCATTTTTTCTACATCCTCCAAAATGTCACGCTTTTATGAGAGACTCATGTTGCTGCTGCATATGACAGCTTTGTGATGGAGGATGAATTTAACCCTGCAAGTTGAAACGTTATATCTTGTCATTTTTTCTACATCCTCCAAAATGTCACGCTTTTATGAGAGACTCATGTTGCTGCTGCTGCATATGACAGCTTTGTCATGAGACATCACCAGTTTAGAAGCAGATGGCTTTTTTGCCTAAACTTTCTTTTATATTTGGCTTAGTTTTTTTAGTTTAATATTAGGAACTGACCAAATTGAACATACATAGATTAACTAACAAGTAACATCTCACAGATAAGGATGATAGTTGTGCAAATAGAGGTTGATGGGGATGACCACATACATACTTAAGTGTTATTCCTCTATCCTGTTATATGGGTAGATTGAAAAACTGTGCCTAGTTTGGTAGATTTCTGTAAATGATGCTAAAGTTTATGTACATATAGTGCCCTTTAGTATGGAATCTGTTAAGATCCTTCTGCCATACTTCCTCACCTTGTATATGGATATATAAAATATAACACTGCTATTTTTGGGAACTTGACATATGTTGTGTGTTTAAAGGAAAAACTCATGCTTGATGTAATTAGGAATAAGCTTTTGGGTTGTTTGGTGATTATGGCAGTCGTTATAAAAACTCCAACTTGGTAAATAGATTTACTCTAGTAGCTTAGTGTTTTTGTCATATAGTAGCATTTGTAAGCATGCATACTGTTATTTGTGAATCCTTTGACATCACTGAGGGGGTTACTTATATTCTGTAATGTTTTGAGCCTTTAGATTTCAAAGGCCACCTGGGCTTATACCATCCTCCATGCTTGGATTAGAATCATTAACTGGAACGTTGGAAGATTTTGGTTTTGAAGATTATCTCCAAGGTAACAACATAGAAGCATATTAATTGTTTCCTGAGTTTTTTTTTGTTGGTATTGACTTTTGCTTGGTCTTAATTTTGGTAATTGATGATTCTTCTAGGTGTTCATGACACTGAAACAATGCGTGCCCCTGACATGCATCATGGAATGGAAGTTCGTGCTGGGCTTTCGAAGGGACCAGTTCAACCCAGTTTCATGTGAACGCACAATTTACTGTTGCATTTATGGTTTTCAATCTTGTAGACATTTGTGGTTCGACTATGAATATGAATCTAAACATCTGGCTCTAAATCTGGCTTATTTTCATTGTGATCTCCACCTTTTTTAGATGTATGTTAATTTGTTAAACATTTTTTTACTTATTATTGGCTTATTGCTATGTGCTTCCTATCACAAATAACAATCCACACGGATGAATTCATACTGAATTCATACTGAATTCATACTTTTAATACATTAGTGCAGGTAACTTTTTATAAGGATATATTTTTCCACACTAGATAAAAGATCTGTATTATATGATGTATGAACCAGAGAAAGCTTTTTGTTTCATACTTCAGTATTCATCTTTTCGAAAGCCCAGACCCATTTTCTGGATCTGCGTTAGTCCTACTTTCTTCGGAATTCTACTGAACGGGTCGATCCTCGCCCCCCGTTTGTAACGGGGCGGGCGAACCTTTTCGACCCATTCTTCTGGATCTGCATTAGTCCTACTTTCTTCGGAATTCTACTGAACGGGTCGATCCTCCCCCCCCCCCCCCCCCCCCCCCGCTTATAACGGGGCGGGCTTGCGCGCGAACCGAATGGGCGAACCTTTTCGGACAATTCCCAAACCAAATTAGACTAGAACTAACATTATATCACCTATACTGTATGGGTAAACCCTTGGCCTAATGGTGGCGATGTATTAATATTTGAAAATGAAAATGTCAATTCTGTTGATTTCTTAGTTGCAGAAAATTTCCCTCTTCTACACAGAAGTTTATGAAACGGAAATGGACTGGTAGGTTAACCGTAAGCAACTTGTTACAAATAAAAATGCTGAAATACTACAGGCAAAAGATGTCAAAAAAAATTTTGGATAAAAGATGTCAAAAATTTTGTTCTTGAGATTCAGGACGAGTCGTTATCTTTAAGGTAAAAGCTTAATACGTAAGTTGCTTATGGTTAATACCCGTATAAAACAAGGATTTCCACGAAACCATAATAACAAAATTGACTGAGAATCTTAACCTGAATTGACACAATTGTTAATTTGCGAGCCATTCTGAGATGCCAAACAACACACTCAAACAATTAAACTTTACCCAAACTAACATGTTGCCAAAACTTCCGTATCATTCTATTCCTTGCCTCATTTCATCCTAAAGGGTTAAAAAAGCTCATCCATAACCATAACACAGAAACATATAACCAAAATACCGTGTATTGTACTAAATTGTCTACGTCCACACACTAAAGGGTAATGAAAAAACAGTCCCCAAAACACTTATGCAAGATAGATTGTCAGCACCTTCAAGGCTTTGAGTCACTGTCACTTATTAGGCCCTTTATGTAAAAGGCAGTAAACTGCACGCAGCCACTGATTCCAAAATCCAAATATGTCCAACAACCTGAGACCCATATACTTGAGCTACATCCTCTGCTGCAGCTAATCGTTGAAATTTAATACTTTCTTCAGTCTCATACTCAGAATGATCTGAAAGGTTGGCATTGTAAACAATCAAAGTTACTTGATTCACTTTCACATCTCCATCGTTACTCGTTGACAGTAGTTGATCCTTGGTCGTGCTAATTGTGCCACCAGCAGTTGTAACCAACTTTATCAGATCAGTCTTGAAATCTTGTACAAAATCTCCAATGAAGTAAAACTTCATGTTCTTAAAAAGTTTTGGAGCCTGCCAAAATAAATTAACCCGAGTACATAAAAATACAAACATCGTGAGCATCGGTTACTTTGAAGAAAAAGTATAGGTCTTACATTATTTAGGACTCTTAGCCTCCCTGCTTTGGGACCACCAGAACACCCGTGCGTGTCTAGATGAACTTCATACAGTTCTTCTTTCACAAGACATCCAGCTTCCACACAAGCTTTTACCCCTGACAACAAAACAGATGTCACATTCTTGTTCCATTGAACCCTAAGATCAACAGATAAGAACAAAAACCTTACATTCGAATGTAACAATCCATTTTCCATTCAAAATGGCCATCAGAACTTTGAGTGTTCGTGTGCAAGCACCATTTGAATCTGTCGCAGCAATGACATGGGTGACATTATCTCTCCAGTATTTGGACACTACAGCCCCATTACTTGTTGCAAACTCAACCAGGTGGTACTGCATTTAAAGTCAAATATTAGAAAGAAAGCGTGAAGATAATTGAGATCGTTAATTCCTTGTACCAACCTTTTGTTCCGAAGAAAGATCTGAACCACAAAACACCAATTCATTTCCAGTATTCAACAATGATGTCCTATAGATATTCCACAATCAAATTCTTTCCTTGGATTAAATTATTCAAAATAAACTTCTGTTTTCTACTTCTATTAAAATTGTAGATAACAGAAAGTTTAATACTCGTACTTTTTCTCAGTATCTTGCTTCACAACTTTTGACTTCTGTTCACTTGGAAATTTGTTGGATGTATGTTTCGGACAGAAAATCAAAAAGTCATCCTATAAAAGGAACACAATGAGAATACGCAGAACAAAATTCAACATATTCCACACACACGCATAAATCGTTGCTTACAAAATCCCATCTGCAATCAGTAGTTTCATATGCACATGGCACATGGTATGTTTTTTGGCATAACTTCGTATAGCAACCAAGACCAGCTCCTTTTTTACCACAACGGCTGCATTTTAGCTTGTTAGCCCGTGCCACTTCTGATTCTAAGTTCTGTATAAGTCCATTCTCGTTAAAGAAAATTTGAGGAGTCCTGCATTAATAGACAAAAATGTGAGGTATAATCCATGAATTTAATATATCTTTTTCTTTGCTCAAATGACGTAAAATATTTTGAAGTTGGATAGCATACCAGTTACGACATCTTACATGAACATGTATAACCTTAGAGAGGTTTGCCACATCTCCCACAACTTCCTTCCCTTGGGCGTACGACAAAAGTTCTCCACTTTCCTACATAACTCGGAAAACAAACAATGCAGGTTTTCAATCTTTTATATAAAACCTTTTAGGTGATCTACACGTTTAATCTCAATCAAAAACATCACTTAAGAGACATAAGAAAATTGGGTGATAAAGCGCACCTCCGAGCACTCGGAAGTATGGCAAAAGGCACAACTACGATCATTGGTATCGTTTAATCCATCACCTGTTTTCTTTTGTGTTTTCACTTCGATGGTTTGACTTTTAGGTCCAGGGGAGCTTCTACTGTTTGACTCCAGATTTGCCCCCTTACGTCCATTTCCAGCTCGTTTCATTAGTGAACTTTTTACTCGATTCTGAATTAGGATAACCAGCTAACACTTGTTACAGTATTATTACATGTGTACACATTCAGGATTCAATGATTCATGAAAACAATGAAATAAATATATTGATGATATTATTACCCAAATAATTAAAAACTTTAGATATCTAATATGTTTTTGTACCTTAATGACAGTAAATACAAGTTACATTGATGGTAACATCAAGATTCCTATATACAATCACTATATTGTTTATACAAATTTAAAATGATCATGTGCTTCTCACATGATAACTGTAACAGAATGCATGTGCCGACTGCCGAGCTCGTGTCAATGTGGCGAGAAAAGTCGTTAAGTAAATGTGTTGGTGAATAAATAGCCGATTAGGTTTTCATTTCCATTTAGCTAAAAATTTGCAATCAACATCTCCCTGTATTTCATTCGATCACGAATCAATCAAACATTCGGCTACACGTAATTTCGAGCATAATTCTTGTTCTCTAAGTTCCTAATTCTGTGTTATTTTGATTGTTCTTCATTTCCGATCCGGAATTCTAAAATAATCGTATCAATTTTCCATTAAAGGTGCAAACTTTACCTCTGTAATACGCCCAAAATAGAAGTCTAATCAAGCTGTGTAGAGAACAAGCCCTAATGTGTCCTTATAGTAGCATAATATACATTTCAGCTAAAACTAAGCCCTAGAATGTAACAGGTGTACTAAGTACTAACTATCTTCTTATTTTAACAATTAGAGATAGCAGATGTATTTTTTTATCAGCCGAACTATAACAAAATGCAATTGTATGTTAGGGTTTGAACGAGAAGAGAAAATGCAATTATATATATATATATATACCTTGATCAACATACGAATGATGTTTAGCAGATGAACAATCGAAAGTAAACTGAATTGATATTTTCTTCAATTAACTGTTTACAAAGCCACAAATAATACTGTAATCTATACGAAACTTCTAACAGAAAAAAGTTTATAGGATGGAAAGGGAGGGACTTGATAGATTTTTATTAAATATGTAGGCATTCAAAGTTCAAATTTAATAAAATTTATTTTTCATTTGTTAATTATTTTGTAGTGTATTAAACATTTTGTTTATATTTATGATTTTATTTCGTGGTCATTGTCGAGAGTCCTGTGGGCTGTTAATAACGTACATAAATTAATTGTACTTTAAATAATATTTATGAGAGTCAAATAAAATTCAAGGTTAGAGAGTTTATTATGGTATATGATTAAATTGATTATTAGAGTATTTTTAATGAAAAGTTGTTTAATTTCTATGAAAAAAATCTTTTGAACTTACTAAGTCTTTAATGAGAGACTTTCTTAGCCTTTATAGAAAAAAAGATTTCGAAAAGCTTTTTACAATTGATGACCTTTTTAACTTTTTTTTTCTCGAACATCATTCCTATAATCAATCCATCACACGAATATATATAATTCACATATTATATACCAATAAACTCTCTCGAGGTTTCAACTCATAACTTTTTAGGTAACTAAATTAATGTTGGTGTTGAAACGTACGTTAAGCTTAGTAAATAATCATTACAAGTTGCATTGTTTTATCCAAACTGTAAATAGAGGAACTTTTCCCAGTTATAAATTTATAATAGTTGCTAGAAATTAAACCTACATTATCACAATCCTATTTTAATGAATTCCAGATCCATTTAAGCATACAACCAACATATACAATTACTTCTACCCCCAAAGTTAACAAACATGTTGCAAAAGTGATCATTGAAATTTCATTATATTCCATTTTTGCTTCATTTCATCAAAAAGCCAATTAGAAAACATACAACCAAAAGGCATGTGACTTGTTTATAGATTATATTGTGACAAAAGTTTAAGCATGCACAAAAAAGGGTGACAAAAAACACACCAAAACAGGTATGCAAGATAGGATTCTAAGCACAAGATTGTTAGGCCCTTGATGTAAAAGGCAATAAACAACAAGCAGCAGCCGATTCCAAAATCCAAGTATGCCCAACAACTCGAGACCCATATTCTTGAGCTACATCCTCTGCTGCAGCGAACCTTTGAAATTTCACTGAATTTTCATTTTCAAGTTCAGAGCAATCAGAAAGGTCAGCATTGTAAACAACCAAAGTTACTTGATTCACTTTCACATCAATATCTGCATCTGCATCATTTGTTGATGACTGTAGTTGATCCTCGGTCTCACTAATTGTGCCTCCAGCGGCCGTTACCAAGTTTAGCAAATCGGTCTTAAAAGCTTGCACAAAATCTCCAATAAAGTAAAATTTCATGTTGTTGAAAAGTTTTGGACCCTGCAAAGACATTTAGGTACTCAATAAAGTATTTATGTAATTTTTAAGTACTTGGAAGTGCATATAAAATGAGCATCACTTGACACAAAAGATGAAATAGTGGTCTTACATTATTAAGGACTCTTAGCCTCCCTGCTTTGGGGCCACCAGAACAGCCATGGGTATCAAGATGGACTTCATATGGTTCTGGATCCACTAGACATCCGGCTTCCATGCAAGCTTTTACCCCTGAAAAGAAAAACAAATGTTACATTTTGGTTCAACTAAACCGTAAGATCAACTGTTGAGATCAAAAACCTTACATTCGAATGTAAGAATCCATTTTCCATTCAAAATCGCCATCAGAACTTTGAGTGTTCGTGTGCATGCACCATTTGAATTTGTGGCAGCAATGACATGGGTGACATTATCTCTCCAGTATTTGGATACCACTCCCCCATTACTTCTTGCAAAATCAAGCAGAGAATACTGCATTTTCAAAGTTGTGGATTATAAAGGACCCACGAAAACACATACTCCGTAATTTTAAAAGCCCTAATGAAATCAAGTCCCACCAATTATGAGATTCTGATAACGAATATAGTTTTGTATACCAACCTTTTCTTCAGAAGAAAGAGCTGAACCACATAATACCAATGTCTTTCCACCATTCAACGATGTTGTGCACGTATTCAAAGTTGTAGATATACTGTAATCAGAATGACAAATGTCATAGTCATGAATTAAAAAAAAATCTTACATGTGTAGTTTTCCGTGGATACAAGTATTTAACTTAAAATTAGCATTTCTATTCTTAAAGTGAACAGAAACAAATAAATGTTAGTTTGATAGGATAAAGTTAATTAGCTATCATTTAAGCAAGAACTATAAATCAAAAGCCAAGCAGATAAACGGTCCAAAGTGCACAACAAAGTTCATTACAATAGTAATGTTTGATAGCTGATACCTTTTATCAGAATCTAGCTTCCCAACTTTTGACTTCCGTTCACATGGAAACTTTTGAGATACATGTTTTGGACACAGCAACAGAAAGTTAACCTAGAAACAACATAATATGAGAAAACTCTTAACATAATTATAAATTTATAAAGGCAATATATTAGATGTGTAAGTAGCTGCTTACCTGATCCCATCTGCAATCAGCATTGTAATATGCACAAGGCACATGATACGATCTTTGGCATGTCTTCATATAGCAGCCAAGAACTGCTCCCTTTTTGCCACAGCTGCTGCATTTTAGTTTGTTGGCCCGTGAAATCTCTGATTCCAAGTTCTTGATAGTTCCATTCTCAGTAAAGTAGATTTGAGGCGCCCTGCATATGTAGATGTACTAGTCAATTTAATCTATTTTCTTTCCTCAGATATCATGAATAATAATATTTTATAGAAAGATGGTGTACCACTCGATACACTTTTCATGAACATGCATAACATTGGAGAAGTTGGCCACATCCCCTACCACTTCTTTCCCTCGGGCATACGACATAATTTCTCCACTTACCTACACATTTTATAAAATAATGGATTTGAGCTTTTCGTATGTAAACTCAAACAAAAACATCATTTAAAAAATATATGAAAGCATGGTTTTTATACTCACAATTGTGCACTCTGAAGTATGGCAAAAGGCACAAAGCTTGTTTTTCAAATCCACCGGATACGAAACAACAGATGACTTCTCCCCAGAAAGAGAAACTGCATTTTCAAAAGCTAAATCATTGGTCTGAGACCGGCCATTCATTTCCAACTTCATGCCATTTGACCTATCGTTTGTATTTTTTTGCCTTTTGACTTCAATGGGTTCACATGTAGTTCCAGAGGTGTATCTACTGTTTGACTCTAGATTCATCCCACAAACCGCATTTTCAGCTGGTCTTTTTGATGAATATTTGACAGCACTCTGAAAAAAAATTATAGCAAGCAAATGCTTGTTACAACATAATGACCAATATCTATAATGTAATCAAAACAAAGTAAAACAGCATTAACAGATTCTTGCTAAAAACTGCACCAATATAGAATCTTGTATTACCTTATGGTTACCGCGTGAATCACTACAATTACCATCATCTTTGCTATCAGTCGAAAAAGGAGGGCTCATTTGTTCCATCTGAATAAATCCAATTCCATCAGCACCATTCTCCATGTTCTTCTCAGCTGCCACCTTCCGATCAGCATTTGAGTTACTATGTTTCTGTTTCTCATCAACACTCTTACTAAATTCTTGCTTCTTACCACTTTCAGGAGTATTACATTTTTCAATGTTCCTATCAACCATTTCTTCAGCAGAACCATTTACCAAACTAGACTTGACACATTTTTGCCCATTGCTTGAATTTCCATCTTGTGCTATCTCGACATTATCTTTTCTTAAATTATTATTGCTAGCATCCATCTTAACTGATGCCCTTTCAACATCTACAGAATTGAAACAAAAAGCATAGTTAATTTAACATCCTAAAATATAAATTATAGAAAAAAAAATAACTTACTGTAAAAAGCTATAAATTTTCTTACCATAACACACAGGATGAATAAGATTTGCATTGAATGTAGCATCAAGATTCCTATAAATGCCCACGATGTTTTCCATGAAAGGTGCAGGCTTTACCTCTGTAATACAATAAACATAAAAACAATCTAATCAGACTGTGAAGAAAACAAGCCCTAATTTTTCCTTCAAGAAATATTAAATTAAATACAATAAAATACACCATTTTTACAACCAATTTATACTCATTTCATTTATTACCACAATATGCACACTGTAACAAATGTACAGAGTCTTATTTTATTTATTTCTTTACATATTTATTACACAGCCTCACTCAGAACACATAACTTAGCTCATACAGTATTCCAAAAATAAAGATTCATGTATATATCAGTATAAATACAACAAAAAATGTAGTTCTCATTTAGGGTTACATTTAACAAAAAAAACACACATACCTTGATCAACATATGAATGTTTACAAGCAGGACACTCAGATCCAAACTGGAGTGATTTCGGCAAGCACGAACTGTTTACAATTTAAAAAAAAAAAAAAAATTAGTTAAAAAAAAATATTGAAACTAACGAAAATAAATAAATGAATAAATCGATAACTAACGTGCAAAAAATGTGATTGCAAGGAAGTAAAGCCGGTTGCTTAAACAACTGTAAGCTGCAACAAATAAACAGAGTAACAACTTTTATTAAACCCTAGAAAATAAAAATAACAGCAAAAAAAGTATAATAATGAAAATGAAAAAACTCACCAAAGGGGGCATTTGAGTTCAAGTCCGAGTTTTTGGAAATGGAGCAACCATGGGTTGAGCAATCTTTGTGGTTGTTGTTGCACCGGATTCATTGTTTGTAAATGGTAAAAAGCAAATGAAATGAAATGATAGCGTGATGGTGATTTGAGGTTTTAGGCAAAAGATTAATGGACAGGATTATATAAAGAGTGTGGGCCCACTGGTTTTTGAGAGGGGGGATAGCGGGACATCTGCCGCCGAATACTTGAAATTGGGCGCGGGGGAATTTTTAGTTTTATTACAAGTTTCATTTTTAACCCCTGAAACTTGAGATGATTGACAACAGTAGCATGTACATAAATGTACATTGTATTATTGGGCTTGAACTGGGCTTCGGTGACAAACTTATAAATCTGTAGTTCGGATTCTAGGATCTAAATCAGTGAGCCCTCGTAACATGGGGTATTATATATGTCTATTATGTGTTTACTTTACCCAATCATCGTGTGATCTTTTTACATTTTATGCTACCTTAAATCATGAACGGTTGCTTCTTCAGTTTTGTCAGCTCAGCGTCACGTCAACACAACCAAAACTCATGAAAGACTGACTAAACACTGCCAACAGTCCTTTCTTCAGTTTCATTTCTGGGATCCACTGACTATTAATTTAATTTTTAAACACAAATTAAATAAAAACTCTTTCATTAAACTTAAAAAATTACATTAATTTGTTCGATGAGAGCATTACGAAGTTGATGATGAACCCTTTGGTCGCGTAGTTCCTTGTCCATGCGCATTTGTGTTGCAACCCTCTCGTCCCACGTACGTCTTGGTCTGTTTATCGGGTCCGACAAATAATCTTCCTCAAGTTGACATATATTGCGTCCGTTGTCCTCGGTGATCATGTTGTGTAAGACAACACATGTGTACATGATTCGTTTAATTTTGTTGACACTATATGGCACTGCATGATCTTTAATAATTGTCCAACGTCCTTGAAGCACTCCGAATGCGCGTTCTACATCTTTTCGTGCCGATTCTTGATACCTTTTGAACTTCCGATTCTTTTCCTCTATCCGACATTTAAACGACTTAACAAGAGTCGCCCATTCCGGATAAATTCCGTCGGCGATGTAATATCCTTTCGTAAAGGTTTGGCCGCAATAGTAAACGGTTATGCGGACGCTCGATCTTGTAGTAGATCATTAAACAAATCTGATTCATTAAGGACATTGATGTCGTTGTTTGAACCGGGCGAACCAAAATAAGCATGTCAAATCCACAAATTATAAGAGGCAACCGCTTCGAGCATGATGGTTGGATGCCCATGATCACCTCGCGTGTATTGACCTTTTCAAGCTACCGGACAATTTTTTCACGGCCAATGCATACAATCGATGCTTCCGAGCATACCTGGAAAATCATGCAACTCTTGATGTTTGGCGTGTAAACGCTAAACATCTTGGAGTGTTGGTTTCTAAGGCATTCGCTCTAGAATATATGAAGTATACACTTGCAAAAGTTATCCAAACAAACGTATGACGTTTGTTGACCCATGTGTAAATATTCATCAAAAACATCGGCCGCGATACCGTACGCCAATTGGCGTACGGCGGACGTTACCTTTTGGTAAATGTCGAAACCAAGTTTACCGGTGGCGTCATGGCCTTGACGGAAATAAGTAAAATAAGGAGGTATTGATAGATGAGCGTAAGATGTTATACCTTGACATAAATGTTCAAACAATGACCAACTCATTCGAAATCGTTTTCGAAAGTAATCCAGCATTGTAACTGATACCGAGAGTTTAATATCTAGTTTTTTCTGCTTACGAAATGCTTACGAATTCCCACTTGGACTGGTAGTGAGAACCCGATCTCCATGAACTAATTGGCAAGGTTCGACTTGACCGGAGCCTTTCTTCCTAGGACAGAAGCCTTTACTTAAACTTGAGCCCTCTGAGGAGGCTTTCCGGACTCGTAAAATGTTGCGTGATGATTTCTTTCTAAGTATCTTCTTCGTGCTCTTGGCGGCCGACTAGCAGTTTCGACAACATCTTCTTCATCTTGTTGATCCAACGTATCAACAATATCGAGCATCGCAACCGGATTAAAACATTGCGTGACCGCTAAATATTGTTGCATATAATCGTCTTCGGACGAGCTCGAAGAGGAAATTGAATCCATTGTTACGATTTAAAGAAAAATGTTGAATTATATAGAATAATTGGGTGGAATAATGTATTTGATTGAGATAATGGAAGAGAAAATTGTGTGTGAATTGAATTTTAGTTGTGTGTTTATTTATAGTGTGTTTGATGTTGGATAAAAGGGGTAAAAAAATTTAAAAAATATTTTTTTTTTAAAAAAAAAGATATATTACCGTTATATTTTTTAAAAAATTTTAATTTTTATAAATGTTAACGGCTAGAAAAGAAAAAAAAATAACGTGGGCCCCACACCAACCCGTCGCCTTTCGTCGCCAAACTGAAGGGGAGCAACCGACGAAGCCGTGTCATTAGCGTCGGTTCGCCGGCCTTCGTCCGCTTCCCAACCGAAGAAGCCGTTGGGAACGGTCTTATGACAATATGAAGTTGTAAATTTTTTTGTTAAAGATAACCCTAAAGACTATGTGTAAGAATGTAACATCACAAAAAAAATGCTAATCTCCATTAAAAACTGATAACTACTATGAAACCACCAACCGATTACAGTTAAATAACAAACACTAATCAATGATTAATTTAACCACTATTCATTAACCACCCCTGAATTTTTTATTGTTAAATATAACCCTAAAGATTAGGTTCATCAAAATCCTTTATTAAAATCTTCCTAGCATTTTTTCAATCATAAATGAAGAGATTTTTATATGAGAAAATACAATATAAAAAACTTATTAACGTTTGAGTGCATACCTGACTGGTTAGCTTGTTGTGGACGTGTGCTTCGTAACTTCAGGAGTTCAGGTAATGCTACATTGCTACCACTAAAATCTGAAACTTTAATCAACACGTAATGCTATAAAAATAATCAAACACACAAAAAAAATACAAACTTTGCAGAAAAAACTCTAAAAACTACGGGACTAGCAGCCAATTAAAAATCTATTATATACGAACAATATTATAAGAATTGACGCTCATCTCAACACTCTTGAATATTATTACGTAGAATTGACGCTCATCTCAACACTCTCGAATATTATCACGTATCCTCACACCACTCTCGCTAGTAGATTACAACCTCTCAACACTCTTGAATACTATCACGTATCCTCTCATATACTCTTTCTTTTACTCAACATTCTCATCAAAACTTTAACACAATACTCCTATTTAAATAGACAAAGTCTTCAACTTGTCTATCAAGTAAACTTATTTCTCAAGTTTAGCTGGATCTCTCAACTCTCTTAATTTAGGTAATTAGAATAAATACCCAATAAAATTAACTTCATTTCTTTCACTTTTCACACTAGTGGAACCTTAACACAATAAAAATTACAAGCCGAAACCGATTTTTTTATAGTTATATGGTTATATTCGGATTTTTCTTGGTTTTAACCGAAACGTAACCGAATTCGAACTTGATTTTCGGTTCGGATTACAACTTTGAATTCGATTTTCGATTTTGCTCTCAAAAACTTTAAAACTAAATACACTGAGAAAACTATAAACCGAACCGATGAACACACGTAAGAGACATTTTCCCACTGATTATTTAGATGGCTGAACTCGAAAATGAAAAGGGTGCATGAATGATGAAAAATAGGCCATTAATACATATTAGAAAAGTGGATGGTCAAAGTGAAATCCAAATCAGAAAAACACCAACACTGCCTTGTTTGAGGAGCAATTGAGCACCATATATATATATTATCAGTGCTCCCTTTCTATTTTTTCCCAAAATTATTTTATCTTTATATCCCTTTAAAAAGCATGTCTTGTTAGTCGATCCCAACTACTTTCTTTTACAAAAGAAGTTCAACCTTTTAATCTTTTACTTTAAATTAGTTGTGTTTAATTTAGATTAAAAAAATGATGTTAATGATAGTGATATTATATTTTGCTTGTTAATCTATGTCATGTCTTGAAATTAAATAATTGATTTTTTGGTATATATTACCTGGAGGTTAGTCATTCAATTCCTAGCTTGGAAACGTACGTACCACCAATTGTTTAATTTTTATATTCATAAAAAGTACTGTATTATCACAAGATTTATCGATGTCAGATGATGTATTTAGGGAAGTGATATTTACATGATACGAGACTGATGCATTGATGTCAAAACTCAACTATTATTTGAAGAGGACTTGAAACGAGATTATTCGTCTTAAATCTCATTGACGACGATGAAGAAAATAGCGGTAAATTATACTTGTGCTATAGAAGTTTCAGAAGTAGTACAATTGATGACGATCAGATTCATGTGTGTTTTTTGTATTTGATACATATGCTGAGATATGCAACCGATTTGTTTACGTTCGAAAACTGCATTTCAGATACAATGTATCAGGTGACTTTTTTCGGTTATGTGAATGTGTTTGAAACGAAAAATGATTCTTACACATAAAAGTATAAATTTAAAAATAGGTTTAATGTGATTAATGCGTGTAATAAATTTATTGGTAAGTATATGAGAAAATGAGATTAAGCGTAATTCACTTACTTTAATAATCGAACGGGGTGTGTCTATTTTTAATATCATACTAGGCCTTAAGCCCGTATGATCCACGACAATTTATAAAATATAATTATATTAAGTTGTAAGTTTAATGTTGTTAATTAAAAAAATAAAATTATCATTGTGATAATGATTAATAACATAAATTAAACTATAATGGATGAACTTGTATTTATTTTTCATCAGTTGATACATCAAGTATGATGTAGTCTCCTCATTTTTCCTTACGAGCGATTGAAATTTGAGTCTATGTTCATTTATCACGGTAACATCGATCTTGTCACCACGTGAATGACAAAAGTAACAACCATTAAGTGCAAAATTATGTTAAGTTTTGATACATTTGTTGAGCCATTGCGATGCACGGTAATTTAAAAAATAAAATTAATCATATGTTTTTTAAGTTTTCAATTGTATTAATATTGTTGAAACTCAACAGTAACGTATACCAAAATGTACAGAAAATAATCAATTTTATATATTTTATTAAAATCAATTTTCTTAAACTTGATAGTTGATGATGATAATATTAGATCATTGCAATGTATGAGATATCAGTAAGAAAATGAATTTATTTGCTATGTAGGAAAAAATAATTATTTATTAAAATATAATGTATAAATTTAAAAAGCTATTAAAATAAATTATAATAAAATTGAATTATAAGCTTTCACAAAATAAAAGGAATTAGTTTGTTAGAAATTCAAAACATTTAAAACTTTAAGAGAGTGTTAGGAATTATGAAAATTTTTAAGGAAAAACTAATTTGATGATGTGGCATAATTACGTGAGTTTTAGAAAAAGATAAAAAAATGATGTGGCATGGCTAAAAAATAAGGAAAGATCTTTATTTTATATATATAAATAGATAGATAGATGTTTGTATGTATATATCGCATTGCTCGTTTGGATTTTACTAGTAATAAAATATTGCCTTTCTAAATAAATAAAAAAAATGTTGAACCTAATAGTACAAGGCATGTTAAACTATGTTTTATTTTATGGAATAGAAAAACTACAAACACCCAAAAAGTCATAATCGTTGCCTATAAAGTTAATTAAATTAATTAGAGATGTCATTTTATGTTCCTTTATTTTGTCATTTTTTGTTATCGACTTTTTTAAGGATAGACAAAGTAGACGAACTAAAACAGGTAAACTTTGAAATTATACAAAACATGTTTAAGTTGATAAACATGAAATTTTATTGTACTGAAAAAATAATAATTTTAAATTAAGCGAATATAAAATTATTCTTGCATTTTCTCGAAAAAAATACTGTAATTAAAACAACAGATTCGAACAAGAATCCATTTTACCATAAATTTATCTATTTAAGGATATGATGAGACATATATAGCTACGTGTCTTTAATTTGGTTGAGAGTTTGTTATACATACATGTAAGAGCTTGCAATTTATGCCCGTACGCTGAATAACTGGGTGGTATTGAGTATTTTAGAGTAGTTTTAGGGTGATTTTGAGCGCCGGAATTTTCTTTACATGTCAGGATAAGCAAAACTTTAAACTCTTACGGATTCAAATGGGCAAAGATATGAAAAGTGGCCGTACTTTTATGCAGGGTCGTTTTTGAGAGTGGGGGAGATGATCGACCGCCCAGAATATCCGAATTAAAGGGGCAAAAAATGTGTATGTTTGTGTATATATATGTGTGTACATACATAAAATTTGATTGTTAATTGCAAAAAGAAACAAAAAAAATATGTTATACTTGTTTCAAAATTGACTGAGGGCCAACAAAATAATAAAACACCATCATATCTTATAGTTGGATATAAAGTGTCCTTTCGACAATTAATCAGCTTTTGTTCAATGTCTTCGAAAACTCAAAGAGAACCCTTAGTGGAGACACGAGGAGTGTTGCAGCCAACAATTTAGGAATGAGTTTAGGGGTTTTAAATTTGAGAAATATGAGAACAATTAACACGCAATAAACTTGTATTGTACAAATTATTAATGTACAATTATGATGAATTTATCAAAAACTTTAGTGGATTTATCATCACCCTATTAATATCGCACGTAAATACAAACAATAGAGATGAAAGAGTATAAACTTTGATTTTTTACTTTGACTGATATTATTTTTATTCATGTCCAAATACTTCAATAAAATTATACTTCTTAATTATTATCGAATGGAACAAACTTGTACATGATACTTCTAAATTTTACGAGTATATCATTATTCGACGAGTATATCATTATTACTATTACTAATTTAATGTTTATTTAAAATTAAAATTCAATTAAGAAGGAATAACCGATGAAAAATAAACATTTTGCATGTCATGTGTATCTAAATATTTATCACTAAGAACATTCGGAAGGAAATAATATTGAGGTAACTTTTAAAAATGAATAATTATTTTGACACAAGTAAAATAATAAGGTGGACAAATAATTCGAGACGGAAGGAGTATATAACTTTTTTCATGAAAATGTTAAAGTTGTTAGGCTGCTCCCTATGGTTCTTCGGTTTTGGCATCGGTTTGGACCGAAGGAACCGACGTCATAGGCACGGTCCGTCGGTTCCAAACCGTCGGTACACTTCTTCAGTTTGGTGACGGGAAATGGATTGGTGTGGGGCCCGCGTCAGTGCGTAACGCTCAATGAAAAAAAAGATACATATATCTGTTGGGAGCTTTTCAAAAAATAAAAAAAAATAAAAAAAATTTTCAATCTCATTTTTACACTATATATATAACATTTTCAAATAACATTTTTCATACATTCAAACACAACATCCATACACACATAAAACACAATTTTCATACATCCTAAACACAATTTCCATACATCCAAATTCAACTTCACAAAAATGAGGCGAAATCAAACAACTGAAAACGATATGTGGAACAATTTATTAAACAATCACATTCCGACCCCAATCCATAATCCAAATTCACCAACGGCCACGTCTTCCGCTCAATCGAGCAACTCGTCACCAAGTCAACCGCCCGGGTTTTCACCATACGCAACACCGACTACACCGTATCAACCCTTTGGTGTCGGTTACCAAAATTACCACGAGTTTTCACCATACGTCCCATTCCAACAGACCCCCCCGCCGTTTGGAAACCCATAATCTTTAACCCAACAACCACCCTCAGGTTTCTCTCTATTTCCACCAACTCCAATTAACTATCCACAATTCGGAAACATCAACACTCCACCCGAACCCGAACCCGAAGCCGAGCCCGAACCCGTGCCCGAACCCGTGCCAAGCCCGAACCTGAAGAAAGGAAAAGGAAAAGGGTTTCAAGTTAAATGGTCCGACGAGGAGGCGGTTATATTATCCGAACGTTGGATCCACCGTTCCGAAAAATCAAAGAAAGGGGTTTCACAAAGCTTCGAAACTTTTTGGGACAAAGTTTTAAGAGATTATAATTCGGTGGCACCTCAAGAACGTACTTTGAGCCAACTTCAAGGAAAGTGAAAAAAAATCCATAACGATTGCAAAATTTTCATTGCAATCCACAAACATCTTACGAATCCTCGTCAAAGCGGGGCAAGTGACGACGACATTGTTAAATCGTGTCGTGTTGCTTTTAGGTCGCAACAAAAACGCGCGTTTATTTATGAAAAATGTTGGAATGTACTCAAACATTTTCCGAAGTTTATGGAAAATGATGGAGTCATGAGCAACTGACAACCAAGCCAACCCGATCTCGAACCGATAAATCTTGGTGACGAAATGCCTACTTCCGAGCCTCTTGCAACTAACATGAAACGGTTGTTCCAAAACGACACAATTCGTCGCCCGTCCGGTCGTACTACATCAAGGAAAAGTCAAAAAAGTTCGGGTTCGAGTGATGCGGCTAGTTCTTCAAGGTCTTTGAAAAAACAAGAACGTCTCGGGAATATAAGAGCCACGGAAGCACAACACAAAACGTTGTCCACGATCGACCAAAATTCGATCAAAAAGACTATCATGAAATCGTGTAAAATGTTATATAAAAAAAATACCGTCGGGTCT
Organism: Gnaphalium uliginosum; assembly: GCA_963930675.1. Taxonomy (NCBI): domain Eukaryota; kingdom Viridiplantae; phylum Streptophyta; class Magnoliopsida; order Asterales; family Asteraceae; genus Gnaphalium; species Gnaphalium uliginosum. Next base: position 8,965,870 of record OZ005682.1, on the reverse strand, counting down.
CAAAAGCAAGGAGACAAAAATGCTCAAACAAGTACGAAAAATCGTGGTTGATAATTATTAGTCGGATTACAAAACGGTTTTTGGTCATGAACCGGGTTCGGGTTCCATCCAAGTATCCGATTAAAACGAAGACGAACACGAAAATGAAGACGAAGGTTCGGACGATTCGGAGTAGACGACTAGTTGTTTATTTATTTTCAATAAATGTATTTTTATTTTTTTAGGAATTGTAATGTTTTTTTAGGAAATGTAATTTTATTTTTATTTAATGTAATGTTTTTAATTTTAATGAATATGTTTTATTTAAGTTTGTGTTTTAAATAAATAAAGAAATTAGTGTGTGGGGCTAAAAAAAAGAGAAATGATGTTAAATGATGTTCACTGTAGACAGTGAAGGGTCAGTTTCTGTCAGTTTATGTCAGTTTTAAAAAAAGCTGAGGTGGCACTGATGTGACACAAACTTATGCGTCAGTTTGTGTCACCTGTCGGGAGAGTTCTTGCAGTCAGTGAGTAGTGGACACGCGATGGGCTTGTGTAAGATTCGTGGAAATACCATCCTCCATTCCACTAACCACGTGGGAATTGCATGCTTATGATTTTATGTAACATCTTGCTCTGCTAAAAAGCTTCCCGAATCCATGCATATTTTACAAATCAACAAATATTTCATTTTGCTACCCCATACTTGCATCTTATTCACTTCCCCGCTATATTTCCAAATACACACAAACTAGTTCGCTTTAATTAATTAAGTCATAAGTGTATTGTACTAAACAACATTCATAATCTCATTTTGATCGACTCTTAAAAAGTCTTCTTTTTTCATAGTTATTTACTTATACTTACATAAGTACTTGTGATCTCAATTTTTCAACAAAAATTAAGTGTAAAATGCATAGCGTATACGTAATGTAGTTTTATTAACGTGATCGTCCATATATACACCTGAGACACAACGTTGCATACAAAGTTTAAGATCACACTTTTATACTTTCGTATGGCAAAATTAGTCATGTTTCACGTTTACTTGAGCTAGCACTTGTTAAAAGAGTCACGCTTTGTATCAACAAATATATATTTCACATTTTACTTAATTACCATTTGAAGTACTATAACGGTTAAATGGATCATACATTCATCTTTTAAAAAGATATATATCCATAAACAACATTTCTTAAATCCACATTTTCTATTTAAGTGTAAGCATATTTTTTCTTTGTTTTTGGATAAAAAAGCCTTATTAATCATACTTTTTTCACAAGATATTAGCTTCTTGTTTATCTTTAGAAATTTTCACATTTTTCACACCAAAGACACCTATATATGTAATCATTTTTCAACAAATAACCAAAAATAAAATACTCCTTTCATCCCAATTTAATTGTTCAGTATTACATTTTGAGATGTATCAAAATTATTTTCATTTTTTATTTCAACCAATCCAAAAGGGTTTTAGTGGGTGAATATTAACCGTATTAGTTGACACAGTAATTAATGTAACTTTCTAAAACTGTGTATATTTTAGTAGGTTGATAATTAAATTGGAACGGAGAGAGTAAATAAATAAAATTATTTGATCAAACATTTTTCAGTCCCGTTTATAGATAAGTATATATAGTCCACGTCTCATATTCCAAATAGGAAAGAAAAAAACATCTTAAAAATTATGCGAAAAAAGCAAAAAGTATGATTAGAAACGTTAACGCTATTAGGATCTAGGAATACCGTAGAGTTAACTGGACTTGACATCTTAATATCGTACCATGAGCTGAGTGACGACATATTCGATCGGTTACCGTCTTTTTCTTTCTTTTTGTTGCTTTTATTTTTCGTTAGTGATTTCCATGGTGTTCCATTATTAAAAACCTTTGTCCCTCTAATCTTACAACATTAAAATTCCAACCATTTGTACCTTATTATTACTTGTCACCCCAATCACATTCCACTATATTGCAAACAATTATTAATAATTTCTTCAATCATCATAATGGCCGGACACAAAAGATTCCGGGCACTCAACAAACCCTGTGTTCTACTCATAGGTATCAGTCTCTTTAAATCATCCTTAATTTTCTATACGTTAATTATTGTTGCTTATAAGTTTGTTTGTGTGCAGGGATTGCTGGGATCGAACGGTTTGTGTTTAAAGGGGTCGGGTCAAATCTCGTGATTTATTTGACTGATGTGATGGAAATGAGTAGCTCATCCGCTGCGCGAACCGTCAACAGCTGGACCGGGGTTACGTCGATGGTGCCACTACTCGTGGCGCCACTTGTCGACTCATACTGGAACCGCTATTCTACTATTTTAGCCTCTTCCTTCATCTATCTCATCGTAAGCATTATCTTAAATTGTCGGTATACATGTCTCAAAATAATTATTTATTGAAAAATATATAGTTTCAACATAAACATTTTATTTGTTTGCAATTTGTTAGTCTTCTGTTTCAAAATAATCATCCACGAAAATAAATTACACAGTTTATAATAAACAATTAAATTATTACTGTAATACAGTCTTATATGTTTGCATTTGTTTTCAGGGGCTATTGGCATTAACATCAACAGCATTAAACAAATCAAACTCCTCATCTTCATCGTCGTCATTATATCTGTCACTTTACTTAATTTCACTAGGTATAGGAGGGTACAACCCGTCATTACAGGCATTCGGGGCTGATCAAATCGAGCTAGACGATGAGATTCCAACAACAACAAAAGGGGATAAAAATTCCGACAAGAAAAGTATGTTCTTTCAATGGTGGTATTTTGGTGTATGTAGTGGAGCTCTTTTAGGTGTATCGATTATGCCCAATATACAAGATTCCGTGGGTTGGGGTTTAGGGTTCGCTATGCCCGCTATGGCTATGGTTGTGTCCATGATTATGTTTTCTTGTGGCAGCCGGTTTTATTCGTATAGCCATGATGATCAAAGTAACGACGATAAATCTTTGGAAAGGGTCGTTCAAGCAGTTAAATGTTCGGTGTCTAAATTTGTTCGTTACAAAAGTGACGAGAAATCGAGCCTTGTCGAGCTAGAGTAAGTTTCTTTATCTAAACTCGCTAATTTTATTTAGCCACCACTAAATAATTTTGATGGTGCAAATAAACTTTTTTAAAAATATTCCTTACAAACGTATGTTATATGTGATAAGAAAAGAAAAAGAAAAAAAAAATGCCAACTATAAGTTTAGCGTTCCTCTAAATGTATATTTTTCAAAAGAGAGATGCTATATTTATAGTAATTTTGTTAAAACTTTTACTAAATACAATATGATTTTAATTACTATAAATTTTAATAAACTCTGTAAATGTATTTCTACTGTGATTGTACACTTGTAGAGTTGTAGGTAATTTTGTATCTGATAGCTTGTTGTCCAGAGCTAAAGTTCCAATAAACAACATAGTGGATTAGTGACATAGTGTACAACTTTTAATGCACCGCTTACAAGTTATTATAAATGAAAAATTGTTCTATGTTGCATGAATTGGTGATGAGTGGATGGGGTACAAGTTCAGAAAAATTTAAGGAATATGTTTATTAAGGTTTAAATAAAAGTTGAAGTTTATATTCCGTCGATCGCATCTTGTACACACGTGTTATTTAACAACTAATCGTAGCTCGTTATGGTCATTTTTTAATGTATTAATTAAGATTAAAATCGTTTTATAATAAACGTTTCAATTAAGTATTTTAATAACCATAACGTACGTTACATATATCATATTTTGCACATATATATTCACATTATAGTACTACTACTTGTGCACAATGTACTATAAGGTATTAAGTTGGTTACATTTACTGTTATTTTTCAGGCTAGAAGATAAACCATTCTGTTCAAAAGTAGAAAACGAAACAGAATGTTTGACTGATCAAAAGTCAAACAACAGTAACCATCTAGTCAAAATTGCAAAAGTCGTCATCAGGCTCCTACCTATTTGGACAACACTACTTATGTTCGCCGTTATTTTTCAACAACCAGCAACTTTCTTCATTAAACAAGGAATGTCAATGAAAAGAAACATAGGAGACAGTTACAAAATCCCACCAGCCACATTACAAAGTGCCATCACAATATCAATCATCCTTCTAATGCCATTTTATGACACAATTTTTATCCCATTCACTCGTTTAATCCTACGTAATGAAAATGGGATCACAACGATGCAAAGAATTGGTATTGGGATGTTTTTGTCAGTGATCGCAATGATCTTTGCAGCCACGGTTGAAATGAAGCGGTTGGAGTTGAAATCGGAGACACTTAGTATATGTTGGCTATTGCCTCAATACATATTGTTGGGGATTTCGGATATTTTTACTGTGGTTGGAATGCAAGAGTTCTTTTATAGCGAGGTACCCGAAGGAATGAGGACAATGGGGATAGCTTTGTATACGAGCGTGTTTGGTGTGGGGAGTTTTTTGAGCGCGTTAATGGTGTATTTGGTTGAGTATTTTACGAGCTATAAAGACGGAAAAGGGAATTGGTTTTCGGATGATATGAAGGAAGCAAGACTTGATAAATACTATTGGTTGTTGGCAGGTACAAGTAGTTTGAGTTTGGTGGTGTTTGTGGTACTTTGTAAATGTCAAAAGACGAGATAAATGATCAACAACCGAGAAACCTCAATGGGCGGTCAAGTTGGTTAGTCGATAATAGGATTATAGGTTTAAGTTTTTCGGTTTCTTTAAAAGCTAAGAGAAGGATAGATGTAATAGTTTGTAAACTAGTGATCGATTTAGTGTTTTGAGATGTACATATTGTCGTTTTTGTTTGTTTTGGTTTACGTCTAATATAGATACGTAGACATCTTTGTTTTTCGTTTTACAGAATAAAGATCGATCTCTATGGAAGTGAATGGTTGATTATCTTTAAATTGTGCTTATATAAGCAATTAAGCATATACAAGTGAGACGTGAAATCCATAATTTTGCCGTTTGTAGTTTTGGATTTAGTCCAATGTACACGTATAGACTATGTTATTTGCTTTTCTAAGTAAGTGTTTGTTTGAGTTCAAAATTTATCTTTTCCGAGTGTTTGGCATTATTTGAGTCGCTATATTTGGAACTTTAATTTGTGCATGTAACCATATACAATTGATATTTGATAAGTATTTCTTGTGTGTGGGCTAAAGTATAGTACAGTAATTCTGACCATCAAAATTTGGTTGGAACACCTTTTTTACAGAGATCGATAAACAAAAACCAAACAATAACAATAATCAAACAAGAACTAATTGAAATTTTCAAAGAGAGAAAATCTCTTATTAAATCAATATTTAAACTCTGTCAAAACGTAATGAAAAACAAATTCTAAAACGTATTTGAGGATCCTAAGGAGTTCCCACACAAAAATAATTAAAAGGAAACAAAATTCAAATGTTCAAAATAAACTCCGAAAACAGTAAATTGATTTTTTCGGCCCCTTAACGACCCCGGGACACCGAAAACTGACAGGGCTTGAGGCGAAGCGACGAGTCTTGTTCGATGGGCCGTTTCCGAGTGACCGTGCGAATTTCAGCCTAATCCGCCACCGAAATCTATTTCAGCAAAATATGTTCCAAGTGTATTTGTCGAGTTGATTTTTTCGTTGACTACCGCGTTAACTGAACTATTGACCATCTCTGCATCAATTTTTTATTTATTTATTATTTTTTATCCTTTCGCTGTTGGACTAAATTAATGATTGGGCTGTGGATTAAAAATGAAGCCCATTCAAGCTGCACATATCCGTAGGAACTTAGCATTGATATATTAACTAATTAACCCATAAGTAACGTTTAATGACAATGTAAACATGATTCAAAAAGTCCAAACGTACCAAGACACTAAAATGCATATCTATTTTTTGGAAATTGAAATCAAAATACCAAGTCGAATTACTCGGTCTTGAAGTTAATGCATCTAGTCATCGTGAACTCCAAATACGCAGATCCATGTGGCAAGCCAACATCTTGATGAAGGCTGGCAAAGGCTTTTGCTTGTCGTGCCATGTTGAACCTGTTGCCGATTGACGATGGTCATTCTATGATATCTATCTATTAAACAGCTAAATTTAACTTGAAAAGGCGTGGTGTAGTTGTGTTTAGTGTGGCCCTAACAATTATAATGTTAATATCTTATGTTGGGCTTAATTCATATGGGCTTCTATAAGCTTTAATTTTGCCGGTATCTTGCTTTTCATAGTGATGTAACAGTAAATGATAAGTAAATTTTTTTTAAATGTATCATTGCAATGATCATGATTCGAAAAAAAAAGCCTCACTCTCTTGATAAATCATGATAGAAAACAGGTTATTTTAGTATACAAATTATATCATCCCAAAAACAAAACAAAAAAAGAACGAAATATTAATCCCAAAACTTTAACTAACAGTTCAGTTAAACGAATCACATCTACGCCGAATCTCCCCTCTCCGACCGCTCTTAACACCATACAAACTCAACTTCTCAATCGCTCGGCTAAACGCTACAAAAAACGCCTTCTGATCTCTCGCATACAGCTCAACAAACGGTCTAGTCCTTTGATCCATCATCATTGCCCGATCCGATCTCAACACCCCTAGTCCCTTCGGCAAGTTCTTATAGTACGAGTTATCAAAATCCCTTGGCGTCATTATATCGTTAAAAACAGATAAACTCGGATTCTTCTTATAATCCCCACACGCATTCCTCAAACCCGCAGCGTACCGCGGATTATAAGACGGATCAAACCCTGAACTATTTCTATAATTATAAATATCTTTACTAATTTGATTACAATGTGTGAACCCAATCGTATGGGCCCCAGTTAAGGCCACCATTTCCTGAATCGAAAACCCAATACTTTTAAAAATAGAAATAAGTTTATTCATTGACATATCAGGTTTCGGGAGGATGGATTCCGCACGTGACGCACGTGACACAGTTCCATCACGTCGACCAAGTTTGACGTTATAAAACGGTCCGCCCATCATTGTCACGAGGTTTCGGGTCGCGACGGCCAAAATGTCGGCGCACGAGACGACACCTGGACATGATAGCTCGAGTGCGGTTTTGGCGCGTACGATGAGGTCGAAAGCGTCGCCGGGAAGTGAGAGGTTGATGTCGGCGTCACGTTCGGCTTTGTTGAAAGGAGTTGAGGAGATGAGGATTGAAGCGTCGCAACCGTTGACTAAACAGTCGTGGAAGAAGAGACGAAGGGCCCCACCGGCGGTGGTTGGGGAAGTGATTTGTTTGTTGGTGGTTGTTTCTTGCATGATTTGGTTGAATCTGGGACATGATTTGTGGTAGAATGAAGTGGTGAGTTTTTGGGAGTTTGAGAATGAGTTTGTTAGTGAAATGTAGAGGATTGTGATGATGATTAGTGGTTTTACGGTGGATTTCATGGCTGGAGAAATTAAAGAGAGGTTTTCGAGCTGAAACTTAGAAAGTGAGAGCTAGCTAGCTAAGAAGTAAAATGGTGCTCTGTGAACTAGGAGGTTTTAAATATTTATTATTATTCTTATTCTTATTCTTATTATTATTATTATTATTATATTATTATTATATTATTATTATTATTATTATTATTATTATTATTATTATTATTATTATTATTATTATTATTATTAATTATTAATTTCTCCTTTTAATATATATAGTTGTGGCTTTTGTTCAACGTTACTTCTGTTAAAATGTGGAAACTGGTACGACGAGTAATATTTATTTGAGTGTTTATGAGTTGTGATAGTGTTATTATTTTAAAACTAGTGTACTTTATTACTTTTTATTTATAGAAAAGATTGTTTATGAAATGATGTATTGTATTTATTTTATTTTTGCATTATGAATAACTTAAAAAAAAACGAATATTAGTGTGATTATGCATATGCAACAAGTGTTTAATTTTATCACTAAAGTCTAAATTATTAAACTTGATAAAATATAAACATGTAGAATGGTTTTATGTACCGCGTTGACAATTTTGTTCGTCGATTGATAATTCTTTTTTTTTTTTTAAATGAAAAACACCATTCAATAAGTGAAATTTATTTACGAGTTTGTTAATAGTTGTTAAACTCATATCGTCATACAAGTTGAGTTGAGTCATAGAAGTCAAGTCACACAATCTGATAAGTAAACTTTATTTACAAAAACATGTTTATATATAGTTATAGAAGTCGCATGTGTCATTAGAAGACTCATAAAAGTCGGGTCATAAATCACAAGAAAACTGCCTACTCGCATGTGTCAAGCAACATGTTTCAAGTCACGAACTGTGCCATGAGTTAAAAGATTTACATTTGGCTAGCAAGTCGATAACTATGAACATAATTAAAACATACTTCATCGTTTCATGCAATGCTTTTTATTGTTTGGGACATAAAATGATATATATCTCGTCTAAAATACGTATATTAAGGGTGTAATTAGTTACTCGTAATTGGGATATATATGGGGGGCAGGGGAGCGTGAGGAGTAATTTTAACGATTTCTGAATTAGAGGCTGCCACTAATCACGGTAGAAGACACGCGGGTTAAGGTGGCGGAATTGAAGGGTTATTTTTGTAATTGAACACGTCGTTTCCATACTTCCATGTGACCTCGTTCATGTGTTTGGAGACAGCTTTTGGGGATGTGTTCCGATGGAAGCGCTGTACACGTGGATCCAGAGAGGACCCATGATCAAACGGTCATAAGTCAATGCAATGCCTTGATATATATATAAAAAAAATAAAAAAATAAAAATTAGAAAATCAACCATGGAAGGTCATTAGACTTTACCGAAAATGATGTATTTATTGCAAGTGTAAGACCTTTATTTTAAGCATATTTTTTTGCGGATTATTTTGTAATATGGTCAACATACGGTATAAAGTTAGACGTGAGGAAACTAACCTCGGTTATCATGTTGTTTCATTTACTAATGCAAGCCTTTAATGACTCTATATATTTTATATATTTATCATATGATATGATGTATAGAGCAAAAATATTTCTAGATTGTGTTTTTATACACATTTCACAAAACATAGGATATTGAAGTGAAAAATAATTGGATCAGCTTCTTGCCTTATTTGGGCCAACAATTGGATCAGTCCACACAGGGCAGAGCATGTAGAAGATAAAAAGTGTAAATTTATTATAAAAGTTACATCTCTAGTTACAATTTTTATTTGTGCTCTCTTCCGCCTTTCTTACTCTCTTTTATTCGTTTTTACGGTCCGCGATTGTATATTATTTAAAAATTAGAATACCAATGCAGCAGGTCACCCTAAATCCTAGATCCGACACTGTGCACAACGATTTCATTACATAAAAAAACAATTTCATTACAGTAGCCCGTAGTTAATAAATTTTTTAAAAGGAGAGCCATTTTTCTTCAACTCAAAGTCTCAAACTCACACACCCATTTCATATATTTGTACTGTATTAACCAACATTGTTTCAGAAAATTGTAATATACAATACGGAGTAATAAAGCAAGTAAACAAATTCGAAAAACAAGTATTACGCCCTTATATCTACAGGCCTCAAGAATTAAATGTTACTGCTGGCTAATCTTACAGGTGAAAATCACTTTTATAATTAGTATAACTGTTGCATTTCGGTACACTTTGGGTAATTAGTTGCGACACAATTATTGAACTTCCAGTGAGATGAACCGATGAGGCTTAACAAATCGGTTTTACAACACAGATGTGTTATAATTCAAAATGATTCTAAATTTTGTATTAGACAAAATGATAAAGAACACACCTACTAGCGTTCTTGGTACTTTGTTGCAAATGCTTCTCAAACGGGTTCAATAATATGCGCACTAGGTACAAACTATAATGCAGAACGTAGAAAAGGGGATGCATTTCATAGAAAGTAGTAGACACTGTACCATGACAGAACAACAATCTTAAACTACAAAAACTTAAACCTTCAGTCTTTTATAGAACATTCATGTTATAAACTAGCCAAATACAACATTTAACAGGAACCTTGTGAATGATAACTCTACATATGTTTCACAACTCTATTACTTCGGAGGACAACAAAATGCGAATAAGAAACCATCTTGAAAAATAGTATTAGCAAGAAATCTCATAATACCTTAACTACGAGGATGAGGAACCCCTTGATTCACGATTTTGAGGAATGAACAAACGAAATTGAATATTTAGCTGGCATCTTCATCCTCAAAGCTCAAATTCAATGCCTGTAACTTGAATCCAGAATTTTGTATAATCTCAACCAGATTTGAAGCTACTCCAGTAGCTTGGACCGTTGTTTTCTTCTTTAACTGAAGCAAAACAAAATGAGTCAGTTTGAATTCAATTGTTCAAAGATTCAACAAGTCTTGCCAATGAATAATAGAATATATAACAAGCAATTCACTCACCTCGACACTTGCAATTCCCTCGTGAACTTGGACTCTTAAGTCTGAGATACCATCTGTCTCCTGAAATTAGCAAAGAAACGTATTTGCATAGTATCAGAGGTAGCAAAAGCATGTAGTTCCAAAACAATTAGCAAACCGAGAACTTATACTCCCTCGACGCCCCAATTTATTGGTCCATGTTTCTGTTCTGGTATGTCCCGAAATAATTGTCCACGTTTAGTTTCAGTCAATCAAAAATAAGTGGATATATATGAGACTTATCTAAAACTAGGTGCATTTTTGTAGTGGGCAATTAAATTGGGATCAAATATAAACAAGTTAACTGCCATGTGACAATGTGACATATTGTCATATTGACATTAAGATGAAAATCTGCACCACTTCAAGTATGATGACATTGAAAGAACAAGTTACCTGTAAAGCACTTGACACAGAAGGGATAGCTCCTTCACTCATTGTTCCCTCAGCCTCCATACACAAAAACATAAAGCATTATTAGCGTTTTCAAATCAAATTGGATAATGTATGCAAGGAAATTTAGCTAAAAATGCTGTCATAAATACATAAAACTAGACTTTATAAGAATAATAAAGATAAGACTTTACAGACATCTTTCTGCATTATGTTAAATTCTCAATAACAACTAGAAACAATAAATTCAATGATATTGTATTTTGTCTTAGACATTTTATCAAACAGTTGATAGGCATTCAGTAGTTATACAAATAGTAACCCTAAACATACAGAATTATACAAAATTAACAAAAGGTGGAACCTGAAAGAACATAGTGAGGATATCTGAAGATGAAACTGGAACAGTTATGGTGGGCTCCACTTCCCCTTGTTCCTCTTGTTCCGTGGGTATTACTGTTTCTTCTTCAGTTGCAGAGACCCTTATCTTGTTCACTCTTTTATGGGATACACATGAAATAGGGTAAGAATTGGGAATGCTAATGGCTAATTGAAGTCGAATGGGTGAAGAACATGAGCCATTGGTGGCAGAAATTGAAGTGGGTAGAAAGGTAGTAGGAGTTTTATGGGGTTTGAAAACTGTGTAACATGAGATTGAGGGTGATGCTGAAATTGTTGCCATTTTTTTGTTGGTCCAAAATATGAAAGAAAAAATAAATGAAGAATTGGTGTTGAGGGCAGAGAAGATGAGCTGAATTTATATCACCCTATCCATTTCACGCAAAAAAGTTATCATCATCAGAGAAAAAACTTGTAAATTAGGGTACAGATAAAGTTCCACAGCGTACAACCCCTTTGGAAAGCAGCAATGCTGCATCAATTGTAAATAGACAATCAGATGTGTTGTAACTTGTAACCATTGACCAAAGTATTTATATCTAGATTTTACTCAAGATTATTTTTATCTTTTCAATATTGGAATAACGAAACATTCCGAGATCGTAAAATTATACTTTTAATGAACAACTTTATACTCCGTATCATATGAATATTTAATATAAAAATTAAACTGATCATACAATTTTAGTTATGATCTTATAATCGATTTTACGATTTTGTTAAAAATGATATGATGGGTCTTTACAATCTCACAGTCTTACGTACAAACCTATTAAATTACAACACTATATGTTTTTGCATAGCAAAATCATAGAATCGTATAATTCTAGCAAGATCATAGAATCGTATAATTCTACGATATGATTATGAATATTATTGATTAGCTAATTGATTCTCTATTTAGTATCATTAATGTAATAGAAGTGACTTTTTTCTTCTTCTTCTTTTTCATTAAATTTCACAATATATAAGTTTTGAAAAAAGAATATTGGTAAAATTCTAGTTTACTCTGATTTCGCTATCTGGTGATTTATAAGCTACAAATTTTCGAATGATAACTACGTATATAAATTACATTTTATTCCAAAATAAGGAAGTAAAATACACCTTTTATTCTACAAAATACATACAATATCATTTCTTGTTCTATAACTTGTTGCACCCGAATGCTTAAGAACAAAAAGAATTATAATTACACATATACAAAAATATCGATGAAAATAATATAAATCAAGTTTATTCTAAAAAAAATAATCACTTAGGGAGACGTAAATAAATTGGTACGGGATTCTGAGGTTCTGGTGCAGCATCCCACACCGAAAAAGCACTCGTCGAGTTCATCCATCGATCCGTCATCTCTGGAAAGTTCCGGTCCAACACATCTTTCAAACTCTCGGTTGTGTTCACCCATTCGAACCCCCTTTTCGTGTACACCTCTTCGTTAAAATCGCTTGTGAAGAATCTATCTGCTTGAAGTCTCCTGCAATTTGTGGACATACGAAATAATTATTAATATTTATATTTATTCATGTCATTGTGTTTAGTTTCAAATTTTAAAATTTTCATCTTGTGTTGAGTTTTACCTTGATGCCATGATTATAAAAATTACAAAAGCTGTCTCGCTAATGGCGAACCCTTTGATCTTTTTCTCCGCCGCCATTCCCACCAACAAGTCGAGCTGCTCCACATCATCATCGTACACTTCACGTAATGTGTCAATAGCTTCTTGATCATTCGTTAGATCTTCCCATTTGGATATTGGGATCAACAAAAGTGATCTACGAAACTCATTGTATCTTGCTACACTCCTCTCCCTATCCCTATAAACTACATCATCATATGATCATATATACTATGTTAGATATATAATCAACAATTTTATGATTAGTTAATTAACGAAAGATTAAACTTACTTTCAAGTGATGCTAAGTCAACATGATCAGGACGATCTGTACCATCGACGTTTTGAGGCACGATGTTCCTTAGCCACTTTGGATAATTCCACAGCTCAAGTGCACCACATGCTTGATGTCCCATTGATACCATTTGTGTTGTAAATCCCATTTCTGATAATTCTTTTTCACCATTCTTTCCAATCAAATTTATCATGTCAACCCTGTCAATTTATAATAATATTTAAAAAAATAAAAATTCAATTCATTAGAAGTTATCTTTTGACAACTTGACCAAGTCAAGAAAGAAAGCTACATGACATCAATTTATGTGGGCTCCGACTTACTCTTTAGTCAACTTTGGAGACTTATTTGGTCCTGGTGTTGAATTGACATCCCTAATGTGAAGTTGATCAGGTAAAAGAGAGTGCATTCTGTAAACACTCGTAAACTCTTCGGTTAGTGAGTAGGGTACACCATGGTTATTAGGTTCCTTTAACCCGACAAGACCTCCCAAAATGGCTCCTCCAACATTCCCAAATACGTCCTTAAATCTTTTCCCCAATATCCCATACCTGAATTAACGATTTTTCAAGTAAACATTAATACATTGTAATATTTCAAGAATGTACTGACATGTAAAACCATAGTAACTAGTTAAGGAAAATTAGTTTACCAGTTAATCCTCATTGCAGCCTTAAGGGAGTCGGTTTTGAGAAGCTCGATGGTCCAATCGATGGTGTGGATTTTAGCTATCACCGCAGAAGTTACTAGTCTTGCATGGCGATACAAATCTCCATCATCCAAATCAGGATACTCTTTCTGATTATCATAAGTAGTTTATAAGAAAGAAATTAATGCATGTTACTAGTAAATTGAAGATATATAGTTGATTTCACTAATAAATGTATACCTTTAAGGCATCACAGATAGCGTTGTGCTCGTGGATGAAGAGGGCTTGCAAAGTTGATACACCAATCCAATTATTACGAATGTCGCCTGCTATAGGCAATCCATCTTTGTCATGTTGAAGTAGGCCATCTTTTGAGATCTTGAGCTTTCCGTCCTTGAATGTTCTTACACGACTCACGGCGCTTGAATTGCTTCCATACACTGCACTACCATCCCTGTATGTACAATGTATCCGCCATTAATTAACTTCATATTATGAGTATATTAAAATGTTTATATGAGTTTTTATTTATACAAAATCATACCACCAAGGAGTTCTAATATTACGATGACCTTTCTTAATATCGTCAAAACCAGTATCAACTTGTTTAGTTTCATAAAACTTGAAGGATTTAAGAGGGCATTCACTGGCTACTTCTGCTGGTGCCTTGAGCTCAATCTGATATGTCATAACGTGTTATTAATTCGTCCATCATAAGTTTATAAGCTATACATTTTAAGTTATATATATATTGATCGAACCTGGTTTGTTGACTCAAGATGATCAATCCAGTCATGAATCATGAACTGAATCCATGAGGCGGCAATCATGTTGAACTGTTTTCCAGTATCTATAAGTTCTTTGCGTGCTAGAAGCTTTGTTGCTACCACCATGGGATCAGGCTTTAACAACTGTGTACAAAACTAAATTAATTAAACTTGAACCAATTATAGGATAATCGATAGATAATTAAGAATTATTCCTACTTCAAGAAAATACATTAATTTGGTTTGAAATATTAATTATTAATTAAATTATTGTTTCAACAGAAGTCCTAGTCGGAGATCCATGGTTTACTTATTCAATTTCTACTTGAAAATATATAAAAAGTCAATATAGAAATAGTGGTATTGACCCTACCATATAACGTGTCAATTATATAATAATGTAGTACATGGAGTGGTTGTTAGAAATGATTACTAAAAATAAATAAATATAGTATACACAAAAAAACAAAAAGAATAAAATAAATAAATCACAATTATATAACTACTCTTGGATGAATCTTAGCGAGTCGTAGCTAGCAGCTTTAAATAGTTGAATCACGTCAATTTTATCTGCAATGTCGTCGGATATATATATATTTTATATATTATATATATGGTCCGATCCTATGTATTTAGCCCACCAATTGTATTTTGATACACTGTATACACGCACAAATGTCTTTATCACTCGGAATATTCAAAATGACATTTTTCTCAAACTTATTTTATTTAATTTTATTTGAGTCATTTCGATTATTATTTGTTTTATATTTTGTCAAAATATTCATAAAACGAATAAGTAGGTAAAACAATCTCATTTGTTAAACAAAATGATTGGCACACCTGTATCGAGTAATGCTATATAAGTCTAATTATATAGATCTAAAAGTAGACCTACTTTTCTCATTGGTTGAATTTTTTCTCACTCTTAATCTCATTCAATCAATTTTTCACATCTACCAATCAAATTTTTAAGCCTATATCTAGGTTTACAAGTTTAGGTCTACTAATCATTTTTTAATATATATTATTATGTGAATACGTTTGAATACCGTACACCTTTATTTACTTTTGTATGAAATATAGTTAATGATTAGTTATTTTCTTATTAAGTAAACGCGATTCATGCGGACCTAATTATATATTATGTTTAACTAAAATATTACTGCATTCTCTACTTAATGTGAGCATGGTATTTAATTTGACTCATTTTCCTCTTTTTTTTGTTATAATAATGATGATTAATTTGATAATAAGTTCAACGATAGATTAAAAAAATATAAATTAAACCCTAAAAAACTAGCCAAGGTCACTAAAAAGGCAAAATCATTCATTTGGAATAAACATTGATGCAGTAATATGAGTTGGATCGTTAATATAAGCTAATTACAAAAACTAACGAAAAAAAAAATCCAAATACCTTATCTTTCTGATCAACAGGGAGCATGTTCCGGCCAAAAAAAGTACCTTCACCGCCGGCACCTTTATTTAAAGGATCATTGAACCTACCGTTGTCTGTCCTAAACGGAACGTCATCAGGATTGAATTGAACCCCCACCGGAGCTTTCCCAACTTTGATCAAATTGTAACCATCGTGAAGACGTCGACGTATAGCCAAGTAAACGAGGCCCAAGAACACGGGCAAACGGTGCCACCCAATTCCCGACTTATCAATACCATGAAGGATCTACGTACACAAATGATTAATCGATCAATTCTCAAAGTAACTACATATTATAACTTTCAATTAATTAAGATTCATGCAAATACACTAAAAGTTGGGCCATCAACCAACAAATTGTGTATGTAAAAACGTATTATTTCATTTGTAAAAAACGTGCATGCACGATATATACGTACCAAGAAGAGAAGCTTGTCGATGAGGGT
This sequence comes from Gnaphalium uliginosum, assembly GCA_963930675.1. Lineage (NCBI taxonomy): Eukaryota > Viridiplantae > Streptophyta > Magnoliopsida > Asterales > Asteraceae > Gnaphalium > Gnaphalium uliginosum. The sequence goes on along the minus strand of OZ005682.1, from coordinate 8,949,490 downwards.
CATCGTTTCAAATATTTCATGGAAGTCGCTATGAATGAAACGTTTGATGGGTGAAAGAAGAAGAGATTTTGCATAAAATGTTAATGAGGGCTTCATGTTGAATGGATAAATTGAATGTTTTTGGTGAGTTATACCAATGCAGGCAGGATGAACTATTTATAATAATGTCGATATATAATTAGGTAAGTTGTTTGAAGTTTGACTCTTGAAATATTCAGCAAATGGGAATATGAAGGTATGGTCACATGCAAGTTAGACACTTTAGAAGTCGAGTTTGTACAACCAGCTAGATGATGATACCAAATTAAGTAACCACTACTCTATTAAAATTACACGTCCCCTTTTCTTTTAGAGCTGGTACATTTTTAATTAGAGAGAAATGCATACATATGAAAAAGAAATTAAAAAAAGAAAAAGAAATATAGGACTTACATTGCGAATGTGTAGTTATTTCAAAATTATTAGAATTTTATGCTCTTTAATTTGATATAATATTTAAAAAAATGTGATACACATTATAAAAAATTTAATGTGTATCACAATATTACACATAAAAGTTGTCATATACAATTTTAAGTTGTATATTATATATATGTATAAACTTTTTAAAATCAATCTCACATTAAAGAGAATAAAATTTTAAAATGATTCTAATATCTTTTTTTTTTATATATTAAAACTAAAAATGAAAACATTGTTCATAAAAAATGATTCTACCATAACTATTTTCTTTCTAAATATCCTAATTTTTATAGATAGAAAAGTCCTTAATTCTCTAATTGGTCCGAAAGTTCAATGAATTGGTTCTAGCTTAGGTAGTTACGTAATGAATATACATTCAAAAGTCAAGTCTTTGTGGCAGTTGATTTTCTTGCCATGGATTTTATTTATACCTAGCTACATCTTAATATATTTATGATTTTAACTTGATAAAATAAATGGTACTTATATAATGGGACCCTTAATATATTTATTATTTTAACCTAATAAAATAAATGGTAGTAATATATTCTAAACTAAAATTTTCAACGTGATTTTTCTCTGAGGCACCAATTGGGTTGTCGAGTAACGATATGATTCTTGTTATTTTGTAGAGTAGATAACTGATAAACTGGGTAGGACCAGATGTCCTTATAACGTGATTAACGCCTAAATATTTTTGAAAACAAATTAAAGATAGATTAGTAAATTAGTACACATGATATAGGTAGTACTTAATTGATTAATTCCATGGAAATTATTAATTAGATGTGAATAACATGATAATTATATGGACAAAGACCCACAAGAAAAATATAGAATGAGAAATGCTAGGATCATATAAATTTTACAAAAATATTTTCACAAAATGATGTGAAATAAGATGTGAATCAATTAAATGCATTTCATTTCTCTCTATTATTATTCTCTCACTTAATCTAATTGGTACAACTCATTTTGTAAAAAAAAAATTTCATAAAAATTGTGTGAGTATATCATTTCTGGGATAGAATATCTTAAAAATGGACAATAATGCTAATTAATGATGTATTATTTCAATATCACAGGATATTAAGAATCAATTCAAGAACACGTACGAAAATTTTGATGGGTACATATGGTATGTATGTACAAAATACAAAAGTTCATTTAGGGATTCGTAGATAAATGGGTACGGGATTATTAGGATCTGGTGGAGCATCCCACACCGTAAAAGCACTACTCGAGTTCATCCATCGATCAGTCATCTCAGGATAATGTCGGTCCAACACGTCTTTCAAACTCTCGGTTGTGTTCACCCATTCCAAACCTTTTTTCGTGTACACTTTTTCATTGAAATCGCTAGTGAAAAATCTATCTGCTTCGAGTCTCCTTGATGCCATGACGAGGAAAATGATAAATGCCGTCTCACTAATTGCAAACCCTTTGATCTTCTTCTCGGCTAACAATCCCACCAACAAATCGAGCTGTTCCACTTGATCATCATACACTTCATTCAATGTGTTAATTGCTTCTATATTGTCCGTTAGATCTTCCCATTTGGAGATCGGAATCAAGAAAAGTGATCTACGAAACTCATTGTATCTTGGCACGTTCCTCTCCCTATCCCTGTAAACTGTATCACCACAAATATATTAGTGTAAACAACTAGACAAAAAGTTTGTGGAGGTGTTTTTGGAAGTAATATCTGATCTACCCTTAGGTAGTACACATCATCATCAGTCATATCCCGTCCCGGCGGTATTAGATGTTGATGTTGTTGCTGTAACTAGACAAGAAATTTACTGATTTTGGAGAAAAATACTTACTCTCAAGTGAGGCTAAATCAACAAGATTGGAACGATCTGTGCCATCGACGTTTTGAGGCACAACGTTCCTGAGCCACACTGGATAATTCCATAGTTCAAGTGCCCCACAAGCTTGATGTCCCATTGACACCATTCGTGTCATAAATCCAATTCCTGATAATTCCTTCTCCCCTCTTCTTCCAATCAAATTTACCATGTCAACCCTGAAAAATTGGTATATATATTTATATAACTGGCCTATATGGCTCTCGAGTTTAATACACCCTTATCATATGCGACTTTAACGAAAAATCTATTCCAGAGTTATTTATGTGGATCGATGTGAAAAATCTTACGTGTGGCTCAATTTTGGAGACTTGTTAGGGCCTGGTGATGAATTTATATCCCTGATGAGAAGTTGATCAGGTACAAGAGAATGTAATCTATAAACACTCACAAACTCTTCTGTTAATGAGTAAGGTACTCCATGATTATTGGGTTTCTTTAACCCAACAAGACCTCCCCAAAAGGAACCTCCAACATGACCATATGTTTCTTTGAATCTTTTCCCCAACAAACCGTACCTGAATTAATAAAGAAAATCAACATTTAAATGAAATTAAATTTTTATTAGTTAACCAAGTAATGTTGATTAGCAACCTAGTTAGCTATTTACCAGTTAGCTCTCATTCCAACATGAAGGGTGTCCGTTTTAAGAAGTTGAACGGTCCAATCTATAGTGTGAATCTTGGCTACGACCGCAGCTGTTACTAGTCTTGCATGACGATATAGATGCTCATCGTCCATATCATGATATTCTTCCTGATCACGTACCGCTAGTAGTTTGTATTTCAGAATCACGTATGAATTGAATGATATATAGTTTATTTGGAGAGTACTGATCACTGTATATAAATAGTAAATTGTACCTTTAAGGTGTCGCAAATGGCATTGTGCTCAAGGATGAAGAGAGCTTGCAAGGTTGATACACCGATCCAACCATTACGAACGTCACCAGCTATTGGTAATCCATCATCTTCATGTTGTAGCAAACCGTTTGTTTCGATTTTGAGTTTTCCTTCTTTGTAGGTTCTCACTTGGTGCAATTGGGAAGAATTGTTTCCATATATAGCGCTACCATCCCTACAAAATACCAAACATATTAAATTGATCGATGACAACTGTTTTTTTGGTAGTAAATGGATAAAGAAGATGATGAATTATTATTCATACCACCATGAAGTTCTAATGTTTAGATGACCTTTTTCGTGTTTATCTAAACCGGTATTGACCTTTTTAGTCTTGTAACACTTGAAGGATTTGAGAGGGCATTCATTGACCACTTCGGCAGATGCTTTTAGCTCAATCTGCAATACAAATCCACAATATATTATGTGTTAGTTCATGCATAAATCTTATATATATGTCATCAGCATATATAATGTAGTCAAACCTGTTGAGTTGACTCGAGATGATCCATCCAATCATGCACCATGAATTGAATCCATGAAGCGGCAATCAAATTGAACTGTTTCCCCGTGTCTATGAATTTTTTGCGTCCTAAAAGCTTTGTTGCTACCACCATAGGATTTGGCTTCAATAGCTAAAATTGAAACCACTATTATAAATAATTTTATTAATTACTAGCTATATATTGATTTTTTTCCTTTTGGTGAAATGAGACTTTATTGAATATTAGAAGAGTACTCGCGCAATGTGGCAGACAATTTTTTCTTTAACGACATGTTGAATCGTGTTAATAACGACGTTAGTAGCGACATTATACATAATTGGATGAAATTAGTGACGAAATTTGCAACATGCTTTTCAATAATGCTCATTGAAATTGAATTTGACGACATTATTTGAGATGCTGACAACATGACCTTCAGTCGTTAGTTGTGTCACTATTAACGTAATAAAACTCCACGTCGCTAAAAAAGTCTCTAAACACCTGATTTCTAGTAGTGTTTTAGTTTATTTGATGTGCATAACAAAAAGCAATATAGTATTAGAAAATTAAAACAATTAGTAAGTTAAATGGTTAAAAAGATGAAAAAGTAGTTTTATGCCGCACGTTTTATGTTTCTCAATTTCGGATTTCACTATCACCTTTTCAAGTTGCGAGTTAAGTGTTGTTTATATTAGGCATAATAATATAGTAATAGATAGTAATAATACAGTATAGATATAGTATAGATAGTAATAAATGTGTAAGTGTAATCGGTTACTCATTTCGACATAATAATATAGTATAGATAGTCATGATATCGATTATATATAAGTAATAGATAGTAATAATGATTATAAATGTTAAGAAATAATTCATTTAAATGGTTGTATTATTTGCATTGGATGTAGTATTAGTTAACACAATATGTTTAGGTTAATTACTTGGAAAATAAAATAAATTTTTGCAAATAGGTGTACCCTTTTTCTGCCATCAATTGGGGGCATGTTTCGGCCAAAGAAAATTTCTGCACTACCAGCAGCGTGATCACGAGGATCATTGAACATTCCGTTGGCTGTCCGATAGGGAAAGTCATCAGGATCGAACCCAACACTTACCGGAGTTTTTCCAACGTTAAGTAAACTGTAATTGTTATGCAGATGACGACGTGTAGCTAGGTACAGCAACCCCAAGAATACAGGGAAACGGTACCATTTCATTCCACACTTATCAATACCATGAATTATCTGCACAAATTAACCCTTAGAAATGAATTTAAATATACACACCATTCTCTAAAACTGAACTAGTTAGGAGCATATACCAAGAATAGAAGCTTGTCGATGGGTGTCATCCTTCGAAAAATGTCATGAAAATCATCATGGATCAAGTTTTTGATGACTGAAAAAACTAGATATTTCACACAAGACATGATTAGTCGAATCATGTCGTGGCGTTTAATTTTGAGGGATGTGTTTTGTTGAAGTTTAAGAATAAGATTATTGAAAAAGGAAAGACACTTGAATAATTGTTTTGATGGAGTCGGATCATTTTTTCAAACACTTGAAACAATAGCAGATCTAATTAATTTGCATGGATATTGGTATAGAATACGTGTGTAAGCTACTTTTTACCTATCATCGGCTTTAACTTAATTACTTTGAGGTAATAAAAAACGCACATAAAATGCGTGACACAACAAACTAAATAACAACCTATTTATGTGTCACATATTCCGAATTTATGGATTAGGCATTTAAGCTAACCAAGATTGATATTTTGATAAAGATGAAATGTTAAGCAACAAATCCAACACAATGAATATATATTGGCGGATTCAGAATTCAGAGTGACCTGTAATATTGATGTTCCAATTTTTGTGAACCTATAGCACAAACATGTTTGGAACAACCTCACTCTAATACCAATCATTGCGATCAATCACCACTACAACAAATCACACAACTATGTATAAGTTAATAATAAATACGTACAAAACAGAAAAACACGACAAACACACTTTTTGGTTGGACCGGATTTTTCTAGAATTCCGGCTCAAAATAAACCGGTTTTTTCCAAAGTATGACTAGTCAGCGGGGCGCTTGGGCCGGCCGTCCGGACCGGGTAGGACCGGGAACCGGACCGGTTCCACACACACACACACACACATATATATAATATTGGGAGGTTCAAATGAGAACCACATAAAATTGAGAACTTGTGAGAGCTACTAGATAACATATTTGTTCACGTGTGATTCGCTCCATTCGTATGTGAACATTGATATATGATAGATTTAGAAAGAAAAAAATGCTAAAAACTCTAAAAATCACGTCGTAAAACACATTTGAACCGTTTTGTTCACATGATCATTCACATGTGAACACATATTTGTATTTTTGTGTTTTCCGATATAATTTTAGGATTTTTTTGAATTTTTTATTTATCAATTAAACGTACATCAATGTTCACATGTGAATGAAGTTAATCACATGTGAACAAATACGTAAACTAGTAGTTCTCACAAGTTTTTAACTTTTTAGTTGGTTCTCATTTGAACATTCCCCTATATATATATATATATATATATATATATATATATATATATATATATATATATATTACAACTAATTAAATTACTTTCTAAACTTAAAAAGCCTTTAGGCCCCCTTAAATTGGATAGTAAGTTAGTAAGTTGAAGTGTGAACTTTGTTGACATTATATAGAATGTAATTTTTATGTTGAGATTGTTTTCTCACATATATGGGACAAACTAAAGTTAAAGTTTTAAACAAATGGAAAATAAAATAAAATTGTTGGTTACAAGATTCAAACTCACGACCACATTCATAAATAGCGGCTTGTTAACCAACTAATCTAACATTTACCTTGTTATAATTATTTACTCTAAATATATTTATTACATATATCGCAGAACTCATGATATATATTATATTCAAACATTAAATGTGTATTATCAAATTATAGTTTGTTGATATTTTATATATCTTATGAGGCGATATGTAATATTTGATGATGTATTACAATATAAAATGTGTTATTAAAAGTTAATTAATAGATATACAACGTGTTATTAAGTGATACGGAGTAATATAAAATATAATTGCAAAAATCTATCATTAAGAATGGTGGCGTATCATCAGATTTGACTACGAAGGAAGGAACTCGGCAGAAGATCGGTCTGCAAGAAAGGCCTACTTATCCACGGGTTCATTGACAAAACCGCAGTAGGAATGGAGACCTTTCAATAGAGCGGAGGCGAACTGATCAAAGAGAAAGGGGCCCTACTCACTACAAAGGAATACACCACAAGATCGAACTGCACTCATGCCTCTCCCGCATCAAGTTGACCGCCAGACTGGAGCTTCGTAACATGTTGACGAAGACTTCCGAACTGAGGGTTCGGTCAGTACAAGAGACTACTTTGTCTCCTCGGAAGAAGAATAGCCTCGCTCTCTAGCCGAATGATCCCGTTGATCAAACTGGGAGGGAACGTGTCACATTAGAGGTGAACGATCAGAGGTGTCCTCTAATCACTACGATGAGCTGATCCCACTTTTAGTAGACCCGGCTATGAATATTCATGAAAAAATGAATGTCGGGCTCTTTCTTTCACAGCTAACCCCATTTTCTTAATGCCGAGACTTTCTCTTTCATCGAGCCCCGAGCTTGTGGTCCTCCTTTGAGTTTGGGTTCAATTGGATGAATCTGTCAAGTCAAGGTCAACGTACGTAGCTGCAAGGATGGTGCATCGCCTATTTATCGTTCTCGCCCGGGAGCCAAAGCGAACACGCCTGCTACCTACAGTACTGGACCTTCGACCAGGCATTCTACCTTTGTCGAATTGGAACCAATACCACTGCATTGCGCTCGAACAGTTGAGCGGTCGCCGGCCCTTCCGTGCACAGATATAGATTCATTCTTCGTGCCTGCCCCAGCCTCACAACCCTTCGCGAGTTGGTAAGAAGTCAGTCTTGTTTGGTAAGACGGAATTTTACAAAGAAAAGAGAGTGCTCGCCCCGGCCAACAAAGACCGTAATTACATAGATAACTGCTTCTCCCCTTCTTTAAGGCTTTAAGGCGAACCGTATGGCGAAATAAAGACGACCTCACCTTCTCGTAGATGGTGTCAGTGAGAGCCATTTTAGTAACCCCATTGACCTTTTTTGTAGATAGAATCTTCAATGAGTGGAAATAAACAACCTTACTAAGCTAAGAAAGGCGCTTGTTGAGTAAGGCCGACTTTCTTCCAATGCTTGAGCGCTTCTTTCTCATATCGATCATTCAATATCCTTGACTTTTCAATAAGGGGCGCGTTAGCTAGGCCGTTTTCTTGCAGGAGTGCTAGCGCGCGCCCTTACGTTTTCTTCGTTTGCTCTGCAGTACGAGCCTCATACAAAGCCGCGCCCCTTTACTATGATGAAGAGGGGCCGCCCTCTTTTATTTTCCGCACCAATCCTTATTTACTACTACATCCTTTTGGGGGTGTATAGCTCAGTTGGTAGAGCATTGGGCTTTTAACCTAATGGTCGTAGGTTCAAGTCATGCTATACCCAAACCTAACTTGCATTAAACTATGAGTAAGGATGCGTAGTAGCGCAAAGAGCACTCTTTGGCCTTTAGATTAGAGGCGCCTTGCCGTCTTTGATTGGATGGAAACAGATAACTAAAGTGTGCAGTGAAGGATCTTTATATTATAGGTAGCCAGCCAAAGCGCTTACCTTTCATCAAAGGGGCCGTAATCAGCCTCAAGATTTGAGATTCCGTAAGTAACTCAGTGAGTGCCTTTTTAAGAAAGAAGGGCTTGGAAGAAAAAAATGAAATACGAACAACCGCGCTGGTTGTAATAGATCGACTTTCATGCTAGTTCTTGCTCCAACATGAAAGTTCCATTTTAGGGAAGGACGACGTACTATGATACTTTCTGTTTTGTCGAGCCTTGCTTTGGTCTCTGGTTTGATGGTTGTACGTGCTAAAAGTCCGGTACATTCCATTTTGTTTCCCATCCCAGTCTTTCGCAACACTTCAGGTTTACTTCTTTTGTTAGGTCTCGAATTTTTCGCTATGATCTTCCCAGTAGTTCATATAGGAGCTATAGCCGTTTCATTCCTATTCGTTGTTATGATGTTCCATATTCAAATAGCAGAGATTCACAAAGAAATATTGCGCTATTTACCAGTGAGTGGTATTATTGGACTTATCTTTTGGTGGGAAATGTTCTTCATTTTAGATAATGAAAGCATTCCATTACTACCAACCCAAAGAAATATGACATCTCTGAGATATATGGTTTATGCCGGTAAGGTACGAAGTTGGACTAATTTGGAAACATTGGGCAATTTACTTTATACCTACTATTCCGTCTGGTTTTTGGTTCCTAATCTGATTTTATTAGTAGCCATGATTGGGGCTATAGTACTGACTATTGTAACACTCTCTCTTTGTATGGTATAAAATATTCTTTTATTTTGGAAGCGTAGGTCAAAACATATATTGCATTAATAACATTTTATAAAATGTACATATATATTGTTCAAAACAAAGTATGACAACTAGGTGTTACATAATTTCAACTTTCATTTAAGTTATCAAAAACATATCAGAGTTGCCAGCTGGTCAAACATTCCTTTCAAACATAATCTTCCTGCCCGCCCATTTCAATCATGACCTGCAGGGATTAAGGTGGGGGATTAGCACAAAGCTAAGTGAATGAATGTGAAACTAACAGTTCAACTTAGCATAACAATCTGTTTACATCAATTGATCGTAAACACATATCGTCAAAGAGGATCGGTGGTTTTTGAGGAACCCTACTGCCGCGGTGGCCCTCAAAGAACGCTTATCACAATCTGTATTGGCCTATACATAATATACCGATAACTCGATATTACCATTTCACAACACAGGTTTTAATACAACACATGTACAAAACACTGTATTTGTAATTCTGTAATAACCAAGTTCAACAATCTGTTGACCTCTTTAATAACAACCAATGCCCGAAGGCCACATTGCACGTAGATTCATAATCAGCAAATCAGACTAAAACAGTCTATAAATTATATCTACGTTTACTTGTTGCAACCAAACCGTTACAATCAAATCAAACTTGTGAGTTCCAGATCCACTCACATGTCAGTCTCAGTCCCACAACTCAGAAGTATAATGTTACTGAGTCTTCTGCTGATTTGAGAATACAACAAATAATGAGTTAGTAACTCATTCCACAATCATATAACATATTTCAATACATAGTATCGAAATGACAAACAATTTCCAAGTTATAACAATGCACTTATATAATTATTTACTCAATCATCATAATAACATATTTAAGCGAACAAGCAAATCTCTGAAGTCTAAGAAACAAAAGTTCAATCCGTAGCGAAATCAGAAAGTCCCGTAACGATGTTTAAAAACTGAAAAATGCCATTTTCGACCCCAAGATGACCCCGAAAGGCCTAAAACCGCTTAGGCTCATTTTCGAGTGACCATGCGAATCTCGGCCCAATCCGTGTTAAATGAAAATTGGGTAAATTTTTAGTCACTAAAAGTATCACTAACACTTATGCACTTTTGAAATTTGCAAAATAAAACTTTTAAAATCTCAGTTCGCAAAGTAACATCTCAGTTCGCAATAATCTCAGTTCGCAATAACCTCAGTTCGCAGGGATTCTCAGTTCGCAAGACAACTCAGTTCGCTAGACAAGAACTCGGTAATCAAGGCAACTCAGTTCGCAGCACATCATCTCAGTTCGCATCGCAGCAACTCGGCTCACGAACTGAGTTCTTCTTCTTGCAAGCTGCGAACCGAGCCTGCTGTAACCAAAAACCCGAACTTTCTTCTTTCATAACTCACAAATTCGACTTCCTATCATTCTAACAAGCTTTCTAACAACTTATATGCATCAAATATCATCATATAACATCTTTCAAGCTTCTATTACACAACTAATTCATATATTGACTAATTTCATAAAAACAAGTTATAAACATTAAAATACTCACTTTTAAGAGTAAGAACAAGATGATGAAGATGATATGAAATTCGTTTTTCTAATCTTGAATCAAAATCAGTTTGCTATCAATTGGATTGAAAGAAATTGAAATCTTGACTTTGTGTGTGTTTTTAGGAAATGAAAATAAGAAGGTTACAGAAGTTTGAGAATATATATATATTAATCTAACCCAATACCATTACAATTTTAGTTCATTTCTTAATCTATTGTCTGGAACCTAAAACCATTTTGCGAAACCAACTATTTTATTTTACCGTCAACTAGATTAATTTAAAATAACGAATTATTTATTAGTCATAATAACTCATTTATCCTTTTGACTAATATTATCAAATAAACATAATAATACTAAACTATTCCTAACACATTAAATAATAAATTTAAAGTTAGGAATTTTACCTGTATATTACTAGGCCCTTAGGGTGGATGTTACAACTATGCATAGGACTACTAAGGTGAAAAGACAGGATGTATTCTGACGAAATGCTATTGATTCTAGGAGGACTATAATGAGGGGGATGACAGATCTACTAAAGGAAAGTAGCTTTATATTGGTTCAAATCCAATTCGTGAGATGGCCATCTTGGTCATATAGATGTCTTGACACCCTTATTTTATTTTATCATTTTCGAATGACTGTCTCATTCCATTTTTGGTATAACTTCAAGCCTGGACCCGCTATACGATGTATTAGTAGAACCCCTGGGATATGACGCCCTGCTCCTTGAGTATCATGGGATTGAATACCCCGACCTCCCAGAGGCTCCCGAGAAAGCTATTTCAGCCTTCCGGACAGTTAAGGGCAATTCCTACGTCCCTCATCGGTCTGAATCCCCACCCCCGCATAACACTTACTATATTTTTAAAGAAAAACTGAAAAAACGCTTCACTTCCTGACCTTATTCTCGAGTAGGAAGGGTTCTCGCTACTAAAGAAATTTCTCCAGTTGAAGTAGCTCTTTCCTGAGATGTCTTTCAAGCTGAAGAAGGAAGGGCGCTTTCCCTCGTTGAACACAAGACAGACGGGGACAAATCCAATCCCTTAATTTCTTGATCCCAATTCAATTGTTGTTTGATGTAATAATAGAGGTGTCAGGCTTAGACTCTGAGAAAGATGACATGCGGCTAGTCCCAACTCTTAGTCTCGTAGTCTTGAAACTCAGCCGTACTTCCTTTGGCTGGCCTTTCGATCCCCTCGTTCACAAAGGGGCACAACTGAAGCTCATCTAACGATGTTATAGTGGCTGTTCGCTCCTCTTTCTCTTCCTCTTTTTCCGCTTCTGTTAGGATTTTGTCCTGATAGCGCCGTGCTTGTTCAAGAAAGAGAGAGTCCCTTTGACGGAGAGAAAGACTCCCGGGATAGATAGTCAATGGCTTATAAGGAAGACATCTTCTCTGTTTTTGCTCTTCGTTTTGGCCTTTGGCCTTTTTTTACTGTCCTACTCAATATCTTAAAATATAAGTCATCTTTCTTCAAAGGCCGTTGACTCTGCTTCCTTGATTGAATAATCGAAGGTGAATCAATCAGACAGGACGGACGTGTGATAACAACACTTGCTTTCGTGCTGGAATTCCCCTTGGCGTCACTCACCTCTCTTTCCTTTGCTTTGCTCCCGCTTACCACAATGGCTGTCTCGCTGTTTACTGGAGCTCGGATCCGACTCAAAGTGGTTTCGTGTGTATGCGCCCTGCCCAGAGCTAATCCGAAAGAAAGTTCAATAAAAATGGTTGACACTTGAAAGTAAGGTGAAGACTGTTTCCCCTAATCCATCCATGAATATACTTTTTTCGCTAAGAAAGCCTCTACTGGGTGGGCTACTCCAATAATTACTTTTTTTCTGGTATGTCTTTGAACAAAGTTTACATGTTGGATTGTTAAATAGTTCGGTGGACATGATTTTGTATGTCTTTTACTTCATTTATATATTATGTTTTCAGATTTTAACAACTCCGGTCCGATCTTCCGGCCCAACCAGTCCTACCAGAAATTGACACTCGTTCGGTTCGACTAAAAAACTGAGTTTTAAAACATTGGGAGACACACAACTCTCAAAACTTTTGAATATTCTCACACCATTCTCAACGGTTGATAACAATAACAAAATTTGCGTCGTCGTTATTGAATTTCCGAGACCACCACAAGGGACGGAGGGAGACGATTATCATAAACTCTCTATTTTTCTCTCAACCTCCTCACCAACACCCTAACTCAAAACTCCTATATAAATAGGTAAGACCCAATTTTGTCTCCAAGTAATTTGTTACCTAAATTAACTTATTTTCCAAATTTCCTATTTTAGGTAATATGAATCACCTCCCAATAATACAAAGAATGTAACTAAAAAGGTTAGCAAATAAACTCATAACAACCGTTACCTCTACCTTCTAGATGCCTCCGCCCATGCCATGCATATAGCTAAATCTATGTTGACGAGTCTATTTTCTCTTTTTCTTGAAACCAATAAAATTATTATAGAAGTAATATTAATCTAAATGTAAATATAAATATATAAATATATATATTGATCGATAATACCATCAAAAACATAGATATATACATTCTATTTCACCACATACAATGCCGTATCAATCATGGATTATTCTATTTCACAATTACAAAAACATAAATTTCGGAAATTCACACGCAAGAAATGAAACCCATTAATTTTTACACACACAAAACACAATCATTAATTAATTAATTTATTATGGCACACGGAAGTATATTGGTATGTGATTAATGGGCTCCGGTGGAGCATCCCACACCGTAAATGCACTTTCCGAGTTCATCCAATGATCGGTCATCTCCGGGTAATGTCGGTCCAACACATCTTTTAAACTCTCTGTTGTGTTCACCCATTCTAACCCTTTTTTCGTGTACACGTCTTCAGTGAAGTCACTCGTGAAAAATCTATCTGCTTCAAGTCTCCTGCGAAATATATAGATCGAATTCTTTTTTTTTTTTTTTTGCTTCAATTACTAAATATAAGTTTTGTAAATGTTTTGAGTTGTACCTTGATGCCATGATGATAAAAATTACAAAAGCAGTCTCACTAATAGCGAACCCTTTGATCTTTTTCTCAGCTGCCATTCCTACCAACAGGTCGAGCTGCTCCACATCATCATCGTACACTTCACGCAATGTGTCGACCGCTTCTTGATCGTCCGTTAGATCTTCCCATTTGGAAATAGGGATCAAGAAAAGCGATCTACGAAAATCATTGTATCTTGCTACATTCCTCTCCCTATCCCTGTAAACTGCGTGCATCATCATGGTACAAATTATTTTATTTTAAAAGCTCATTGAACTTGTGAGATTGATTAAAAAGATATAACACAACACATATATTTCGATTAAGACTAGCTTGGTTAGATAAAGATGACACTAGCTTACTCTCGAGTGAGGGTAAGTCCACATGATCAGGACGATCAGTGCCATCGACATTTTGAGGCACAACGTCTCTAAGCCATGCTGGATAATTCCATAGTTCAAGTGCTCCACTTGCTTGATGTCCCATTGATACCATTTGCGTTGTAAATCCTATCTCCGATAACAACTTCTCCCCTCCACTCCCAATCAAATTGATCATGTCAACCCTGTAAATTATCGATCATGAACAGAAATAGATACATGCTGAAGTTGACAATGAGCAAATTAAGAAGTAAGGTTTCGAAGAAGCTATTAGAGATAGATTAGTCTCACTTTTTAGCCAATTTTAGAGACTTGTTAGGGCCTAATGTTGAATTCACATCCCTAATGAATAATTGATCAGGTAAAAGAGAGTGCATTCTGTAAACACTCACAAACTCTTCTGTTAATGAGTAAGGTACCCCATGATTATTGGGTTTCTTTAACCCTACAAGACCTCCCAATATAGCTCCACCAACATGCCCAAATGTGTCCTTGAACTTTTTCCCAAGTAGCCCATACCTGAATTGAATTAATTCATTTTCAAGAAAATCAACAATCTTCTGAAATTGGATATTTAAAATAAAAATTAATGCAAACTAATTAGTTAATTACCAGTTAGTTCTCATGGCCACGTGAAGCATGTCGGTTTTAAGAAGCTCGACTGTCCAATCAATGGTGTGGATCTTGGCAATCACCGCTGAAGTTACTAGTCTTGCATGACGGTACAGATCTTCATCTTCCAAATCAGGGTATTCTCTCTGCTTACAACAACATAAATTGGCAAATGAGAATAATATATTACTAGCTAGTACATTTGAAGTGAACTGTGTGAATGAATGTGTGGATGTATAACCTTTAACGCGTCACAAATTGCATTGTGTTCGAGAATAAAAAGTGCTTGTAAGGTTGATAAACCAATCCAATTATTATGAACATCGCCTGATAATGGAACTCCATCACTGTCGTGTTGGAGGAGACCGTCTTTTCCAATCTTTAGCTTTCCATCTTTGAATGTTCTCAATTGTTGCAATTTAGTTGCGTTGTTCCCATAAATTCCACTCCCATCCCTAAAAGAGTTCTGATGCATTAGTAACGATAATGCTTGCAAAATATTAACGGAAAAAGCATTGCGCAATAATTAATTAGTTCGTACCACCAAGGAGTTCTGATGTTAATATGACCTTTCTTGATATCAAGAAAACCAGTATCGACTTCTTTAGTTTTGTAAAATTTGAAAGATTTGAGTGGACATTGGTTAGCTACTTCTGCTGGCGCCTTAAGCTCAATCTGATGCAAAATAACCACCATGGTGTATTAATTACAAGATTACAGATAATATGAAATTATATAAGAATGCTGGTAACGAAACCTGTTGTGTTTCCTCAAGGTGATCTATCCAATCATGAATCATGAACTGAATCCACGAAGCAGCAATCATGTTGAACTGTTTTCCGGTATCTACAAGTGTTCTGCGTGTAAGAAGCTTTGTTGCCACTACCATAGGATCCGGTTTTAGTAACTGCGCGCATGCACAAAACGAAAAGTTTCGGTATTCTTGGATGCACGCAATTTGGATAATATAAAAATAAAACAATATATAATAAAAACAAAAAATCACAAACAAATATTGATAAAACCTGACCCTACGCAATTTATGTTCGTGAGATGATAGAAACACAAACACCAGCCATTAGTACTTAAAAACGCCGACTGTAGTAATTCATAATTTATAAAAACAAGTGGATATATATATATATATATATATGGTCCGGATTTGGAGGGAATCACTTCTGAGAAAGCTACACATTCATCAACAATGAATGTTAGCGACTTTCCTTAATATTCATCATATTATATTATATGTTATAAAAATAATTTATTAATGACTATTAGTAGTTATAACAGCGGTTTGATTAATATTTCTTCGTAAAAACATGTTATTTTACGTTTGATTATCATTAATCTGCGAATGAATGGTTAGATTCCCTACTTCCCTCAAAAAATTGCTTCCTACTTGATCCCTATTTATATATGTTTACATGACATATATAATTTTTCAACAGCTCCATTAGTTATCTAAAAATGCCAAAAATGAGGCAGAAACTTATATTTGTGATTGCTCATGCATGACAATGTGTAAATATTTGTTAACTTACTTAGTCGGCGTTTTAACTATAACTTAATGGAGTAGTTAGGGGTAGTGGTTAGAGTATACCAACATTGTTAGTTTCATAGTGATTAATTAAATAGCATCCATATGCCGTTCAAAAATATCTTTTTACTACTAAGCTACTAGCATTAGTAAGTACCTAATTATATAATTATGCCGTAAAAAAAAGTTCCAATAGCGGTTAAGAATTAAGCGTTTGTTTTTAACGTGGGAATGAAAATGGGTATTGATTTTAAATTAGAAAATGATAACAAAGAAGGTTATGATTGATTTTAAAGAAGTATTTGTTTTATAATATGAATGCATATAAAATTAATACAGTAAAAAAGTAAAAAGTATGGTAGAAGTGTGTGTGTGAATTGAAAGAGACAAGAACGAAAGTGTATGTAAAAACCCACCATATAGTATTGGCATCTTCAAACCCACAATTCATAGGTTTACGCATACCCATTCCCTTAAGACGAAAACATATAATCACTTTGATATCCATTCCCTAGTTGCAAAACCCACAAAACAAACACCATCTAATAACGTATTTTGCCATCTACACTTTTTTTATCATGACTTATTCTCTAGCTTGAACGGTTCAATTGGTGTGTGAGAAATTTTATTTCAAGTTACAAAAGATTAAAGCACTTCTATTCCTTTCATCAATATTATTTGATTTTGCTCTATTTTTCTTTTTAGCAAATTTATTACTTATTTTCTAACTTTTTCCTTTTTCGTACATATAAGATGTGCATAGTATATCGAACATTTTAGCGTGTACAAATAAAATCAATAAGCTTTTCACGTTTATGTAACCGGTAATAAAACTGTATATACTAGTTTCGACGTTAATAATTTGTAGTACATGTTGTTATCTAAACTAATCTCAATTAAAATTAAGTTAAATAAATCGTTTCTCATAATCACTTTTGAAGTGGTAAAATAGTTTACTTAGTCGCTAAAGTTGACGCACCAATCAGGATTATTTGA
The DNA here is from genome assembly GCA_963930675.1 of Gnaphalium uliginosum. Classification (NCBI taxonomy): domain Eukaryota; kingdom Viridiplantae; phylum Streptophyta; class Magnoliopsida; order Asterales; family Asteraceae; genus Gnaphalium; species Gnaphalium uliginosum. The sequence continues at coordinate 8,932,174 of OZ005682.1, read as the reverse complement.
ATCGATCTCACTTCTTCATAATTAAACTCACTTAAACAACTTTTATATGATTATACGGAGTATTATTTATTTTTAATCACGGAGATCGAAAAGTTCCGATCCAACCACCCACCGACTCACTATCACTTGTATATTCGTATCCCATACAATTTTATAATTAAATCTTAAACCAAACACCCACAAAAATACAAAATAAAAACAATAATGAATCTTTTTTCAAACATAAATAACGCGCCAAGTGTTCATATTTATCTTAGCTTCATGAAATCATCATACCTAAAAGGTTGAATCCTTTTGGTTGGATCTATATATTTTATTTTTATTTTTTTAAGTCATGAAAAAAAAGTAGTTATATATACCTTATCTTTCTGATCAACCGGAGGCATGTTCCGGCCAAAGAAAGTCCCTTCACTGCCGGCACCTTCGTTGAAAGGATCATTGAACTCCCCGTCAGCTGTTCGGTATGGAAAGTCAGCAGGATTGAACCGGACTCCGACTGGTGTTTTCCCAACATTTAGCAAGTTGTACTCGTCATGAAGATATCTCCGTATTGCTAGGTATATAAGTCCTAAGAACACGGGCAAACGATGCCATTGGATACCTATCTTATCAATACCATGAACAATCTACAAAAACCATTAAACACATTATTTTTATAAATTAAACAAGTATCTAAACAGCATTCACCAATGGGTTAAGTTTAAGTCTGCAACATGCTAGTATTTTTGTAAAAAAAATAAGAGTAGACAACATGCATGATATGCATGCACGAACCGTGAAAAGAAGCCGATCGATGAGTGTCATCCTTTGAAAGATATCATGAAAATCACGATGGATGAAGTGTTTGATGGGTGAAATAAGAGATTTTGCAGATGATAAGAATGGAATAATCATGTTGGATTTGAACTTAATTAATTAAGGAATGTAGTTTGAATATATAAGTTTAATTTTGTGAGATTTACGACTATAACAAAGCCTATTTATAGACTGATTTTCAAAGGGTGGTGGTGAGAACTTGTGCAATTGGGACACATGCATATATAGACATATAGATATAGATGTAAGTTATATGGTGTGTGTGACGACTTTGCAATTTTTATTTTAAAAATTCTCTTATTAATTAAATTAGTTCAAAAGAACTGGCTTTCATACCTCGGATTAAACTGCATTTCCTATAAAGTGTTAATACAGAGATAGGTTAATATATTTTTTAAGATACTCAATGTTAATTTGTTCCATTAAATTACCGTTAGTAAATTTATAAGTTAAGTAACGTGATCAATGTTAATATATATATAAATTCGGCTAGCTAATTATATTAAATTTATAAGTTAACTAAACTGACAAGCGTGTATAATATTTATAAGTTAACTAATTAATAACATATCGTGATTTAGTAACTTCAGTAATTCTATCGAATAGTTAATAGTCTAATAATTTAGTTAACCATGTGAACGTATTTTTTGAGCGGATACAATTATAAATCAAATGAGTTACATGATATGCGAGTTGAATCCAACACACCTCTTTATTATTTTATATCTTAATTTATTATCACCTTTATTGTGGAATACGGGTGACACGTATGTAACACACCTATTTTAGGGTTCAAATTCTTTTAATTAATTATAAACCAAAGTACGTGCACACAAATTACCAAACATTAAATTCATGATGGCACTACAAGTATTTAATGAACATATATACTTGTTCTAGCTACATGTAATTATTTTGCTTTTGGAGTGTTTAATTCAAATTGATTACTAATATGCATAATGGCTGTAGATCAATAACCATTTTTTACGATAATTTCATTAGACTTTTGCGAAAGATCAAGTAGATTCATGGATCTGATGAGGACTTTTGCGATATATGTTTAAATGGGAGCGTTAATAATTTGGTAACAGTCGCCTTTGAAGTAACAAGATTGCATTGCTTCGACATTTAATTAAAGCATCGTGGAGTACTTAAGGTTATGTACACAAGTATTTGGTTGTAAAACAATAAAGAAGTAAATATCACAAAATCTGTGCAGTGAAAAGTGCAGTGAAAAGGGTAATTTGGAGGGTAGTAATGAGTCCTGACTCACATACTATATTTTAATAGTACGCGTCCGCTCCACCCACAAGAAGCATTAACGACGGGCAAATCACCTGTCCACAAATCACCCACATATGCTGAGGAAAGAAACGGTTTCGAACCACTGACCTGTTGATCACACATGTGGGGTCTGAACATTTGAAGAGGCGGTACCACTTGAGCTACGCCAAATTGATCAAAATTTGTGTAGTAAATGTCTAATGTAAGGATTATTGTTTCCTTAAATGTAGAATTAATAACTGAATAATTGTATACTCATAAGTTCAGTGGCTTATATCAATATATATACAATTTGTTCATTCATTAGATTAGATACATCATCCTTCTGAAATGTCTTGACCTCGTAGTTATTATTATTTTCTTGGATGTTAGAATTACAAAAAGAAGATTATCCTGCGGACTACTTTTAACATGCAAAAGAGGCCAATTACAAGTCGATTTTGATCTGCTCTTCATAATTTCTAACTTACTGGAATAATTTGAGTCATGTAAATTCAAGATATACAATGGCTCATACCTTCTTCCGTTTTCTCTTCAAATTGGGCATAGCAGACAAGAAACTTACTGGTCTAATCCCATCATCGTCCTCTTCATTATTCCTCTGTAACCCAGTCACCACCAAATCAGTTGCACCGTCTGGGCTGATAGATGGTTCTACCTCCCCTTCACGGGCTGCTGCTTCGGTTGATGGGCTGCAACCAGATAATCCTGGCTCCTTTTCACCCTCATCCTCATCCAAGCAAAACCCACCTCCCATTTTGAGGTACTCTCTTGATAAATCTGCCTGAGGGCTGTCTTGGTCATTTTGACACCAATTGAAATCTGGTTCAGCGTCATCAGGATGGATTTCGTTACCTGATGATGGGAGTTCAGGATCATTACTCACACCAACACCTATAGCCGCAGAAGTGACTAAAGTCTCTTCCTGCTTGACAGGCTCTTCACTGCCAAAAACTTCTGCATTATCTTCTTGTGTTGTAGGTTCGGAGCCTTCATAGTTTGTAGTAGATTTCACCGGCTTCCTAACACGTTTTGACTGACAAAACCATATACATTGATCAGGAGGTCATAAACAGGGGATTGTGAAAGAGAATCTGGCGGGAAAAAAAAGTAGATCGTACCTTTCGTACATCTTGTGTATGTTCAGGATGCACTTCTGGCACATCGTCACTGTTGTTTCCTTCATCCGAACTCGTACTAGAAAGTTCTAGATTATGATTGTTTTTTCTCTTTCCGTTTCCAACTGATCGACCTCCTCCTCTGCCTCTGCCTCTTCCTCTGCCTCTGGCACTTGAACCTCTTTTGGTGGTGTTCTTGGGTACCTCTTGAGTTGATGATTCTGAATTCTCATTAGCCATGGACACATCTTTACCCTCTGCGTGTTTAATTTCCTTTCTCTTCTTTCCACTGGATGGATGTACTTCATCGTGATCCAACAACTCTGAGGTTTTGCTCCCTGCTATTCCTTTGACAGCTTTGCTTATTCTCTTGCTACGAATTTTTGCAAATCTCTCATTAAAAGTGTAAAATGCTTCCAATCGCAATTGAGTCTGCACATATCAAATTGTCAATCACCCACATGTGTAATTCATGGTCAACTTTTCTCTTTAGATCAGTCTATACAATTAAAAGGAAACCTGAAAGAACCACCTCATGTTTGTTGTACTCCTTTAAAACAGGTTGTAGCAACTCATCGGCCTTTTGTATACCCCATCCAAACTTTTCTGCACACAATCTGTACAAAAGCAAAGATCATTAGAAACAAATAATTCACACTTTTCTGCAACACCTGCAACAATTAAAACTCACTTGCGAAGAACAAAAAGATCGGGCTTTCCCCATGAAAAAGGCTCTGTGGACTTGTCTACTTGTGGAGAAGCATATGCAGAAACCACTGCATCACTTGGGAATGTAGAAGGAATATGCCAATTTTTGCTCACATTTCTCTGTGATTCAAATCCAAACAAAAAATAATGATTAAAAGGAAAAGGAATCTTGAAAGATTAGAATCTGAAAAATAATTACATGTTTATCCATAAAAATCTGCTTCATCCTGTATATGTCATCATCTAATGTAGATGCTTCTTCAGCACTAGTATTCAATCCTTTCTTCCTCGTACTCGACCCTTCTTTAGCACCAACCTTTCCAAGTATACTTGGATCTGGTGATTCTATCCACTCACGAAACTTATGAAGGCCATCTTCCTCTGGAAATGCATTTAGGACTTCCACAGCATTCACAATGCCAATACCACTACAACATTAATGCAAATGGAATCAGGTCAGGCGCATAAATATTGAGCAATTATTTCAATGAACTATCGTCTACTTTGTATAACATCTTACCTGATACCTTCGGTGTAATCACTCCCCAGGAGCATTGCCATACAGATCAATTTCTCTCGTGTTAAGCCAAGCTCCGATTCTATGTCCTGGAAAACCCATTAATAATGCATCAGATCGTCTTCAAAAAGTGACAGTGCTAGTCACAAATTCATACCTTCATGAAGTAAGTCTCTACATATTTTCTATCATCAAATATGTTCTTGTAGACACTTCGTGCCCCAAACAACAACACGTCAGAGTCATCAGTAACCACACCATCAACAAGGTTCTCCAGTTCCATAAAAGCACATTGAGCTTCAGCTTCCATTGGGGCGATGATATATGGCAAGCCAAACATTTGAAGAAGTTCCTATAATCAATATACAGAAAATTTATAATCTGAAACATAGATAACTATATAAGTATCTTAAAGGGTATTTTGACAACGAGCTCTGCTTACCTGGCATTCTGCAAACATCTCACCACTTACAGACTCTGCATTACGCTCAAGCCTTCTCTGTTCATCACCCAAATCAGTGCGTTCCTTGCTCAAATTTGTCATTTCCTCCTCCAAACCAGCCTTTGAAATTTGAACCTGTTCCTCGCTCATGTCATTAAAAACAAATTTGCTTACATCATCTTTCCTTTGCTCAAAAGTAAAATTACTGTCCCTTTCCTCAGTGACCTTCTGTACAGCATCAAAATCTGATTTTGATTCCTTAACAGTTCCATCAGATTCCAGTGTCTCTGGAACACGTTCAGTGACTTTGTCCTCATGTTGTTTAGAGTCAGCAAAAGTAACATCGCGCATGCCAACAGCAGGTGAATTAGAAATATGAGTTGCAGTATAAGATAAGTTGTTCGACGTATTGAGAGTCTCATTATTCAAATCAACTTCACGTTCTTTAGTTGGAATCACCATATCCACATGTCCAGTTTCTCCTTGAGAATTTTGATCATCACTTGCAGCTTTCATCGAAAGTTCATGGTGGTATTTTTGATCACTTAGATATGATGCTTCCATCTGCACGTCTATTGAATTTGGATCGTTTTTGGCCAAGTTTATCTTGGCTTCATCCACATCGACCGATGAATTGTTTTGAAGAACGCTCTCTAATGATAATCTTGAACCAGATGATGTCTCAATATCAATGTTTTTGTCATCTTTAAACTCTTGAGGTGCAAATGATGTATCATTGTCTTTATGGCACCTCAAATTGTCCATACTTCGTCTAACTGCTTCCTGAAGATCTGCATCTTCCATTAACACACCTTTTGAAACAACTTCCATGTGCTCAACTTCACATGCAGAGCTTGACTCGGGATTATCAGAAGGTCCTTCCTCCCATTCCACCTCACTTTCAACACTTGTACTATGAACAGCAAAAGGTATCTCTCCTTTAGGTTCTCTACGAATTCGCTCTTCCCTTTCACAATCTGAAAGGGTCATAGTAGGATTTACCATATCCACATCTCCAGTTTCACCTTTAGAATTCGGATGATCACTTGCAGCTTTTATTGAATGTTGATGGTGGGACTTCTTATCATTTTGAAACGAAGTTTCCATTTGCACTTCCATTGAAATTAGAGCTTTTAAAGTAGTTGCCTCCAACTGGGCATTAGGAGGCTTCTCAGCCCCTTTTATCTTGTTCTCATCCGCATCAACAAATAACTTGTTTGGAAGAACACTCTCTGAGAATAATTTTGAAGCAGATGATGTCTCGATATCCATGTTTTTCTCATCTTTAAACTCGTTAGGTGCAAATGATGCATCAATATCTTCCATACTTCGTCTAATTGCTTCCTGAAGATCTGCTTCTTCCATTAACTCACCTTTTGAAACAGCTTCCACGTGATCAACTGCACATGCAGAACTCAACACATGATTACCAGAAGGTCCTTCCTCCCATTCCACCTCGCTTTCATCACTTGTATTATGAACGGGAAAAGGTCTCTCTCCTTTAGTTTCTCCAGGCATTCCCTCTTCCCATTCACAATCCGAAAGAGTAATGGTAGCTTGTTTCTCAGGTAATAACGGATCTCCTGACACAATATTAGCAAATACATCATCATCACTGTCTACAGATTGATGCCCATTGACTTCCTCAAAGGACACCTCTATTAAAGTACCACCAACTGGCACAGACTCCTGATTTGCTTCGTCAGAACTTTCTGGAAGTTTACTTGAAAATGCAGTGGCTTTGCCATGGCTAATCTGATCACTCAACTTGCTACTTGGTTCAATCTTATCCTGTTCCATCTCTTTCATGAGATCCAAATTCCTCTGCAGATCACGAGTCATATGAAATCCCATTGCTTTCATCTTGTTCACTCGTACACGTCCCCTCTCATCCCTGTATGTCTCAACATCTTCATTAAATGCCTTTCTGGGTTCATTCATGAACGCCTCAATAGCACTGTTGGATTTATTGGCTGACATAACACCTTTATCGGATTTTGTTGCTATCTGGCTTTGCACGTTGCTGTCCGTCTCTACTCCAGCAGATGCGAGGGATCTACATAGTAAAGCACGTTACTCAATGATGGAAACCACAAGAGGCACTGTAAGTTTGTCACCAACTAAATACTCACTGCCTATTCCCAGTAAAAGAAGATGAAAAGATGAATTCTCTGTTTGCTTCAGACGCTATCCGTGAAGTCTGAACTCCAGCCACTCCCCTTCCACCTGCTGCTTTCTGCACTTCATTTATCTCCCTACGAAAGGCGACTGTTTTAAGATAAGCTTCTATTTGCATTTCAGAAAATCGTGCAGGGGCCTACATACACACAGATAAATGTAATTTGGAAAATATTGCAGGGGAACAAAACGTCCAGCCACCATACTGATAGTCAAATACCTTTTTGACTTTCTGGTACTTTTGTCGGTTTTCTGCCATCAACCTCTCTCTCATCTACAAAATCAAGATCATATCTAAGAGACGCATCAATCAAATAAAGTTTTTCTCACCAAATACATGATTGATATTAATGTCTAGACTTACTTGCACAAGAAGATCAAGTTGCATGGAAGGTGGTAAAGAAGCTAAAACAGCTGGATCAACCTTCCCTTGCAGTGTTGGCTGTAAAACCAATCCAACAGATAGGATGTTATATAGTCATGAACCAACAACACATACTAACTCGATTCAACTGTAGCTTTTTATAACAACTAAATTTACTCATCATGGAGTAACTTACTAGTAACATCTCTTCATCATCATCACCATCGTCATCATCCTCACCTTCAGCAAGAATCTCAGCACCTGATGTTGATGCTTCATCTATAAAACCTCCACCTTCCTCTGCCTCAATCGACGCTGCCAACCTTTACAAAAAATTAAATCTCAACATCTAGATCCATGCTACAATAACAGAAGGCATACATTAATACGGAGAAACATATACATTCTTACATTGCATCTAAAGCTACTTGGTCAAAACCTTTGGTGTCCGATGAATTTGTATTTTTAGCGTTCCCGACAACATCAGTCGTTTCATCTGTAATCACTCTTTTCCCTTTATCATCATTATTACTCTTTCTCTGTTTCTCTAACTCATTTGCCAATTCTTTCAACCTCATTGCCTTAATCTATATATAATCAATTCACAAAACAATCTGGTCTGATTACTACACAAAAAAGCCCTAAATTTCAGTCCTAAATACTGTAAACGAAAGTATTGATCAATAACTCACATGATTTAGAAGTAATTTTTCAGCAGTTTTACGAATTTTAGCTTGCGCATTCTCGCGCTGCCTTCGACGTGCAATTACAGTTCTCCGTTTTAACGCAGGCGTTGCACCATCAAATACAAATACAGGTTTGGTTCGTAGAAACAGTAGCTTACATATTCGACGGAAAAACCCTAATATATGAGCATTTCTCACCATTTCACCACGCTCGTCTCGCATCGCTTTCATGAATTGTACCATCCATATGCTTGCATCTGTATTAATTGAATTAATTAATTGACTAATGCTGATTAATTAAAATGTATATTATTTAAAATTGAAATTAGGTTTTGTAATAGAAAGTGAGACCGATTGCAAGTCGTTTGCCGGCTAAGGTCTCGACGGAGACACGTCGGCCGACGGGGGATAAAAGGTCCCACAGACCGTGAACTCCCATGTTATTCTACTCCTTTGCTGATAAACGATTGATTCAGTCAATGATTGCCGCCAATTTCTTGAGGGGTTATGATTTATGAAGAGCATCGGATTTTGAAACGACACCGTGTTATAATGTTCCCGCACACGTTAACTAGTTAAAGTTAACAGTACCACCGCCTTGCTTTAGTTATAACCCGACCCGATGGTCCCGACCCACTATTTTACGGGTTAAACTATTTTGTATCCAAATAAGTTTGCGTCAAGTATTTTTGTGGAAAATAATTTTGATATGGCTATGATATATGCGTTTAAAAATGTGTTTAGATGATTGAAACACATTACATAATTTAATAAGCATGTTTAAATATTACTTTTTTTAAGACAAAATCTATACTTATATTTATAAAATTATAGAAATTTAATTTAAGTGATCACGGACACAAAGATTAACTGGATAAGAGTCAAATCACTCGATGCATATCAATTAATACTTTTTTACGTATATTTATAAAATTATAGAAATTTAATTAACTAATAGTTATGAAACAATTATTTTATTTCACTATTTTTCTTTCTACTCAGAAATACTATAAAGTTAAATAATGAATTCCTTACATATATTTTCATTTTCTTTGGATACCTTCTTTTTCATAATTTTTAATTTTAACATGAAAACCGAAGGGTAACCTTTAAGTTTGTTCTTAAAAAACTTGTAAATTGAGGGGCCTATTTTGGAAATAGAAAACGAAAGGGCAGCATATGGTTATTTAAAAACATGAACCTTTTGCAATTCTGCATAACCTTAGGGGTAAATAATGTAACTTGCATAACATCAAGACTATTCAAGAGCAAGATCAATAGGATCTGGTGGACAAATCAAGTTATCAACGAACAAATTGATCAGTTCTGCAAATGGAGAATATGGAAGCCAGTAATCGCGAATTAGAAGGTTTGTTTCAAGAGAAAAAACGTGTCAAGAATCCCTTCGTTCCCATTGGTATTGATCTCTCATCAAACCCTATCTCTATTCCTTAATCATCCACAAATTTAGATTAGTTTCACGTTTTTGTGCCAAAAGAATAAAATTAAAAGTAGTTTACCTTCTTTCTTTTTTCCAGTTTCGTATTGTAGGTGAGAGATATATTACTGTAATAAATATATTTGGTCTGTTTTGTTCAGGTGCATTGGTGACAGCAGGGGTGCTTACTGCTGGTTTGATAAGTTTCAAGAAAGGTAATTCTGAGTTGGGTCAGATGTTAATGCGAACTCGTGTCGTAACTCAAGGTGCAACGGTTGCACTCATGATTGGAACTGCTATCTATTACGGCGAAAAGTTCTGATACTGAATGTTTTTCACTTTCTATGTGAACCATTCATTCTTGTTATACATAATGCAATAACACAACTGAGAATTTTCATCTCATGCTTTGCTTTTATTCAACATTTTGGAGGTTTGGTTTGAGTCCTGATTTGTAAACGCGAAAAACTTGGATGACTATACATGGTATACTTGAGGTTCAGGCCTTGTATCGACTTTGTATATGTAAGATCGAGTTTTTTATGTGCTAGTAAATTCGGCTATATTGAGCTGTTGGCTACTACCCAAATGGACACAATGAGCAATCCAATTAACTTGTGCTACATTTTAATGAAGAAACTGTACTTTATGAGGTTAAAAGCACCCATATGTTGGAGCTTCAGAATGTGAGGCTAAGAATTTAAACATACTATTATTACGTAGTAATAACTTTAATTGATTAATTAATTAGTACTTAATTACAATTTTTTAGATTTCTTATCAACCACAAAATAGAATACATAACAAACATTATTCATATATGCCATATTGTTACCTCCAAAAAAACTTACCCAATTTTGCATTTCCAATTTCTTTTTCCTCTCGAATTCTCATATTCCATCGAAAAGAAAACGTACAGGAAGCAGAGAAAATAGAGCTAGGGTTTACAAATAAAAACCAAAAGAAATGGTAGAAAGAAATCCTCTTTTGTACATTGATTAAATAATGGCATTAATAACAATATATTCAGGCCTTGATGAAGAACTAATCGATGAACCATCATTCTCAAACAGAAGAAGATATCGTTGTTTCTGGATACCATGTATGCATTGTCGGAGTCTAATGTTTTCCGTTAGATCCACCAATTGGTATTGGAATAAAGGATTAACGCCATTTAAAAAGATCAAGGAATGGTCAGACCTTATCGTTGTTCCTAAATTGAAAATGTTTATTCGTCGGCTTAACAAACAAAGGTGTACTCATGGCAAATTCCGGTACGATCCAACGAGTTATTTGCTTAATTTTGATGAAGGCGTAGGCCATTCGGAATATGATGATCCCATGTTTAAAAACTTCTCAATGCGGTATTCATCGGTTCTGGTTTCTAGCAACGATCAGCCGGCGTTCACTAGAAAATGAAGCGGGAGTTATGTTGAACGCCGGTGAATTGCTAACTTGAGCGCAGGGGGGTCAAATGTGGTGTCGTTTTTTTTTATTTAAGATGGTGCCTGGTGGTGAATTGGTTGTATTTTTAATTGTGTTTGGCGGGAAATGACATCGCGATTAAATTATGTATGATACCTTAATTATTTAAGTTTATTACTTAAAAAATGGTGTACATTACTGTATAAATCCTATGTTGATGATACAAAAAGTTGTAGAGTTTGTGATTTGTATGTGTTAATCATAGAGGGTGATGTGTTTGTAACTTGTACTATTAAAGTTTCTCATCTCAAATCCAATTATATTGTCTCAATTGCTATTGCTTGTGTTCGTTGACTCGTTGCATTAGACTCAAGTTTCACACAAGTTGAACGAGTTTCATATTCAAATTAGTCAGTTATGTATATCCGAAAATTATGTGTGCCGTTAGTTGCACCTAACTTTAGGTACAGCCAAGTTATATATATCTTACAACAATTGAAATAATATCCTCATTCTTTCTGGCTTCATGTACCATACAATTACATAATTGAGACGAAAAGGATAAAATGTTAAATGGCCCCAGGAAATATAGCTTTCTTCCAAGACATCACTTTTAAAGTCACAAGTCACTAGCAGAACAATGTTGTACCCAAAAATAAGACCACATGGATAGAAAGAAGAACAATCCATGTGCCCCACACCAACCCCACCATCCATAACCAATTTTGGAACAATGTAAAAAGTTATAAAACAGACCTTCACAAGAAAGAAAGATTCTTCATGCTGCACACAGTTCCCTCCATGGATCCACTATCACTGCACACACAACTCTACACAAAAGGATGGCCAAAAAAGAAGCAGCAGAAGCAACTAAAGCCATGATAAAAAAGTAAAAGAGAATTTGCAAAAGCAAAAGCAAAGTTTGTGGCCGTTACCTTTCTGTTATGCTGTTTAATAGTTCTAAATCTTAATCCTGAAGGCACAATGATTTTAACTTTAATGATGTTTTTTCTTGAATTCTTGAAAAAAATTGATTGATCATTGACTAATTACGTATTGATCATGATCAGGGTTGCAATACGCAAGCCATTGGACGGTAAAGTTATCATATTTTGACAATAGGAAGCTACTAAGCTATTGCTTCAAAAGCCCAAATCAATTAAAAATTTGCAGTCTTACATATGAATTCTTATACAACTAAACAAACCCATAAGATTGTAATTCAAGAAACACACATGGTTTGAATCTCCAAAATCATGACTATATCATTTTAGATTGCTAATGGTTTGCAGCTATAATAAAGTCAACTACAAAGATGCTATTTTTTACAATAGAGAACTATTCATACTCATAAAACTTTCTTTCATGTTAAGAAACACGAATAAAACTAGTATGCTAATTCATCAGTAACCCAGGCAACCAAAGAGTAAATTTATAAAGGACTGCTAATCGATAAGAAAAATAAAGACTAATTAGGATTATGAAGAACCAAATTCTATTCATGTACCCTGCATTCTACCCATCCAAGGTAATTCCATGTCAACTGAAGATGGATTATGCATTTGATTTTCTGAAGAACTTGCCAATTTCCCCCTTTTAGACCATAACCAAATCTTGGAAACGGAATAACTATCGGTTTTTGCACTGATACTTATCTTCTTCCCTTCTGTATCATCGTTAACTTTCTCATTCCCTTCTTCTTCTTCTTCAGTCTTAGCATCGTGATGAACTCTTTTGTGATTTAGAGCCAGCTTGAGACTCGTATCACCAACCACGTACTCATAAGAACCCATTGAATAACATCTTCTTGCATCCAGTTTTCTGCTACTAGTCTCTCCTGTTTCACTTTCACCTTCAGTTAATCTTCTAAACTTACCAAGCCTCACCATGAAAACACCTTTTTCAGCAACAATTTGTTCGTGTTCAGTCGTCTTTTGACCAGCAGCTAACCCACTCTCATCTTCTTCCTTCATATCATCAAATTCAAAAATCGGGTTGTCCACAGGGTTAAAAAGGGTATTTCTGCAAAGCGGACATGTCGAATTCGATTGGAGCCATGTATCTATACAGTTAATATGAAAAGCATGGCTGCAAATGGGAAGCAATCTCAGTTTATCCATCTCACAGAATTCACACAAACAAACTGCACAATCAAATGATTCCTTAGCACCCACAACCTCCTTGTACATGAAAACCGGCAATGCATCGATAAATTCTTGATCTAAGCCTGAATCATGCAAATTAAAGAGTTGTTGAAGCTGTCTTTGAAGTGTATCAGAGTTAGAGTTATCTGGGTATCTTCTATTAGGTTGAGAGGAATAGTATGAAGAGTGGTATTTATTCAAGAATCTCACTAGCAAATGAAGCAAACCAGATATGAAAAACAAGACAGCCAGTATTATTATAATGAAAAGAATAGTTGGGCTGATTTTAGTACCTAAAGAGGATGAAGAGTTTGTTGTTTTATGAATTGTAACACTAAAAGGAAGTGAATATGATGATGAAGAAACAAGAGCATCTTTCTTATAAATTTCATATTTCATCCACGACATTTTTACATGGGTATGTCTTGAAACCCATCTTTCATCTCTAAAGTCCATAAATTTCACAAATTATAGACTTAATACACCAAAAAGACCATGCCTTTTTATCTCAAGAATCAAAACCCAACTAATATAGTTGATTAGTTTTCATACCCTGAACCTACAATCTATAAAGTTACAACCTTTACCCTCAGATGTACGCATAACAGGAAGGCATCTCCCAAGAAAATTGAATTGAACACAATGCATGATAACAAAATGATTTTTTTTTACTACCCACCTTAAATCTTGAAGATGGGCACCTTCTGGTTCAGAAGAGGAGGTGTTTTGAGATTTGGTGGGGGATATAAATAAAACAAGAGAATGAGAAAACCTTAATTAAATAACAAAAATAAAGGAGATAATGAAAAGGGCAAATTTAAAGAGTAGTGATTAAGAAAACGAATACATAAGATATTGGGAGTGAAGGTATGCCGTTATATATTGGAGAAAGCAAAAGAGGATCCAAAGGGTGATAGTGACAATAGGCAAACATGATCCAAAAAATCAATGAACGAAGAAAGCCAAAAGGTTCGACTGTTCGAGGGGGTGTTGGGTTTAGGCATTTAGCTCACGGTGTCATTGTGATTAATTATAAAAGATTGTTTTAGAAATTATATTACGGAGTATATTTATTTATTTTCAAAAAAAAGGAGATAAAGTAGCTTTTCAAAGGCTAATGTAGTTGTAAGATTTATAATGTATATCAAACTAAAAATCTTGTGTTTAATGAATTTTTAGTTTATTACGAGTACTAATTATGTATCGAACACATTATTAAAAAATATGATAAATTGAATACACTAACAACGAATAATAATATCATTACATATAATGGAATTACTGATAATGAAAGTCCGATTAGTTCGATATACACTTTGAATGTTAAATCGATCAAGTTTTTAGTTCCAAGGTTATTGTTGATTGAAAATTGATTTTTCGAACCATTTCGGACTAGTTTCTTATGAGTATTTGGGCCGACATGCTTGAAAATTGAAATGAGGGACCATCCATTGAGCATTAAATGGGCTTGGGTCAGATAGTGGGACGGGCTTTGTACCCAATACTTTATGGACAATGATTCACATTAGTTTGAAAATATGTTACAATAGTATAAGATTTATTAGAACAATGTGTAATTAATCAAAGATTTAAACTAAGAATAAAAGAAGAAAAAATGGTTCTAAATAACACGTTGAGTGCAATTGTGTGATTACTCTTTACATTGTAATGTTATATTAGTTGTCAACCTGTCGTCATAACAAAAAATGATTCACATAAGCTTTAAAACAATTTTTTTTTTTTTTTTTTTTTTTTTTTTTTTTGCTCTTTTTAAGTCAATCAAAATATATTTCTTTTTACAATAAATTGGTACTTATAATTTATTCATACTGCTCTCCAGAATAGACTTCAATTTTTGCCTATTAATTATCCTACATATCATTTTTAACAACAAAGTATTGATCAAAGTCACGAAACCTATAAGTTGTTTAACTTTAACATAAAAATCTGAAAAAAAAATAAAAAATAAATCAAAAGATGTAGATATAGCAGATGTGCATTATTCTGAAACAGAGTAAGTTTTACCATTTTTGGCTAAGATCAATTTTATCTCATATTATCCATAAAAAGTAGTATAAAACTAATTATAGGTTAGAAAAATATGTAAATTTGCCCAATTTTTATTTTTATTTGATTTGTACAAAATAATAAATAATATATATCTACGACCCTTATAAAGAGTTTACCTTTTCAACCTTAAACTTACACATGAAAGATCGAAAATTACAATATTACACTTAGATTGGTTTTAATAATATGAAAATCCTTGCATTTAATTTAGATAATTAAGAAATTTTCAATATACAATTAAAAAATAGAAAATAAGGTAATTTATTATTTTAATCGACTTTCAAGTAATCATAAATCTTTTATGAAATAGTAGTGTTTACTGTGTAGGTTACATATATTTCAAGTCTATCCGACCTTAAATCAACTTTTGAAAATGATGCTATTATCAAGTCATAATTTTTATCATCGTAATTACATTATTTATTCGACCTAAAAGTGGTTATTTACATCAATTTCATAATATAAAATCACATCATATTTATTGATTTATTGAATGTCCGTCGCATTGCGCGGGTAAATTACTAGTATATATATATATATATATATATATATATATATATATATATATATATATATATATATGTATATGTATTATATAGTAAGAGGTTCTAATGAAAACCACTTCAAAGTTGAGAACTTGTGAGAACCACAAAAATACATGATTGTTCATATGTGTATAATGTCAAAATATATATAAAAATGTTAATAAGAAACGATGAAAACCTTGAAAACTTACATGATTGTTCATATGTGTATAATGGCAAAATATGTATAAAATTGTTAACAAGAATCGATGAAAACCTTGAAAACAAAAAAATTATGTGTTATAATTTATTTTAACTAACTTTAACCCATTTGTTCACATATGAACTGTTCAGTTGTGAACACATGTGTTTTTACGTATTTTTATATATAATTTTGTGAGTTTGATATTTTTTAGTTTTTTCATTCGAACAAATATAAATGTTCACATGTGTATAAAGTTAATCACATGTGAACAATCACATATTTTTGTGGTTCTCACAAGTTCTCAACTTTGAAGTGGTTCTCATTTGAACCTCCCACTATATATACATACATACATACATATATATAGGAGTGGGATAAGGAGATAAGGTTTTTTAGGGAGAGAAGAGGGAGAATTATTTTTTATTACTATGATTTAGTATTTTTATTATAAAATTCAATTTTTATTTACTATAAAATTTTGAATCATAGCAACAAAAGACTAAATCTTATCAATAAAATATTGAATCAAAGCAATCAAATATAGAATTATATTAATAAAAATTTGAATCATATCAATAAAGTATTGAATCATAGTAATAAAAAATCATTCTCCCTCTTCTCTCTCTAAATTTTCTTCTTTTTTGATCCTGTTAATATATATATATATATATATATATATATATATATATATATATATAAGTTTTTAAACCCGTATATACACACGGGCCACTTAACGTAAACGTAAACATGTTTTTTTTATATTTCCAACATAAATATTAATTTTGGTAACTAATATAATAATGATGATTTTATATTTAATTTGACTTATGGGCAAACTTACATTCGTACTCTACGGATTTTTATTATTAGTAACCAATAAATACTAAATATAAATACAAATGGGTAAATACAGTCCTTTATAACTACGAATTTTAGATTAGTAATGCATCTCTAAGTTAATCATTATTATTTATGATGTCATTGTATCCTAAAATTTTAGTCAATTTATCAAAATTAAACAATTTAATTGATTAATTAAGTTTTTAATGACATCATCATATGAAACGTGCACATATCAAACGTGCAAATGTGAACAAAAAAATATAAATTTAATTTTAAAGTGATATTTTCTCAAATTATTTTGTTTTTAACTTTAATTTACATCTATATACAAATGTGATTGAATCATTAAACACGTGGTTACGAATCTTTTTAATATATATATATATATGATGAACTTCAAAATTGACTGAGATAAAGGTGGGAACAGTGTTTGAGTTGTCTATTCAATACTGATTTGGTGTATATATGGCGCTATACACACATATACATACACCTCTGTGTTTCAAAGTTTCCTAAATGGTTTTTCCTTCTTCGTCATTATCCTGATCAATGCACTATCAGCTTTGACGATTCGTTACCTAAACTTTAATTTCTACATATATTGTCATTTTGTATTATTATTTTCTCTACAGGAACAATGGCTGCTAGGAAAATGTCATCGGTGCTTTCATTTTCTTACGCGCCTGCTCTCTTACGATCCTTAGGTATAAGTATCTTTTGTTAATCAATTATTTACTTTCATTTCTGTTTTTATGATTAAGATCGTACGATCACTTTCATTTTGGCTGATTGTTATTCATCGACGCCTTTTTATGCTGTTGAATTCTACAATTTCGTTAGGTTTTGCGTAGGATTTTGAAAAATCAAGTAATCTTAATTTGACTTATTGTTGGGGTGAATGATTGATTTAGTGAAATTATTAACAAATCAAAAGATTACACCTAATGATAATGAAATGTGGGCATCTTAATTAATAACAGTTATGAGTTTTGTTGCCTAATCTTGCAGCTGTTAACATGCACATTTTTTATTTTAACTGTTATTTACTGAATTTGGAGATCAACTGCATAATTCAGGCCATTACTCTAGCAGAGGCACTTGCATTTCTGTTTCAAGGTTTAGTACATCTGCTGCGTTAGAGGAACCTATAAATCCACCTGTTAAGGTTGAATATACCAAGCTCCTTATCGATGGCCAGTTTGTCGATGCAGCGTCAGGTATGCTTTCATACATTTAATCGTGAAAATATAATGTGTATTTTGTTGTTGTGGAACTCATTTTAATGATCTTGAACCATCTGTACCTCAGGGAAGACTTTTCCTACGTTGGATCCAAGAAATGGACAACTTATTGCAAATGTTGCTGAAGGTGATGTAGAAGATGTTAATCGTGCAGTGTCTGCAGCACGGAAAGCATTTGATGAAGGCCCTTGGCCTAGAATGACAGCTTATGTAAGCTTTCTGGTTTTTTATATATTTCTAGGCTGTTCTTTCCAAGAAATGTTTATTATACTGTTTTTTAAATTTATAATATTTTGTGTATGTTATCAGGAAAGATCTCGAATATTGCTGCGTTTTGCTGATTTGGTTGAGAAGCATGTGGATGATACAACAGCGCTTGAAGTTTGGGATAATGGGAAGCCATATGAACAGGCAGCATCAGATGAAATACCTCTGTTTATTCGTCTTTTCCGGTATTATGCTGGTAAGAGGCGGTTTAATCACAAATATTAATCAACGGGATAAAAAATGAAATTTGATTTTGTTGATGTCCTTGTGAGTTAGATTATACAATTTTTAAAAGGCTAAACATTTTGGTGCTGTTACTATTGCATAGGCTGGGCCGATAAAATCCATGGCCTTACAATTCAGGCTGACGGGCCACATCACGTTGAGACCTTACACGAGCCAATTGGTGTTGCGGGACAAATTATACCTTGGAACTTCCCTCTTCTGATGTATGCTTGGAAGGTTGGGCCTGCATTGGCATGTGGTAACACCGTAGTGCTTAAAACTGCTGAACAGACACCATTGTCTGCCCTCTACGTGTCAAAGCTTTTCCATGAGGTAAAAATTATTTTGTAACACTTAAATGTGTATGCTAGGATTTAATTGGTATGCTTATTCTCGTCTGGGTTAACAGGCAGGGCTTCCTCCTGGTGTGTTGAATATTGTGTCTGGTTATGGTCCCAGTGCTGGTGCTGCTCTTGCTAGCCATATGGATGTGGATAAGGTTTGTATGAGAATGGAAGCTAGTAATGGATGGATAATATGTATTGCTTACATCAATGTTAACTTCATAGGATTTTGATCGATATGCAGCTTGCTTTCACGGGATCCACCGGGACTGGACAAATTGTACTTGGATTAGCTGCAAAAAGTAATCTCAAACCAGTGACTTTAGAACTCGGTGGTAAATCTCCTTTCATTGTGTGTGAGGATGCCAATGTTGATGAAGCTGTTGATCTGGCGCATGCTGCTCTGTTTTACAATCAGGTTCGCATCTGATTAAATAACATAGAACTACATTTTATTATTGGAAAATGACTTGGTTTGACTGTGCTGCTATTTGCAGGGCCAATGTTGTTGTGCTGGATCACGTACATTTGTACACGAACGTGTTTATGATGAGTTTTTAGAGAAAGCATAGGTCAAAGCTATTAAACGTGTGGTCGGTGATCCCTTTAGGAAGGGTGTTGAACAAGGTCCCCAGGTATTGCTTCTCATAATTAGTACTAAACATATTACAAACTTGTTTTTTCACTTCAAACTGGAAATCCTTTTGAGAAAGTTTAAGGTGTTATCTTATTTTGTGTTTCTTGTCGATACTCCAGGTTGATTTTGAGCAATTTGATAAGATCTTGAAGTACATAAGATCTGGCGTTGACAGTGGTGCTACCCTTGAAACTGGAGGTGAAAGATTTGGCTCTAATGGATACTATATTCAACCCACTGTTTTCTCAAATGTCCAGGTAATATTTTCAACCACCATGTGATAAATATGACCTGTTTTAGTGTATTTCAATTGAGTATAAGTGTTATTTTTGGTTCTTCCAAGTAGGATGATATGCTTCTAGCAAAAGATGAGATCTTTGGACCAGTACAGTCGATTCTCAAGTTCAAGTGAGATCATTTCCAAAGAAATTATGGCCATTTCAGTTTTTCTAATCTATTTCATATTTACCAATTTTTTTATAAAACAGGGATATCAATGAGGTGATTCAAAGGTCAAATGCATCTCCATTTGGACTAGCTGCAGGTGTCTTTACACAAAAGCTTGACACTGCTAATACCCTAACCCGTGCATTGAAAGCGGGAACTGTGTGGATCAACTGCTTCGACATATTTGATGCTGCAATTCCTTTCGGTGGCTACAAAATGAGCGGGCATGGTAAAGAGAAGGGAATTTACAGCCTCAGTAACTACCTGCAAGTTAAGGCTGTTGTTACTCGTCTGAAGAACCCTGCATGGCTGTAGTTCTGTATTTCTTTTCTTTGTTCGTTTCATGGTGAAGTATTATGCGTACTTGACTACCTCCTATCTTTGTTCATGTTATCACTTATATGGTGCTGAAAATTGTTCAATCTTATGATAAAACTTATGTCTGGAAATTTTGTCTACCTTATTATTTCTTGTTTCAGATGTGAGAATTTCGTGTAAATGTAACAGGTGGCACATGAAATTGAACTAGGTAATTTTTATAGGTATTTTTAAAACGCCAAAGAATTCCATTGGAGGAAGTCGAATCCACGACCTCTTGTATAGGTAAGTTTCTGTTCTTTCTGTTATTATCTGAACATGTTATCGTCTTATACAGGTCGTCAAGTTAAGTGGGTTGGGTTAAGAAATCAAGTAAGAACACCCATGCCGGAATTAGATAGCTGGTTTCTGAGAGTCATCATATATATTAAATTGGGCGAACTTGGTTGGTGATGTTAACCCAAGTCTGTCATCAAACACTTTAGTTTGGTGGTATCTGACCTCATGTTATAGGTGATAGTTGTTATGGATTCAGTTACCCCTCTTCCCATTGCATTTATATAAATAACATTAAAAGCCATCACCCATCAACCAAATTCATTCGTGGGACAATGAGTCCCATTTAATAATTCAACTCCCTGTACGTCAATCACCATCTTAACTAATTGTTACCTGTAATGACCGGAAGAGACTGATGCTGATTATCAAAGTGTACCTTTAACGCTTAAAATAGGAAACATCATATTTTTCTTAGTGATCTGATTTAACATAGGAGATGTACTTAGTCTGAGTGATTAGATTTTTACTATGTGTATAGTAAACCATGTATTACAAATCTATGCCTCTTCATTACTCCTACCCAAGTTTCTACCAGCCTGCAACTCGTTTATGAGTTCATTCAGCGTCTGCCAAGACGACCCACCTTCCGCCATAGCTTCCTTTGCAGCCAAACCAACCTCCTTAACCTTCTCCGTCGCATCTTTTCCCATTTCTCCCTCCATTAACTCTTTTATCATCTTCTTTAACCCATCTGACGTCACAAACCCCCTGACCGACCCATCACATGTCTCGACCCGTAACCCTATCTTAAGCTCCTCCGCAACCATCCTTGCGTTTAGCGGTTGCTCAGCCATCATCGGCCATGCTAGTATTGGCACTTCGGCACATATGCTCTCCAAAACAGAGTTCCAACCACAATGGCTTAAAAACCCTTTCACACTTTCATGCTTCAGAATCTCCATTTGGTCAACCCATTCTCTTACAATCATCCCTCTTTCTCCCACTCTTTCTTCAAGCTCATCAATAACATTTGTCTCATACTTCCTCATTACCCACAAGAAATTCACTTGAGATTCTTCCAAACCCTTAGATATTTCTTCCAACTGTTTTGTTGAAATCTCTGCTTGTGTACCAAATGCTACGTATAGAACCGAGCATTTGTCAGCTTGCTTTTGGTTTAGCCACTCTATCCATTTGGGCTTCTGATCATCAGCGATCGTTGGCAGCTCAGCCAAAGAAAGGGGTCCTACACACCAAGCTTTAGGCTTAGCCTCGCTATTCAAATAGTCTAAAAACAATGGCTCTAGCTCATAAAAGCTATTCGTAATCAGGCCATAGCTATTCGCTGAGGCTATCCCCGTCTCCATTATGAAGTCGAGGTAAGGGCCCCTCGGATCACGCTGATTAAAAGGCTCATCAAAGTCTTTCCTAGTGACCTTGATCCATGGGAACTTTTTCAGTGTGATTAACTCATCATCTGACTCAGGTCCGGACAAGAGCCGATTTAAAACCACTTCTCTACTCACAGCCCCTACATAGCTATTCATACCATAAAACGCTAACCGAGGGATCCCAAACTTATTAGCAGACACAAGCGTCCAACCAAGAAAGCCATCAGAAACAATACACATGACATTTGAGAGACTGCTAAGCGCTTGCTCAAAGTAAGGCTGCATAAGCTTTGTTGCAATGGCAAAGTGTCTAAAGAGTGAAATAGAAGGTAGTTTATCGGTACTCTCTATACCTTGAGGTATTCCTTCGATATCATTAGGAAATGGAAGGTCTAGTATAGAAGTAAAACTACAATCAGTTGCAAGAAACTGTGCAATAAAAGGTTTATTAGCTTTGGTGGTGAAAACGGTGACCTTAATTCCACGAGCCACGAGAAGTCGAGCTAAATGAAGTAATGGGATGGTATGGCCTTTGGACATGAATGGAAACAATACAATATGATGAGGGGAGTTTGTTGAATCAATTACAGGAAGTGGTGAAGTCATTTTTGTGTGGTGTGTTTGTTATTGCATGGTTGATGGTTAAAAAGACCAAATGGACTAGAGACGTGACAAATGAATACATACATATATAAATATACATGAAAGTTGGATGACGACATTTGTGGATGCGTGCATTTCATTTCATGGTATAAAGGCAAAATTCATAAAGTAATATATATCTATAGAGATCGCTGCATGCGGAATTGGTAACGTACACCAATATATCCCGGTTGTATTTTTCCTACCACTATTTGTGGCCTTTGTTCTTTCGAGTACGACAAACTTACATGGATTTTACATCTGTAATGTTAAAACTTAAAAGGAATAAAAATTTTAAATTTTCTTACATACACATAAATAACCAGTTCTTACATTAGTACGTGTCTAATGTTTCGTTATTTGAGATTCTTAGCTAGAGCATGTTATAATAATGAGTAATCACACATGATGGTTTTAAAAGCAATACGTAAGAAGTAATTTATAATGGAAATAAACATTTTAATTTTGGAAATTCTATAAAATATAGAATTTAAAATACTACACAGAAACACTAGCTAGCTTTCAAAATGTTAGAGATTTGTCTCAGGATTTTGTCGATTATAGAAAACGTAGTTTAACAGAAATTGGTGGTTATTAGTCATGTTTCCAAAATGTGTTTTTAATGATCACCTAAAAAGTTGTTAATCACTATTTTACGTTTACAGGGGAGTGTTAATCATTCTTTATTGTAGGAAGTGCATGAATGATCTTTTTGATTTTTAATTTCAACATATTTACACTTTTTGCAAAAAAAAAATGTTAAAATTATTAAGATTTTATCCTCTTTAATATTGGATGTATTTAAAAAAAAAAATCTAAAGTTGTGTATCACAGCTTTTATGTGTGACTAGCACTATACCCACGCAAAATAGCATGTGATTATTTATATTTGTGATGCTTGATTATGTTTTCGCTTTCTGACAGTTACTAAAAAAGAATTACAGATAATACTCAAGTTAATATTTATGAATTGTATTAAAAATATTTATATAGTTAAAACTGTATAATTAAATATAAAGATTAGTTACTATAAAATTTAAATGAACGTTTTAATTTTGTCAAGTAATTTTAGTTCATGATCAAACAATTAGTATTAATAGACTTCTATAATTAGTATGGTAAGGGTAATTTAGACTTTAGACATTGTTTAGTCTAATTTTTAAAACAATGTTAGAGATGCTTTATATATAGTTAAGATTAAGATACTTTGATACACATTAAATTTTTTATGATGTGTATTACATATTTTTTTTAAAAAAAATTAGCTCATATTAATGAGCATAAAATTCTAATAATTTTAATATATTTTTTTAATCAAAAAAGTTAATTAATCTTAAAGTTAAAAATAAAAATGTTTGTTCCTACCGTTCCCACCATAAAAAATATTCTTATTTGAACATTCCCCTACGTTTATACGAACATAAATTAAAATTAATACTTTTTACAATGTTTTACATATATGCTGTAATATTTCGTAAGTGTCTATACACGGAGTAAATACGTTCATTTTAAACCGGTTTCATTATGATTTTCGAACTAGTGTGAACTAGTCGATCGGTTTTCCGGTTTAACCCGGTTGAACAAGGAACCGGATCGAAAAAAACCGATTTTCAACTAATTTTTTTATTTTTATACTTGTAAACTTGATTTATTTTACTATTCGTTATTACTTTTTAGTAAAAATGAAATGAAAGTTGTCAAATTTACTTGAAAAGAATTTATATATTAAAAGTTTTCATATGTTTTATTGTATTTATTTATATTTTTTTCATTAGTTTTAAGTATTTAATAACTAAAATTAATATTATATAGTTCAATTGTTCAAAGTGGTTCAACCGAAACCGAACCTCTAACCGGTTCGACTAAAAAACTTGTTTTTAAAACATTAGTGAATTGGCGTAGTCATCATATTTATAAAGTGTCACGTCAACAACTAATATGTATGAGTATTTCAGTTTATTAGTATAACTTCTAGAAGATCGAGTAGAAAATATCACAAATGAATGCGAAATTTGGAAAGTAATTAGTACGTTGTCATGGATGTTGATTTGTGGTCACACCTAACTTGGGTAACCAATGTCCTGACTGCATTATTTATTATTTATATAAATAAAATGATAATGAAATGATGATTGGGTTCTTGAATCGTTAAAGTAACAATAAACTATAGGAAATTTTTACATCGCATGACACAGATTGCGTCTCAACTTTATGTGTTTCGCATATACTTTTTAAATATATATTTAATTTAATTTAACATTACTTATTCTACTAATATTATATGTATAATTAAAGGGACTTTGTTCTAACGGTACGTGAGTTGTACCTTAAGTTAGGGGTCGTAGGACTTACTTTTATAAAAGAATATATATATATATATATATATATATATATATATATATATATATATATATATATATATATATACATATATACATACATATATACATACATATATGATAGAGTATTAGAACGGAAAGATCCATTAGATAATGAACGATCGGTTCTAAGCCATATATATATATATATATATATATATATATATATATATATTCAATGAATAAGAAACCATTAGAACTAAGTTTACTGGGCTGTTTAATTTGATGGTTGTTAAAAGGCCCAAAATAACAAAAACCCTAAATCTGGATACATGTTCTCTCACGAAACAACATCACTGGTCATCTCTTCTTTGATTCATAAAGCACAACCACCATTATTATAATTAATATACAACATCGATCATCTTTATGTCGGATACTCATAGTCACAGTCCGTTGGGTAGGAATATGAGTCATTAATGGCTTTCGAGATGAGTGAGTGCGCATATCTATAAATGAAAGCGATTCGAATGAATTACTTATCGCAGTCAAAGCCAATAGTGAAGGTCAGGAGAAGGCCTCCTCCCAATACCAGCTGTCTACACATTGTTCTTATCATATTTTTCTTGTAATAAACTTATTTTGTTAGTGAATGATATGTGTTGCGTATTTTATTGGTCGACTTTATTATAGAGTATCATGAAGGGATTTTAAAGGTATTTTATTGGTTAATATATTGTAATTATTACACCTTTTTAAATTTGGTAGCAATTTTGTAAGTCGAAATTTCAATTGGGAAGGATGAATTATTTTAGCTATATAACTAGCATTGAAATCTGTAACTAGCATTGAAATATGTGTACACACAAGATGTTAAATTTTTATTTATTTTTTATAATTATGCAAAACAATGTATATAATTAAATTCTAACATTTGATCTCATTTCAAAATTTTGAAATGAAACTTAAAAATAAATTATTTATGGTTGGATGTATATATTAAGCAATTTAAATTGAAAAAAAAATAATCCGATAAAAAAAATATTGATAAAAAAAAGAAAAAATTTCATGTCTTTAACTACAAGCATATATAAGAAAATATTATAATAGTTAAAAGTTGTCAATTATACTCAAATAATAAAATATTAACTTCAAAGTTATCTTAATACGATAAAATAACTTTTTTCCAATTATTATTATTACCTGTACAAATTAGAATATAGTGAAAATTAAAATATATTATAATTATAGATAATAATATAATAATAATAAAGTAATTATGTATATCTTTCAAAAATATGGAATAGAGTAGTATTTGATTTATAAATCAAACTTCATGCTTGTCACATTACATAGTATTCTTCATTTTCTATTTTTACTTATTGTTTGTTTTGATTTATTTAATAATATAGTTAAATTAATTGTTTAGATTTCTTTTATTAAAATTGAAAAGTTTAAGATGCCTACTTATTATAATTATGTGAAATTGAAGGACCTAATTGACTAATTGAAAATTCTTAATTGATAACATCATTAATGTATTTCATATATATAATTTAAGATAGTTAAATGATATATTAACTATATAAGTGATTAGTTTAATTTATATTTTTTAATATTGCTTTCATTGTAACTTGTTTATTATTCTTATTCAGTATTAAAAAATGAATGAATTAATTTCAAGTACGTCATCATTAATAACAAATATTCAACTACGTCACTATTTATCATCTCATTTTGTGTCAAATTCGATGTAACAAATATTCAAATACAAGTTAACTCAAAATTTATATAAATTAAGTTAGAACTATATGATTTTAGAGCAGTATTATAATAATAACATATTTTTATTATTTTTTTCTTTCTTGACTAATTAAGTTAATTTTAGCGGATTATTATGTAAGTTTAGACACTCACATTATAAGAATGTCTAACCAGATAAAAAAAATTGTTTGATAATTAATAATTGTAATAATTAATTCAACCAAGAATGTAAGTTTAACGATTCATGCTTCAACGTGTGGGGTAAAGGGTATGTTTGCCAAAACGAGCTGTAGGATGTAACTGTAGCTGTAGGTTGTAGCTGTTAGTAGTAGTTGTAAGTTATAGCTTTTAATTGAAGCTGTAGGCTGTAAATATATTTTTCTAAATATGTTTGGTAAAGTAGCTGTAGCTGTAATTGAAATGAGTAAAATGACAATAAAGGACAATGATAAAAATAATAAAATTAAATGGTATATATATTTAACATAATAATTCATAATATAAATAACTAAATTATTTATATTTTGGTTAACATATTCGCTTTCTTATAATTAGGTAATATTATAAAAAATATGTATAGTTAATAGTTATAATATGAAACTACTATATTATAATAATATTAAATAATATGTATCGTATATGTATAAAAATAATATAATAAATTTAACTAAATATAAATTTGACAAATAATATTTTAGTGTAAAAACGATAATGATTCAAGTATCACTTCTTAATATCAAAAATATATGTATATGTATTAAATATTTTGATACAATAATGATTATGAGTTGATGTATTACATACTATATTTCGCGTAGTATTAATGTTTTGACCAAAAATTACCAAATATAATTCCGTGATCAAATTAGTAAAGTGGGGTAGAGTGCTTAAGTGATTTTCAAGATATTCAAGTTTTAGATTGATAAACAATCGATATAAAGTAAGTATATTAATCAAAACGTTAAGTAAATGTAGTCGACACAAGGATATACAAGGAAAACCCTTGATCTTGTTAGATCGCCGGCACAAAACCTCGGGAAGGAACAATCGTTCCTTGCCTTTGTTACTTTTATAAATCAAAATCGAGATAATACAAGCTAAGAGCACAATATGATCGATCTAAAGTGTTTATTGTAACACCCTTCTCTTTATATTCTATAAAATATTCTTTCATATCGGAAGCGTAGGTCAAAACATATATTGCATTATTAACATTCATAAAATGTACATATATATATATATATATATATATATATATATATATATATATATATATATATTGTTTAAAACATCGTACATAACCAGGTGCTACATAATTTCAACATTCATTTAAGTTATTAAAAACATATCAGAGTTGCCAGCTGGTCAAACATTCTTTTCAAACATAATCTTCCTACCCGTCCATATCAATCATGACCTGCAGGGATTAAGGTGGGGGATTAGCACAAAGCTAAGTGAATGAATGTGAAACTAACAGTTCAACTTAGCATAACAATCTGTTTACATCAATTAATCGTAAACACATATCGTCAAAGAGGATCGGTGGTTTTTGAGGAACCCTACTGCCGCGGTGGCCCTCAAAGAACGCTTATCACAATCTGTATTGGCCTATACAGAATATACCGATAACTTGATATTACCATTGCACGACACATGTTTTAATACAACACATGTACAAACCATGTATCTGTAATAACCAAGTCCAACAATCTGTTGACCTCTTTAGTAACAACCAATGCCCGAAGGCCACATTGCACGTAGATTCATAATCAGCAAATCAGACTAAACAATCTATCGATTATATCTACGTTTACTTGTTGCAACCAAACCGTTAGAACCAAATCAAACTTGTGAGTTCCAGATCCACTCACCTGTCAGTCTCAGTCCAACAACTCAGAAGTCTAATGTTACTGAGTCTTCTGCTGATCCGAGAATACAACAAATAATGAGTTAGTAACTCATTCCATAATCATATAACATATTTCAATACATGGTATCGAAATGACAAACAATTTCCAAGTTATAACAATGCACTTATATAATTATTTACTCAATCATCATAATAGCATATTTATGCGAACAAGCAAATCCCTGAAGTCTAAGAAAACAAACGTTCAATCCGAAGTGAAACCAGAAAATCCCGAAACGAGGTTTAAAACTAAAAAATGCCATTTTCGACCCTTAGATGACCCGAAAGGCCAAAAACTGCCTAGGCTCTTAGATTAGAGCCTTGATTATTGGGTCGTTTTTGAGTGACCATGCGAATTTCTACCCAATCCGAGTTAGTGAAATTTGTCACTTAGTCACTTGCGCAATTTCAAAATTTGCAAAACAATATTTTAAAAATCTCAGTTCGCAGCAATGTTCAGTTCGCAGGGATCTCGGTTCGCTTCGCAGCAAACTCAGTTCGCAAGACAAAATCTCAGTTCGCAAAACTCAGTTCGCAATAACTCAGTTCGCAGGGCAACTCAGTTCGCTTCGCAATCAAGCACTGCGAACTGAGTTCATCTTCAACCTGCGAAGTTCGCTACTGCAACCCAGAATTCACGAACTTTCTTCTTCTAATACTCACAAATTCGACTTCCTATCATTCTAACAAGCTTTCTAACAACTCATATACATTAAATATCATCATATAACATCTTTCAAGCTTCTTTTTCACAAATAATTCATGAATTGGTTATTTTCATAAAAACAAATTATAACTCAAATACTCACAAGAACAAGATGATGATGATATGAAATTCGATTTTCTAATCTTGAATCAAAATCAGTTTGCTATCAATTGATTAAATGAACTTGTGAGCTTGACCATAGGTTATGAAATGAGAAAATGAGGTTAGGAAAGTTTACAGAAGGTTTGAGAACATATATATGTATATATATATTAATCTAACCCAATACCATTACAATTTTAGTTCCCTTCTTAATCTATTGTCTGGAACCTAAAACCATTTTGGGAGAACTAACTATTTTATTTTACCGTCAACTAGATTAGTTTAAAACAATGATTTATGTATTAGTCATAATAACTCATTTATCCTTTTGACTAATATTATCAAATAAACATAATAATACTAAAATATTCCTAACACATTAAATAATAAATTTAAAATTAGGAATTTACCCGTATATTACTAGGCTCTTAGGGTGGATGTTACATTTATGGTGAAGAAAAATGATGAATCGGTGAGGTAAGTGAGTAAATCTGCAGAAAAGTAGTGTTAGTTTAGTGATAAAGTTGTGATTCAGTGTTAGGAGTGCGTAAGAAGTGTCCTCTAATCGATCATATGCCTCATTTATATACTAGATACAATATAACAGAAATTTCAAAATATCCGGGATCCTCCGGTCTTCAACAAAGAATCTGCTGACTATCCCGAAATATCCGGGATCACCCAGGGCTCTCCTTGACTTGTTATTTCACACGTTTACTTGTTTCCGTTTGAATTTGAAGTAGTCTTGGTCTATATATCATGGAGTCAATAAGTCACGTTCAAGTCTTCATATGACCTGGTCAAAATAAATAAGCAAACGAAGCAAGAGCATATGATCCCGGAATACTGAAGATCCGGGATCCTGAATGTATCCGAGATCCTAAACGTGTTCGGGATCTTGAACACCTATAAAATATAATGACATCCTTATTCGAGATCCTGCATTCTAGACATAAAAATTAGCCCACAACAACTAATATGAACATGTCCACTATTACTTTGAAAATTGTTTATAATATTTATTTTGAGGGACGTCAGTATTATTAATTATTAATTATTAATTAGGTTTAATTCCTTATTAATTTATTGAAAACAAAAAGGACAACAACTTTGAAAAATCATTTGGATAACTAGTGCTTATAAACTAACTAGTCTCAAATGACGAGGGCAATCATGTAAATATATTCATTAAAAGCTCTTTTCAATTTTCAAAGCTTGTAGGATTAACTTTTCATTTACAAGCTTTTTGGAGCTTTTAAAAGAAATTAAAAGCTCAAAACTCTTTTATCCAAACGAAACTTTTAAAAATGAAGAACTTTTCAATTTGAAAACAAAAAGTTAAAGCTTCAAAAAACTCTTAAAAATTCTTTCCCAAACACACCCAAAGTCCCCTCGCGTATGTAGCTATACACTCCCCATCAAAAACTACCAAATACTTGTCTGTTTGGATTTCATCAATGATATCATTCAATGTACGCCAACCTGCACATAATGCCATAACTTTCTTTGCAGGAATAACACATAATTAATATCGTAAATCATTTTCTAATAATCAAACACTTTACAAAACATTACATCGAGCATTGATTAGATAATTTTGAAAAGTTAGAACACCGAATTAAATTGGAGTAAATATTTTTGATAAAATAATCTAAATAGCAAGGTTCATATCTGATGCATATATATCTTTATTTAACTTTTCATGTGTTTCCAAATCGTTCATAACCTTTCCTTTATAGTGGCACATACTACTGATTTATGACCGGTCACATTATTGATCGATCAGCGGCCTGAAAGCATATTGTGAGTTCCACCACTGAGCGATACATGAATAATCCCCCACACGACTTTTCGCTATTCCGCAATCCATCATGATACGACTTAAAGATAGTGCACTAGTATGATCGCACACCAGACTATTGATATACAGAGGGAAATTGTAATACCTTATAAAACTAGTTTACACATCATAAGGTACGACTAATTATGACTAAAAAATATTATAATTTACTTGCATTACCTGTTTGAAGTACATTAAAAATGATATAATTAATAAAAATAATTTTAAACATTTCACTTGATTTGAATCATAAATTGAATAATATTTAACGAAACAAAACCTTTTGTAGCTCTAGCTAACTTTAATCGAGTTGAATAATAAAATAAAACCAGCTGCGATACTAGACATCTGGAATTATTTATTATTTAATTTAATACTGTAGATCAACAGTGTTTTTATGAGTTGCTTTTATAAACTTCTAGAACAACAGAAAGTAAGAGGTTTGAGAATTGTGTTCCGATCGACGAGCAATAGTGTACGTGATCGATGTGTTTCCTGTTACGATAAAGGGCCCCACCCATAGCCATAGCCAATTGCAATCCATGCATATGCATTTTAAACACCGACTGATCACGGTTGTCACTGTTAAATTAAATGTGTGATGTTACATCATTTCATTGTTTTGTTTGGCTCACAATATTCTTCTAGAAACATGAGTTACAATAATTTAAGTGTCATAACTTTTGATTTAGACCGACAGTCAAATATTTCGATTTCTTATCAGGAAAAGTTTGCTTACTTTTACTGCTTAAAACTTATAGTCCAACCACGTACGTAATTTTGTTGCATGCCAAAAAAATAAATTAGTCAAAAACATTAAAAAGGCTTGAAAATTTCCATCTAGATATAGATTTATAGAAGTATAAATATACTAATATCGGTGGCCTAAACATATATAAAATCTCCACGATCTATTCTTCTTGCATAACCATGGCCTCCAAAACTCCGTCGTCACTTCACGTCGTTTTATTTCCATTCATGGCCAAAGGCCACATGATTCCACTTTTCCAACTAGCGCGCCTCCTTCTCCACAGTAACGCCACCGTTACTCTCTTCACGACACCCGCCAACCACCCTTACGTAACCGCCTCTCTTTCCGACACACAAACCACCATCATTTCCATCCCATTTCCGGACAACATCCCCGGTGTCCCTTCGGGTGTCGAGAGCGTAGACAAACTCCCTTCAATGTCCCTCTTTTTTCTTTTCACTTCTTCCACAAAATTGATGCAACCTTATTTTGAAAAAGCCGTCCAGTCACTGAAACTGGCAGTGAGATTTATGGTCACTGATGGTTTCTTTGGCTGGACGCTGGAGTCAGCTAACAAATTTAATATACCACGACTCGTTTATTATGGAATGAGTAATTTTGCTATCACCGTGAGCAGCGTCATCTCTCAAAACAGGAATTTATTCCATGGAAAATCTGAAAGTAATCAGGTCGTTGTCCCCGAATTCCCGTGGATGAAAGTGACTAGGAGTGAGCTTGATGATGTGTCAAACGGTCGTGATGTCAATAGCCCTCAAGCTGAATGGACGCAAGAAATAATCCTAGCAACCAAGAAAAGCTATGGCTTGGTTACCAATAGCTTCTTTGAGCTCGAACCAGAGTATTCAAATTACTGGAACTTGAAATTTGGACCAAAATCATGGTCTATTGGTCCTTTTTGTCTTGATCAGAAATTGACCAAGACCAGAAGTTTGTCCATCCAGAAACCCTCATGGATGGTTTGGCTGGACAAAAAACTTGAACTTGGAAGTCCAGTTCTATACGTGGCATTCGGATCACAAGCCGAGATATCACTTGATCAAATTGAACAGATCAAGCTCGGGCTTGAAAGATCCGAAGTCAACTTCTTGTGGGTAATGAGAAGAACCGAAAAAGGGTCTACTTTAGGGTTCAATGATGGGTTTGAAGAGAGAGTGAAGGAGAAAGGGATTGTGGTTCGAGAATGGGTGAATCAAAGGGAGATATTAGAGCATGAGATTGTGAAGGGGTTTTTGAGTCATTGTGGATGGAACTCTACGTTGGAGAGTATATGTGCGGCGGTGCCTATTCTAGCATGGCCGTTGAGTGCGGAGCAGCCGTTGAATGCAAAATTTGTGGTGGAAGAAATCAAGGTAGGTTTAAGGGTTGAGACATGTGATGGGAATGTGAAAGGTTTTGTGAGATGGGAAGTGTTGGAGAAGAAAGTGAAGGAGTTGATGGAAGGTGTTAAAGGGAAAGAGATGAGGAAGAAGGTGAAAGAGATAAGTGATGCCGCCGTGAAAGCGGTGGAAGACGGTGGTTCGTCATGGCGGAGTTTGAATGAGCTCATTGACGAGCTTCAAGCCAAGTCAATAGTAGCATGAAGTCTACACTTGTAAGTATTCAAATTAAATGTGTTGCAAGTTTGACCCAACACCTTAAAATATCTGCGTAGTAAAGTAAAAAGTTTCCATCTAATAGTTTTTATTTCTTGGAATATCTTTTTTCTCCGTAGCAAATAAGGTATGAAATAAAAATATTACATTGATTTGACTACAAAGTCATAAAATTAATAGATAGTTAACTGTACAGCGAGTTTCAAATAAGAATGAATGAACCAATAGAAATGTGTCACGTGTCACAAAAACTAACTTTTCCACGTTTTTAAAAATTAGATATCTCAAGAATGACTAATTGAAAAATTATAAAAATTGCACCATGAGAATCATCATTTTTTTTCTCTTTGATTAGACATCTCACATGATATACTTTTGATGACTTTTTTTTTTATTGTACAATATTAGTAACACATGTGTTAACTGCTGGTATCACATGTGTTACCTGCTGGTATCACATGTATTACCTGATGGTAACACATGTGTTACTCGTTTACAAAACCCAACGGAAACAGAAAAAAAAGTTGTCGAAAGTATACCTTGTGAGATCTCTAATCGAAGAGAAAAAAACGATGATTTTTATGGTACAATTTTTATGATTTTTCGACTTACCGTTTGGGAGATTTAATTTTCAAAAACGTGAAGGAAAGTGAGTTTTGTTACACATGTCGCGTTCTTATTGGTTCCTTTATTTTCACAGAAAGTTACTGTACCAATTTGAACTTCACTCTTAATTGTATACCCGACCAGACTTGTATAAAAGGGTCACTAAAAATTATCCGTACACCACTAATTGTATTTAAAATGCTGTAATATACAATATCATAAAACACAATTATTGATGTATATATAATTTTTAGTGTACAGATCACTCCCCTTACAATTGTAGTGTGGGATATTGATATTGATATAGTGATTAGCATCTGTATGTATCTGTGGGAATTTGTAAAAGTAGAAATTTTAGGAAGCCTTTAAATCTTTGAAGGAGTATGTATTTTCCAGTGAACGTATATTATAGTATATATTTATATTTATTATTACTTATTTAAATTTATGAAATGATTTCATAATTAAACAGATAAATAGAAAAAAAAAAAAATTAAGCTACATTAATCATTTCAATTCAAGGAAGGACCGAATACACAATAATTTTTAAGTTTTTAACAGAAGTAAAGTAAGAGGTTTGGAAATTGTCTTGTAAAGTGATGGCCTACATCCATAGAACATATTTACCACAATATATATTTCTAATATATCTAATTCTTTTAATAAGTATGTAAATGTAAATGTAAATGAAAATGTAAATGTAAATAAAGTGTGAGGTTAAAATGAGAATGACAAAAGTGTTGAGAATAGAGGAACCAATAGGAATGCGTCAGGTGTCACAAAACCCACTTTCTCCCATCTTTTTAAAAAATTAAATATCTCACAAATGACAAGTCGAAAAATTATGAAAATTGCACCATAAAATTCAGTGTCTTCTCCTCTTCGATTTAAGATCTCAGAAGCTATACTTTCGACGAGTTTTTTTTTTCATTTTTTGGTGGGTTTACAAATTAGTAACACATGTGTTAGTGTTGCGTTTAGAGTTTAGAGTTTAGATTTTAGAGATTAGGATTTAGGGTTTAAAGTTTCGGGTTTGCACCCTAATAAATTATATTGGATATTTTGAAAATTGAGTTGCTTAATGGCTGTTGCAGTGTACCATTGATGTATATGTACTGTTTGGCAACCTTCATCTCAGAAATCAAATGCTTTGTCATTAGTTCTTAATATATTAATAAAAAAAAATATGGGTTGTTAATTCGTAGGTATGGATTGTTGTGTATATATAGGATTATAAAAAGTAGATATAGCTAAGTGATAGATGTGGTTAAAAAGGATAGATAGCATAGTAAAAAGGATATGCTTAAAAACAAAGTAAGTGTAAATAAAAGAAAAGATAAAAATAATAGGGATTTAAACGTCGACTCATATATATTGGCTGTCAAGTATTGTTAAACCTGTTATATTAGCATCATCGTTAGACCGCTCTCAATGGGCCGTTAGTTTTTAAAATTGATAAAATCGATGTCGATGTCGATGGTAAGGGACTGTTGGTTGTTCCGGTCGATTTCAACCGTCGGATTTCTAACGAGAGAAGAGACAGAAGAGACAGTTCATGTGGGTCCGGCTTATTAAAAAATATTTTTTATTTATTTTGTGACCGTTTGAATTTTTTTTTTTTTAAGTTTATAGCGTTGGCAATGGTTGTATAACCGTTTTAATTTATTTTATTTATTTTTTACCCACATTTATTTAATTATTTCACTCTTGTATATATATATATATACACACATTCATAATACTTAATTTTCACACATCTACAATTATAAATGACAACAAAACATATAAATATATACACGCTACTATTTTTCACACAATAACTACTCTTTTAATTGTTAAAATACTTTTTTAATTATTGTAATATTTTTTAATTAATGTAATGTTTTTTATTTCAAAAAAATGTTTTATGTGTATTAAATATATAGAGTAAATAATGTGTGTAGTCCAGAAAAATTAAATAACTAGTTATTGTTGTCAGTGATCAGTTGTTAGTCAGTTTTAGTAAATTTTGAAAAAAAACTAATATGACGTTGACATGATCAAAGTTGATGTCAGATATCGTAATTTTTGCACGTGTCTTAATGATGTACGCATATAGTAGGAATCAACAAGTTCATTATTAATGTTTTTGTATTTTCATATTCTTCTAGAAGTGTTGTAATGGTATGTACGTGGCCGGTGGCTTTTATGTAGGCTAAATCTTTAACCACCTCAAAATTACTTAAAAACCCGTATGTCAATTACTTTATTCTTTTGAAAGGTATTTTTTTTTTATACAAACAATAAAGATTTGTATACAAAAAACGTCAAATAATCCATTGTAAAAGATTTCATAAATATTAAAAATGTATTAAAAATTGGCTTTCTATTACTTCTTTTTTTAAAATGATTTATATAAAAGTTAAAAAAAAATGATTTCTCTAACTTATTTTATATGAATAAGAATTTTTTTACATAGTGTGTTTTTTTATAAATATAATTTGATTGTTAAATATAGTAATTATTATATTAAAAATAAAATTGAATGTCCGTGTTTATTTGCCTCTGAATTGGAACATTCAGAACTGAATGCTGAATAATTCATCATTCAGTGTGTTCGATGTTTGATGAGGTTTAAATAAATTGTGAAGGTTTCTTTGTAAAAGAATTGTTTCTAATATAGGACCCTTTTGTGTATCATTTAGTACGTACTCGTACGTGTTGCTTCAGAATTTGTACAAACTTTTATAATTAATAAATTATGGTTATTTATGAACACGTAAGAATTACCAACATACATTTTAATTGGAATTACACCACTCAACTTTCACAAATATATATATATATATATATATATATATATATATATATACATACTAAAGGAGTACAAAAGAAAGCTCCATAACTTGTCACTTGGCATAAAATCCTACGTGGTAATTTTTTATAATTTTCAAATTAATTATATTTTAAATAGTTTAAGATAACTATAAGTTATTATCAGAAGTGTCAAATTACTATTAAACAAAGATATGTTTAGAATAATTAATTAATTAATAATTATCTATTAATTATTATTGTCGTGTGTAGTTCTATTATGTTTAGGATATATTTTAATAACTGTATTGGTGCATTTTCTTGATTATTTATGTTTGTATTATGTATTTACATTATTCAATTGATAATACAGTTGATATCTAAATTTATTTACTTTTCTAAAATAGTTCGACGTAGATGATCTTCTTTTGATGTACCATAAAATTAAATATTGTAAATTTGAAATTGCCGTACATCGTACGGGTTTGCATCTAGTATATATATATAGTAGGTGGAAGACCCGTGCAATGCACGGTAATTTATTAGAATTATTTTAGATATTACGTGATTAAATGATAATTGTAGTACATATTTTATAAAATAATTTACGTGATTATAATTTTACCCTTAGGAAATTTTGCAATAGTTTATATCGATGATGTTTTAATATGTTCAAAAAATATAGATCAACATTTTAAACATTTAATGCGTTTTATGATACTATATACAAAAATGGATTAGCAGTTTCTCCAACTAAGATATCATTATTCCAAACAGAAATAAGATTTTTAGGACATAATATAATTCAAGGAACTATAAAACCAATAGATAGGAGTTTAGAATTTTCAACCAAATTTCCTGATGAAATAAAAGATAAAAATCAATTACAAATATTTTTAGGATGTTTAAACTATATACATGATTTCTTTAAAGATTTAGGAATTGTTTGTAAACCTTTATATGATAGGTTAAAGAAAAATCCTAAACCATGGAAAGAAGAACATTCTAAAATAATAAGACATATAAAAGAAAGAATAAAATTTTTACCATGTCTAACTATACCTCATCCAAATCCTAAGCTTATAGTTGAAACAGACGCAAGTGATTTAGGATATGGTGGCATTTTAAAACAAAAACTTCCTGATAATGAAAGTGAACAACTAGTTTGTAACACCCCGAAATTTAAGGTATTAATTTATGAATATAATATAATTATATTATAAAACATTTTTATAAATCGTATGGAATAATAGGAGTTTGGAATATTTAATTGTGGGGTGTGTTAAGTTTCTAGACAATAAGTAAGCGGGTTAGTAGTGTAAATACCAATATAACCAATAAAAATAAAAGTATTATATACAAATACATATACAAATTAATAGGAAACTTCTAATAAATTCCAGAGAGAGATCGTGAGGGAGCGAGCAAGAGGAAGGAGAAGGAGGAAATCCAAAATCAGTTTCTAAACTAAAATCAAACCTAGTAAACTTCAATTCATCATCTTCCTTACATATCAAAATCTAAGTAAGTGTTCTTCCATAACTCTTTTAATCTAGAAATTAGGTTTTGATGAGTTTTGTATAAAATCTGAAATTAGGGCTTAGGAATTGGTTAAATCGACACTAGTTAGTGTTATGATGATTGTTGGTAATGCTAGTTCAACCCACAAAGTAATAATTTGAATTAGAATGTATAGTGATTAAGGTGGGTCTTGTATAATTTTTTGTATAGTGTCATTTAAACCACCTTGATTACTAGTATAAAGGGTTAAAATGATATAGTTGGTGTAGTTTAAAGTAGTAATTCAAGTAATTAAACATTGGGTTGATTAAGATTATACAAAATGAGAGTTGGGTGTGGTTTGACTAAAAGTCAAACCTGGTCAACCCAAAAAGGGGTGATGGGTTGATAATAGTAGTTAATTGACTTTGATGTTTATTAAATGCTAAATACGTTGTTATGTTGTTATATGTATATGATAGGTGATCAAAGACGTGGCTTTCATAATCGATTGTTAAACCGTCATAATTGCTTTAAAAGCAAAGGTGAGTATATGAGGATTAATTGGAACACGATTATGTAATTCCGGATTGCTTTCGAGTAAGAGGTTTACATAATCATGTTGAGTATTACTTGCATCCTATTTTGTTTCTAATTGTTGATAAATTATATGGAATGAGCATATATGTAGAGATTTGCTAACTTAGTTAGCATAGTGTTGTTGTTGAATATGTGCCTAGCACATTACGTTGTTTTAGCATGCATATCGTCGTGGTATGGTGCTAAGTGGTTATTGGCCGCGGATTCGCATAGTGATTAAATCTCCACATATTGCTCACTAATGATTGTTTTAAGTTATGTGGTAATTATTGTTGTTTCTAATGATTGATGGTTATTATTCGTTCTTAATGTTGGCTAGAGGTTGTGAGTTATTTAATTCATTGCTTATATGCTCACTAAGCAATATGCTTATTATTTGAGCGTTGAATGTTATAGGGAAGGTGGGCATAGAGAAGGAAAGGTGATTGTGAAGGGCTAGTGTGGATTTGCTTGCTATTAGTGAGTTAGCAAGCCCTTACTCTCTTTAATTATCGTTTTGTATCGCTTGTGTAAATCGCCCAAATACACCTCTTTTGGTAATATGAAGGTTTGTAGTTGTGGATAGCTACTTGGCTTGATGTAGCTATGAAGGAGTGTCTAGTGATGAACTTGATGTTATTGTAAAGATGTTTCCTAAGTCATTATGTTAATTTGAAAACTTTGGTTATATGTCAAAGTTTGGAATTGGTCAATTGTGGTAATTAGGATTGGTCGTATCTGTTGAAATTGTTTTATAAGGGTTGACTATGGAGGTCAAATGGTTAAAATGTCGTTGAATTTCTAATGGGTCATTTGGTGTCGATATGGGTCGTTAACGAGTCTATTTATCTAAGTTAATGATAATTCGAACGTAACGTGTTTGCTATTGATTTAGATGTCAAAATAGATAGTTGTAATTGTAGAAAAACTTGCAGGTAATTAAATATTTCAATGGCAAAATGACTTTTCTTTAAAAGGGTCAAAATGACAATATGTTGGTGACACGTCCGAATTCTTCATTATTGCGAAATTTGAAAAAGTGTAAAAAGGGAAACCTTCGTTTTTATGTATTAAAAGTGTCTGCAAAATTTGAGGTCTTAACTTTAAATGAGTCAAAAGTCATGCGCGTACGAAACTGGGTCAAAACTTGAGTTGTGCAGAATACAGTGTTCAGGACCCTGTACGCGATCGCGTACGAGTTACGCGATTGCGTAGCTAATGAAGAAAATCAAACAGAAACCTTTACGTTGTTGATACGCGATCGCGTACCTTGTACTAAAATTTAAACAGAAACTTTATATGCATTGAGTACGCGATCGTGTACCTTTGATAGGATCGCGTACTCTTAATCTGTGAAATTACACGATCGCGTATGGTTGTCAGGATCGTGTACCTCACAAAAAAAAATTTTATGGGCGTTTCATAGTTAGGTTTTATTCAGGTTCCTGGAATGAAACTCAGAAAAACTATTCTACCATTAAAAAAGAAATTTTAAGCATTGTTCTAAATATTAAAAAATTTGAAGATGATTTATATATGAAAACTTTTATATTAAGAATTGATTGCTTATCTGCAAAATATATTTTAGAAAAAGATATAAAGAATTTAATTTCTAAATAAATTTTTTGCCAGATGGCAAGCTACATTAAGTAATTTTGATTTTACTA
Source organism: Gnaphalium uliginosum (assembly GCA_963930675.1). Taxonomy (NCBI): domain Eukaryota; kingdom Viridiplantae; phylum Streptophyta; class Magnoliopsida; order Asterales; family Asteraceae; genus Gnaphalium; species Gnaphalium uliginosum. Next base: position 8,891,473 of record OZ005682.1, on the reverse strand, counting down.
TTGAGTTTATTAAAGGAGAGAACAATTCTCTACCAGACTTTTTATCACGAGAATTTTCACAGGGAAAATGAGCAGTTCATCAGAGTCTGGAATGAAGATTATATTAACAAGACAATCTATAGCAAATCTAAAGAAGGAAAAGAACCCATCTCCTTCTTGTAAAGATTTTCCATCCCTTCCTATATACTAGAATAAATTTGAACCTATATCTCATTTTTCTAACAAAGTCAGACCCCCTTATTCAGTTCTAGCCCTGTTACAAGATTTACTGAAAACTCTTATAACTCCGCAAAAACCTTTTATTCCATCCCCTACTATATCAAGATCATCCTCTTCTAGTTCAAATGAGTATGCTATAAACCCAAACAGACAAGTCATTAAAATTCTAGAACCATTTAAAAAACAAAAATTGAGTCAAGGTTTTCAATCGCTTATAGAATATCTATATCCAAAAAATTCCCACTTTTATAACAATAATTATCAAACCAGAGAGTATTATCAAGCCATTTTAGTTGATTCCGGGTCAGTTATTATAGAATACACTACTAACCCAAGAAACCCAAACGTTATAGACTGTAGTAAAGTCAAAATTATCAAAGTCATAAACCCAGAAGAATGGTTTATCAAACCTTATACTCATAAAGTTTTATCTGGATATCCATAATACCCTGTCTATAATTATTATGATTATCAAGAGGCATGGTTTACAGCTTTCCTTTTAAGAAGCTTTAATCATACGTGATTTTTATATTTTTCTGACAAGTTCTCTAATATATATCCAAGATGGTTTATTAAGTGGTTTATATATATGGGAACCATTCCTGAAGCTTTTCTTGCAAAGGTTTTAGAAGGGTATAATAAGTTCAAATCTCTCTCCTTTTGAGTATACCCTTCAATTCACCATTATGTTCAAGCTCCCATGGATTATGTTGTTTACTTATAAAAAACAAGAAGCTCAAGATCTAAGTCCACCTCTTCTATATAGACAGTTTAGTGTAAAATGGTGAAAAAAGATTAAGAAGATAAAGCAAGTGCTAAAGCAGTAACAGAATTTTATAATAAAAGTTTAAGTCAATCAGCAAGCTTTTCTACTCCAGTTCCTAATATCCAAGATACTGAATTTATTAGTAGACTTCAGGCGTGTTCATCACCTGAAGATATACAGAAGATTATAAATGAAATCAAGAGGTCTCCCACTCCAAGTGAAGACCTTCTCCAAAATGCTCAAGATCCTTATGATGATGTTATATTAAATTAAAAAGAGTCCTATTGAGAGTCACAATTTTATAAAAACAAGTTTAGTCCAAATCTATATGAACAACAGAAAGTCTTTATCATTATGATCCAGTCATATTGAATTTATATAAAAGAAAGAAAAATTTCAATCTATATGAATTAGTAGAAAATTATAATTTTCAGTCTGAGTCTATATTAACAACAGAGAGTCTTTATCAATATGAACCAGTTATATTAAATTTATATAAAAGAAAGAAAATTTTTAATCCATATGAACAAGTAAAAAAAAATAAAATAAAGAAGATCAAATTTTTGAAGACCATTATTGGAAAGAATTATTAATAATTCATGTCACGTTTTCATTATTGAAGCGAAGAGTAAGCCAAAAGATATCACGTTCTCAAAAGAAGAAATTATTGAAGATCATTATTAAAGCGAAGACAATGTCACGGAATTATTGAAGACCATTATTAAAGCAAAGACAAGAAAAGAAAGTAAAGAAAAAGATGCATAATTATTATGAAATAGGCAAGTGCCGGTTACAATGACCGGATGAAGTTCACAATTTCAATTATAAAAGAAGCAAAAATTGAAGAAAGGAGGCAGAGTTTTCATTACTCAAGAAATATAATCCTTTATGAAAAACCCTCTATCAAATTATCAACTTCTCAATATTCAAAAACCTTAGATTTTAATATTTGTATATCTCCTATATATCAGTGCAGTTCTACTTCCAATATAGAAGAAAGCAATCATTGTATTATATCCAAGTGTTCTTGTATCAAGTTTGAATCTATAAACAAAGGTATAATTTGTTAAATTGTATGTGTAATCATTGTATTATGTGTATGGTATCAGAGCCATGAGCTCATCTTTTAGCGGTGGTATATATATATATATATATATATATATATATATATATATATATATATATCATATTATATGTAAACGCAACAAATTACATATAAATATTATTTAATGTTCATATTATTGACAAAATAAAGTTAAAAATCACTAAAAATATGTTAAATTATTGAATATATGAAATGTTTACATGTGCATAGGTCAAATGTGCACATATGCACGGAAAATATAAATTTGATTTTAAAAGTTATTTTGAAGTTTTATCAACCTAATTTGCTTTTAACATTAATCTACATCAATATTTACATGTGATTGAGTCATTAAACATGTGAAAATTCTATATATATATATTATATTATATATATATATATATATATATATATATATATATATATATATATACTAGGTGAAGTTCCCGCGACAACTCGGACTATAATATTTGGTTTGGTAAAATTTCTTTTTTAAGATAAATATAGTACAAACGATCATCGTCATCTTTTAGCTTTAGTCGATTTTAATTTAAACATGTAGGTGTCAAAAATGTAGGTATACAAAAGAAATGTAAGAAATACAGACCGTTAGATCAAAGGGAATAAAGGTAATAGAGGGTCTAGATTCCTCTGTCGTATCATCTTCAAATGTAAAAAGAATGAAAAGAAAATTAAAAGAGCTACTAAAGCATTTTGCAAAAATTAACATGTTTCGATCTTTATTGGGCGATTCTTTGTTAGAGCAAAACATGTGACCGTCAGTGAGCAGCACACCAATAAAAAATGATAACTATACATTCACCGAAGCAACTGTAGTGGGAATTGAGAACTAAATATACTCATACACTAAAACGTTTATTTTTTTAAAGTATGCTACATACGACTTGGTTAAAATAACCCACTATTTGATAAAACAACGCGGAGGCAATTGTTTTCAAGATTAATTTATGAGATTCAACACAATTCACTCTCCTAAAATAATAAATTAATGAAGAGAAGGCAATGTACATACAAACGATCGTGTTGCCATTATTGCTGGCTATATGCAGAATGGATTCTACTATGAACGGAAATTTATCCCTTTAAGTCGGTGATCAAAGACGGTCCAGAACCTAACAATTAAACTTTAGTATTGGTTACAGGAGCGAGCTTTGACCAGTGTAACACTATTTTTCCAAAATATAGATTTTCTTGAGCAGCTCTAGCGGTGGTTTTGAGTAACAGGAAAACAGAATGAGCATCTATGTAGAAGACAAAATTATCATATAGAATCAATTCTATTTTGCAGCAAAATTAGTTGTTGCCAAGTTACTATTGCTAAACTGTTGTAATCTTGAACATTTTTATGCTACCATATAACATATAACATAATATAATATAATGCCAAATAGAGAACTGGAACATCACCAGGCGGGAAGTGCACATCAAATTTGCTAGTAACCTCCCAGAGTCCAGATTTACTACAAATGCTATACTGTGATTTCCTCTTTGGTCTCGTGAACTGTCCATCCACTCCAACATCACCAGGCGGGAAGTGCACATCAAATTTTGAATCCACAACATCAATTTTTCTTTCTGACTCAGCACCCTTGAGAGACTTTGTAGTTGAATAAAATAGCCTATGATTCAATTGAATGTGTGTTTCATCATATATGCTTCATTATTCTTCAAAGCGCTTGTTTGTAGAGTGCTTTTCCGTTTGTGTAGTAGTAACCACTTTCTGTCTAACTCCAAGAATGCCCAAAGTACCTACAAAGTATATCAACTAAAGTTACAGACTTGTAGATGAAATGTAGTTCATCGAAAGGAGCAATATATAGATATTCAATTACCTTATGCCACCTCATCGTGGGTTTGTTTTTATGGGTATTTTAACGAAAATGGACCTTATATTCATAGGGTTCAATCCCTTGTATTACTATTTTTGTTATTATAATAGATGCATAGACATTTGTATGTTTATCAAATACTAACTTTCAAGATTTACGTCTGCAATTCTTCGTTTCGTAAGTTCTCCTTCCATGGCTCCATTCACATTGTTGGTTTGTCATCCCCATCTACAGCACACTAACGATCGTTAATAGTTAATACCATACACATAGCAATAAGATTCGTCATAGGAAAAAATGTTGCTTTATGAGCTTCTGTTAACAATCCAATCAAAACAGAAGTTCGTTTTAGATTATACAAGGCCAATTGGGTCAAAATAAAAGGAATTAAAACTACTATACGTTGCTGCTGTATTCTTACATTAAAGCGAATTAAACTCAATCAAATGTTCAATTAATTTGGTCTGATTCATATTATACACAATGAGCAATACCTTTAGAGTTGATTTACCATGTTCAATTAACACAAAGAAAAAAAATATCACCTCTTTTACCTGAAATCATCATTTGATTAATTTAGCTAGCTTGAATTATCTATATAAAAAGAAAGAAACCTCAAAGATGGTGATAATATAGTGAGTAGAAGACAACAGTATACTTATCTCCAGTCAATATGTTTCTCGATCACCTCTTTCTTGTTCACATATATAATCAGACAATACTTCACATTAATTAAAAGAAAAAAAACTTTTAACAACCATTAAGCCACAATCTCATTGTTACCATAACACTTGAACATATTATCTCAGGTTATTTGAATAGGCTAAAATAAACACTCCGTTAAACATATTGTTAAAAGTGATTATAGAACACTTACAGGTATTTAATAGGAATTAAGACACGAGAATCTCATAATTAAGACCAAACCCTAGAAACTGGATCGATCAACTAATTGACGGATCGAACAACGTATCGATCTTAAGCAAATGAAATTGGGAAGAAGATTAATTATTGATTTAATTATCAAACCCTAGATATTGGATTTAATCACTGATTGACGATGAACGTAGGCATCGAAAGCACTTTGTTTTGGGGGTTTGTTAAAAAGTGGAACAAAATCCTATGATGACCAGACAAAATCGGCCAGATTTTTTTTTGTTATTTAATATTTATTTTAACTTCATAAATAATTAGGGGTCCTAAAGTAAAGTGTAATTAATAAAAAGAAATTTAGATCGTTAAATCATTAACTTCGTGCTATCCTCTTTTAATTATATAATAATATAAAAGAATATATATATATATATATAAAAGAAGAGTTTTGTTAATGACGAAATCCCTTAGAAATTTAAAAGTCGTCGCTAACAAACTTGAAAATGCATAAAGATATGAGTAATGTTACAATCCCATAAATTTTATAAAACAAAACACACAAAATGATATGGCACGTAATATGGATCAATCATATCAATTTCTTTTTTCTCTCTCATGACTCTCTCACTTCATCTTATTGGTACATATTATTATGTAGGCAAAATTTTGTAAATTTTGAGTGATCTTATCATTTCTCTAAAGATTTGTACTCCATCAAAATTAAGGAGTCGCACCGACCAATAGAGTCGAATCGTTGAGTTTCTTATAAATTAAGTACAAGTATCCTAAACGGATTTGAATGCGAAATATTCGTTACCAGACCTAGCTACCTTCACATAAATTATGGTTGGTTTCGCGTTACTATCAAATTCTTAGTCTTAAGTGAGATGTTGACGTGTGAGATGAAATTGATTACATGTTCGATCAATAAGGATTGTATAATTTATCGTTTATAATTAAGCAACGAGTATATTTTGGTACGTTTCAGTATAATGTAGAAATTAGTGTGGCACCCTGCCGTGGCGGAATCACGGCGAGCGTCACTAATCCGAATCATAACAAAGATTACATCGAACGACCTCTATATGAGTCGTTTTTCAAATACATTTCAAAGAAAATACATTGTTTTAAACATAGAGAATTTCACCAAATATTCAACCCCAGAGTTCACTACTAAGTTAAAGAGATTTTTATACATAACCAAATGGTCAAAATAGTAATGAAATGAAATCTCCATAAAATGTTGTCCCAAAATGAGTGACTCTAGAAATGTGCTCCAACAAACAATCCACGCTACATGCAACTTACGGACCTGAGAAGTACATGTTAAATTGTGTCAACATAAAGTTGGTGAGTTCATAGGTTTAAACGATTGTAAATAATAACATGAATCACAAGATTTTGATTTGTTACTGTATAAAGCAATATAAAGTAATACTATTGCCATGAGCTCATGAGTTTGAAACCTTAACAAATAGTTGGTGCCTCTTACAAGTGTCTAATCCAAAAACACAAGTAATGGTTCAAATGATAATGCGTCCGTTTGACAACTAGTCAAATTAGCGCGACTAATCCGGACGGGGGTGTCAACCCAATAGATCTATTCACAACATTCGCGTTTAAGTCCATAAATAACGATTCATGATTGAGAGGTCTTAATGGATTAATGTGTAACTCATGCAATCCGTATATGTTTTTCATGTACTTGTGTTCATAAAACATGAGCATGTATTCTCACCCTAAACATAGTAATACAAGTAAAAAGGGGGCTATGAGACTCACCTTTGTCGTGAGATGTGAAATGAGTACAAGGAATAATGAGGTCGGCCTCAAGTAGCTAATCGTGTCCTAAATCGTGTAAGACATTTCAAGGTCTAAGTATATATTCGACAAGTTATGGTTCTTCAAACAAGTTCATCACTCACTAGAATGTGCTAAGGCTTGCTTATATATGTTTATTTGTAAAAGTATACTTATTTCAAATGATGTATATACTTTCATATAGTTTTGTATAACATAAGTTTAGTATTAAACTTGCTTAAAAATAGTATATTCATAATTATATATAAGTGTGTATGTATAGGTACATAGATTATACTTAACTATAATATGTATTCAAGTGTTACTTATTTATACAAGAGTGTAACTATATATATATATATATATATAAGCATAAAAATGTTATTTGTTCATAAGTATTGTTCTTTTAAGTGTTTCATAGTGTGTTTTATCATTAAAAGGTAACAACATTAATATAGAGTGAATATGTCCGAATATTTCATGTCACTTTGAGGGGTCATAACCACTAGTCCAAAATGATTCTGTCCATGACCCTTTTACACATGAAAGGGTTATGTCTTAGGAGTGTTTCGGTTATGGTCTCATGATTTTTGGAATAGTATAAGTCATTCAAATGGTTCCTCCAACTCAATCCCTCCGAATCTGTGACCTGATGGACCTCCGACTTTACAAAAATCATTTGATGGTCAAGATCTTGGAGTTTGAAAGATATAAAATGCAGATCTAAACTTAAGACATTAAGTTAACTTTCAAAAAAAGATTCATCACTTTTTATTAAGTTTTGAGTGAGTTATGGTTCCCCAAAGTTGGTACAAATTCTAGATAGTTTCTGACTTTTAAGGTATCTTTGTATTTGATATTTGTACTCTTTATTCCTTCAAAGTTTTATGAGTTTTTCTTTATGAAACATCTCTAACAACATAATATTAGTTACTTAACTCATTAAATCATAATATTGGTATAGTTTCCTTATATGTGCAAAGTCTCAAAGTATAACAAAATATAAGTTTAAAAATCGTCTTTTTGTTTGTGTACAAAAGTATGTATATGTTTAATTAGTTTAGCAAGCCCTAGTGAGTGATGTAAGTAAAGCAAGCTAAGAGGTGTTTAGAGAGCTTAGAAGTGTCAAAGAAGACTAGGAGAAGGAAGACTTGAATGCACCCTCGAACTATGTAGAATATAAGAAGCTAAACTAGATAACTTGAAGAAATTTGTGTGATTTGTGTATAGATATAGGGGTGGACGTTTTTTTTCTGCTAGGGGAAGAGAGGAGAGGAGATTTGCTTTGAGTGTTGATGAATTGAAAGAAATAAGTGTGACCAAAGCCTTGGTTTTATAGGTGGAGAGAGTTTAAACTAGCTAGTTAATCCACTTAGGTTAGCAAACAACTAACTAGTTGAATGGAAATAAGGAGTTAGAGCATTGGAAATGTGAAGTCAATGCATGGGGAAGAGAATGGAAGGGTTGCTTGGAGGTCTTGTGAGTTTGGACTTGAACCAAAGGGCAATGGGTTAAAGTGGGAAACAAGAGTACATGGTGTAAGGTTGAATTAATGAAGGTGTGTGGGTGTGTGTTTGGGGCAGATTTTTGGAGTCAAAGAGGGGGGAAATGTTTAAATTTTCTAAGTGTATGATCATGCAAGGTGGTGCATGCTTGTGTTCTTATAATACTAGTGTAACTTTGTGTATGCTTGGGTGTTATTATACATTAACACATATGTTTCAAACATGAAAATTAGTTAGACATATATTTGTTTGTCATTCTATACTTGTTGACATCCATGTCAATTTGAAACTTATAACGTTTGCGTTTAATTCGTTGTTACTCATTGTATATGTGTTGATCACGCATTTAGCTTAAGTACATACTATATACAAGTAATGACCTTTTAATTAGAGGTAAACGTTAACCTTAATTTGTCGGTTGTCACAATTAGTGTCGCTCATATAAATGAAAAAAAAAATCATTGTATTATATAACGCGTCATAATAAAAATTTCTACCATTTTTTAGGAACTTTGCTAAAAAGATGATGCACAACTTAACGTAAGATGCATATATTTAAGGTTTTAAATGTCAGAGCAAACGTTTTTCATATTTAGTCAAGTGACTCGAAGTTTCAAATACCATATTCATGGTAATCCAAATAAATACATACATATACATATCAAATTTAAATAAAAGGCCTATAATAAAATTCGTGTAACTTGATTTGAATTTTATATTAAAGGAAGATTGACAAAACAAGATTATCTGTTACTCGTATATAAAAATTATTAAGTTAAATGATAACAATTGCGTAAATGGGTATGAGTGTAAACGAGTATAGATATGTGTATGGGTAGTCAGGCGGGTATAACCAAAATCTTTCACCGTATCCATACTCGCTAAATAAAGTTATTTTCGAACCTGCATTCTAAACTCGCCAACCGCCCTCGAACCCGACTCAACTGTTTCGGGTTTTGATTCCATTAGTTACAAATGTTTTTTGTTATCCTACGTGAAGGTGGTAAGGAGAGTAAACTACTGAATTCCACGGAGTACTATCTTTTAAATCTTTTTTGTATCTATTAAGTCGAAATATAGAATAGATTCTTTTGAAAAAAACCCCAAAGTTAGGTAGATGAAATATAAAAATTATTACATCAAAATGATCTCAAAAAACAAATGCGTATAGGAAAAATTCACATCAGGCCCATGTAAGTTACTAAAACGACTTTTAGTTTGAGCTCCCTGGCCCATGTAAGGAACTAACATTGTTATGAGTTTATGACTTTTGAGCTTTTGAAACAACTGCGAGAAGCCGAGAACGGCATCAAGGCCGATATGTATATCAAGAGCACCATGTTCTCGAAATACAATGGGGTTCAACTCCATAGAGCTCTTTGCAAATTTATCTAAACTTAGCATTTAAGATTGTCGTTAACATCCATAAAAGTATTGTACATGATGGTTAATTATTAATTTCAGGGTTACATCACTTTATATGCATTAACGATAGCTTTAAGTGCTACGTTTAAAAAAATCTTTTTACACTCAAGGTATATTGCATGCAATTTTAACGTACAACATCTACAATGCTAATTTCTAATTTCTATGGCACCTCGATTCAAAGTTTCTTCGTACTTTGTCACCTCTTAACACTATGGATGCTAGTGACGTAGTCAGGATTTGATTTTCGAATGGGCCAAGTAAATTATTAGAGTAACATTTATTAGAATAACTTTACAAATAACAAAACGCAAGGAATTAGTAAATTTGTTTTTTTATTAGAAAGCGTTAGTCTGCATAATATTAAGTACTAAATGAGTCTCAACAACATACAGTAGAACCTCTATAATTTAATACTCGATAAATTAATAACCTCGATAAAATTAATAATTTGTCCGGTCTCAACTTGGGACCAGTACAAAATTGGACCTCAATCGATAAAATAATAAAATAATAATTTTTTCGAAATTTCAATGTAAATATATTGGTCCCAGCGAAACTATAAATTAATAATTACTAAAATATTCCAAAATTCTATGATTGTCTAGTAAAAAATGAATCTATAGTCACTTGTTTTTTGTGAACTTCAAATCTATATTGAGTTCATCTTTTAATCTCATCATTGCACTTAAGAGTTGAGGCATTGTATTCTCGTTTGCAACAAAAAGTTGTGAAGAGTTGTTGCCGCTTACAATGCTTCTTTCCGAGTGACCGGTTCCAAAGGTACTGAATCATCATCAACTTCATCATCAACCGGATTTTGAACGGTATCCGCCATAATTTCTTCAATGCTTTGAACCTCGTAACATTCATTATTTTCACCTGGATAATCCAACAACTCATTCACATCCATTTTGTGCCGATAATGCATTCCCGTAATCAAGTTCTCAAGCTCACGAATGTCTTCTCCAGAATTTACATCGTTTAAATCATTTGAGTCGGTTGGATTAGCCGAACGAATTTTACAGTGTCGAAAGCAATTTGCTATGGACTCTTGTTTCACATTTCTCCAAGCCGAGACGGCCAAGTTGATGGCATCTAAAACATTAATCTTTTCTGGGGAAGAAATGTCCAACTCATAACCTTCCAAAATCTTACGATAAAACCTTTTACGGTAGTACATTTTAAAGGCCCTAATTATCCCAGCATCATATGGTTGAATTTTTGAAGTCACGTTTGGCAGTAGAAAAAACAACTCGATGTTTTGCAACCCTTGAATATTATTTGAATAGGCTGGACAATTATCCACTACCAAGAGAATTTTTCGACCGTACATTTGATCATCTAGCCAACGAACATATTCTTCGAAAAGCAACTCAGTCATCCATGCTCTTTTGTTGGCACGGTATTCACAATCTAGACTATTCATGTTGACAGTCTTAAAACAACGTGGCTTTGCATACTTACCAATGATCCATAGAGGAATTTTTTCCGAGCCATCCTCATTACAACAGATAACAATTGTAAATCTTTCCTTGTCCTGTTTCCTACCTTTAAGTTGTTTTGTTGCAAGTGAATGATCAGCTTGTAACCTGTAAAACAAACCAGTTTCATCCATTTCATTGGAAATTGATTATTTTTTCCCTTATAGACTCCAATTTATTCTCCATGTCATGTGTGTCGACTGAGCCACTTTCTCCGAATCGGCGATACGATTTGATACCATGCCTTAACTTGAATTTCTCAAGCAAACCCTGTGAAAGTTTATACTCAGAAGAATTCTGTGGATACAAAAGCTTCAACGTCTCAACCGCTTTCTCTATGATTAACTCTCTTATTATATTCACACGCTCTTGATGTTAGAGAAACCATTCATAAACAACTTTCTCCATGTCCGGATACTTGGCTGCTTTATGACGCTTGAAAGATCCATCTTTGTCAAAGTTAGCCGATAGGAACTCCGATGATTTCTTAAGAGTGTTTGATATTGTTCCTTGACTAACTTTCAAATCGAAAGTTTTGTCAACCCACTGCACCAAATCTTGTTGAGTGCATCGTTGGTGATCTCTCTTATACTCGCATAATAGTTTTCGTTGTTGATTGGTCATCGTTGAATTTTTAACACCTTTTAGTTTAGAAGCCATAGTTGATGTGATTTTAAAATTTATCATTAGACATTTTATAGTGATCAATCTAGATCTATGTACATTGAACTAGACAAGTTCATTAATGTGTGAATGTACATGGGAATTTTGAAGGTCCTTGTTCTGTTTTATTCAAATAGGTAAAGTGAATGGACATAGAAATTTTGAAGGTCGATGCATTAATTTGAGAGTTGCTCACGAATATAAGCCAACCCTTTAAATTAATAATTTATTAATTTATCGATATAATAATATCTCGTTAAATTAGTAAAATATCCCGATCCCAACATTATTAATTTATAGAGGTTCTACTGTATTACATACTAAATGGTAAGTCTTGACGAATAAACAATCATATTAAAAAAATAAGTGAATAGATTGCGTAGTTAAAATCTGAAAATTCTTACATTTGTTTTGAGTTCTAAGAAAACACCTATAGAACCTACTTTTGAATCATTGGCAACCAATGAATCGCAAATTCAGACAGAGGATGTCAAATGTCGAAACGTGTTATATGTGCAACTAGATCGAATAATTGTTTTAGTCGTTATTACCTAATCATATTGTTAAGGATTGTTGTAAGATGTAACCTAATTAATTAGCATGTTGTAGCAATTTAGTTCAAAGATTTATGGGTGGCCATGTTATATTGAGATCGTCGAGTTACGTGTTTTTGATTTGGAATTTTACAAAATTAATTAATTAGTAATGAACTTGGGTGGGCCAAGGCCCCTGCTTCAAGAGTAGCTCCGCCAATGATGGATGCTATTAGGTGCATCAAGAATCAATGTTTTATATTAATTATATATATATATATATAGAGAGAGAGAGAGAGAGTTCAGGTTTCAAAATTAAATAAAACTATATTTTGTGATAATTTAATTCAAATTGAATAAGAACCAAGGGCATGATAGTCTTTTACATATCCATTCAAGTTAGTTTCAACCTTCAAAAACGTTGATTTAGTATTTACATGAATTAATAAAATATTCAAATAGATGGTTCATGTGCATCAACCAAAAAATGTATACATGATGATGCACAACAGATGATGCACCGTCTTTTAAAAATTGATTCACGTCAAGATTCTCTATATACATGATGATGCACAACAAGTTCCTTTAGTCTATGAATTTTAATAAAATTGATACATATATAGTAGCAATTTGATACATAGTGAATTGATACAATGACTACAATTTATTACTCTTCTCTTTGCTAGAGATTGAAGATAGATTAACTACATGTGAAACAACCTTTCTTAAAAATCAGATCCACTAACTCGTAGATATTTAATGCACATCTATAAATAAATAATATTATCTTCATTGACAATGAATTTAAAATGCCAGATAAATTAAGATTGTAAATTTGATATGAGATCCATTCATGCGAGAAACCTACAAAACCTACTATTACAGAGGAACTTACAAACAACCAACGGGCCACGACGACTTGATTAAATGATAACCGGCAGTTATAATATATTATGCAAAAGTAATATGACTAAAATGCCCTTTTATTTTTAGATGTTTTGTCTACTTGCAAGGGACACGTGTCACACTAACATGACCTCCTACTCTTGATTATTTGCATTTATTAGTAATTAATCTATCATAATTATTTAATAGTATCCAATCCATAGTGTTGTTAGTTGCACTTAATTTTTCTTTTTTTTAAGGAAAATATTGTAGCTTCTGTTCTTTTATTGAACGACGACTAGTTAAACCAACTCAATATGGATGGACAATTTTGTTTACTTTTTATATCTTATATATATATATATATATATATATATATATATATATATATATATATATATATATATATATATTATATTTTAAATCCGTGTATACACACAGACTCTTGAATGTATAATTGCTTTTATATTCAAACTCGTGTATATATTCAACGTATGGATTTGTCAAAGCTAATTTCACTAACTTCTACTATTGTATACATCAAACTTAAAAAATAAACCATATAAAAATATTAAAAAGTTATTTATAAATATAATTGCTAATAAAAAACAAGTTTCATTAATAAGTACATATAGGAATTGTAACTGTATACTATATTAGAGAATATATGTAATCAAATATAATATAAATTTATTATAATCCAATATAATGTAAATTTATTATAATAATATGCGTTAAATTTTATTTATTATAAGATGGTTACTACTCCGTATATTATTAAAACAACCTTCTTTTTCAATGTACAAATTAGAATATAATTAAAATATAATATAATTATGATGATACTAATATAATACTAATAATGTATTTATCTATATCTTTTAAAGATATGCAATAGCGTAGTTGTTTGATTTAAAGATCAAACTTCAATTTCATACAACTTGTCGAATTTAGTATCAAACGACGATTTCTCTTATATTTTTTACTTTTTGTTTGTTTTTATTTAATACTATAATTCTTTAAATTCTTTTTATTAAAATTGAAATTTTTTAAGGAGTTTTATTTTTAAAATTTTGTAAAATTGAAGAACTTAATTGACTAATTGAAAATTCTTAATTGATGACATCATCAATGAATTTCCTATATTATATTAACTAATTTAAAAACCCGTGTGTAAACACGGGTAATGTAAAACGAATATGAATTTTAGTTTGATTGTTCTTGGTACAATTTTTTTATATTAATATAGAGTTTTAAACCCGTATATGCACATATTCATTATAAATACGTAATTAAGAGTTTGATTGTATTAAATTATTATTTTTCATTCATTATGAATATGTTAAGGGTTTGATTTTATTAAATTATTTTTTTCGTTTATGATTATAAGTTATAATAGTTATAATTAATATAAATAATAATAGAATATAGTGTATGTCACCTCTTGCGGTTATATTTCATCAAAATATTAAACATTTGATTGGCTAATAATTTTTAATTTTCTAATAGCAAAGTTTTAAAACTCGTGTGTTTTAAACCCGTGTATGCATTGGGTTAATGTAATTAAAAGGAATATGTATCCCATTAATTGTCAATATGTTAAGTGTTTGATTATATTAAATAATTTTTTTTGTTTATTACTTATTGAGTTAGAAAGTTTTAAAACTCATGCATTTTAAACTCGTGTATACATAGTGTTAATATAATTAAAATGGATATGTGTATTCTTGTGAATATGTTAAGTTTGATTATATTAAATAATTGTTTTGTTTATTATTATAGAGTTATAATACTAATAATTAATATAATTAATATTTAATATTAATAAAAACAATAAAATAAAAAATAAAAAAAACGTGATAAGATGTTCTAGTAGGTTAGGCAAAGTATCACCGAATTTTTAAATATATATTTGAGTGAAATAGAATTTTAGAAAAAGAATTTATAGGTAGATTTGATCATAAAATGAAATAATAAAGCATTTTAATTGGTGAATAGAATTTTGGTAAAATAAAGTATTCTTATTGGTCAATATATGTTGATTTTAAGCATAATTGAGAATAGAAAACTTAGAACATCGAATACATTAGAACCCCATTACATTTTGTTACCTTTTCACCCATCAAAATCATGTCGATGGCTGAAACTTTGATAGGGCTTTTGGTGTAGTATTTTTTTCAAAGAAGTTAGAACTTTTACCTTGATGTTCCATGACTTTATTTCATCATTAATTTCTTTCTAAGAAAGTGATTTTCTTTTCAATAGCCATGATTTTAATTTGAAAGAGAATTGATGAGGAGTAATGAAAAAATAGCTAAGCGTATATTTTTAAAAAGGGGTATGTATACATACATATATATATATATATATATACATATATATAGATATATATATATATATATATATATATATATTGATAATAAGTTTTTGAATTTGTATATGTATAGGATTCTTATTAGTTTGAAATTTTGGATTTATCAATTTCTATAAATATGTGGGTTTATCTTTACCGAAATTAAAGAATGTTTAGAATTTATATATGTATAGGAATAACGTACTGATTAGTTGAAATACTAATTCCTATAAAGAAGGGATAAAGTAATAGATATATGTAGTCGACGACGGATTGTTAATTGAATTATAGAATTGAAATTGCTTAGTTAAATGGTAAATTAAATCATGGACCCGGTGAAACCATACGGGTTTTTTTTTTCCTCGTGAAGGGGATATTTTTTCATATGATATAAATGATTATTATTTTATTGAATTAAGATGATTTTTTATTTTTATTTTTGAAAGAGATTTTTTAGTTAAATGGAAGTATTTAATTGGTTAATTGAAGGTGGGATGAAATTAAAACATTTGATTGGTCAATAGGGGTTAATTTTAAAAAAATTGAGGGTAACAAAGTTTTCTTTTATTAATATTTATATATATTTATATATTTATATTTATCTATTATTATTATTATTATTATTATATTATTATTATTATTATTATTATTATATAGATTTAGATAGATTAGATTAGATAATATATTAATTAAGATTAAGACGTAGCCGACTTCTCGAACAATTACGTTTGACCAACATCTATAACAATACTCCAAATTTCAACATTTATTTACAAAAACCCAATAGTAATTGTTAACCAAATCAATAGAAACGTGTGGTTGTTAATCAAATCAAGGCAATGAAGAAACACTTGAATTATTGAAGGCTAAAGCACATGGCAACAATCATTCAGCAAACATCGACACAATCACATGGATCAAACAAAGCTCTTGTCTATCTGTTGGGTTTATTAAATTTTGCTATATAAGTACAACTATTACTGCATGATGTACACTCGCCGACAAATACACCTATGAAGAAACCAAAATAAAACTAGTGACAACAATTTCAGATAAAACTGTAAATGCTGTGATTTACCAATAATGAAATCATGAATGTTTAAACATAATGTGAAGAAAATATGTATGATATATATCTCATTCGAAACAGAAACCATTTTACATGTTACCACATTGTGCTATGAGCTGGCGACAAGACCCTCACGAGCAACATTAGACACTCGAAGGACGGCTTGTGCACTTAACTTTGACAGGTTTGATTCACAAAACTGATCCCAAGATTGCACCTTTGGTTCATCAGATGGTGCATCTGGTTCTGGTGCTAAAACAGGAGATCTTTCATACGCGGTCTGCAGCTCCAACAGGAGTGCACGAGCAGCCTCTCGTGATTCAGGTAGCTGGTCACTCAATTGAGATGCAGCTATTTGGATCAGTTTGTCCATCCCATAAGCTTTCATTTCCTCCCCACACTTTTCAAGTTTAAACAAGAAAAAATGTTAATTATCGAGTAATGAATCTAGATAACACAATGCATAAAGGTTTGTCTTTTTCGAATCTTCTGTTTGGTATGAAAAATATAAAGCGGATTCTTACAAGTCGTGGCACACAACGGGAAAAGCACATTGACGCTTTTGCCCTTATCCGAGGATTGCGGTTCTTAAGATAAGGTTTTAACTTTGGTAACAAAAGACTGGCGGAAACCCAAGTTGTCAAAGCTACTAACGCCTTTTCAGCAGCCTCACATACAAAGCGTTTGTCTTGTGAGGACTTGAGAAGAAGTTGTACAAGCTGAAACAAACAAAAACCAAAAATAAAAAACCAAAGTAAGGAATTTAAGAACGTAGAATGGCTGTATAGTATATAGAGTGAAGCAATTACCAAAGGGTCCAATAAATCGATAATTTGGTCACCATACGCTTTGAAAATGTCTGCACAAGTCATAATACTAGTTTTACAAACAGCACTTCTCGGATTCTTTAACGATTTCACAATGAGGGGAATCACTTTGTCCCTGTTCATTAATATATCACAGTAATGAATACATGTATAAAACTAGAAGAAGAAAATCGTGAACTGAAAAAATAAGACTCACAATATATCATGCAAAGCTTCCTTATGGTATATCGAGAACCGCCTTACATTGTTAAGAGTCTCACATAAAAAAACCCAGTCTTTAGATTCTAAGCCAGTTACAAGCATCTGAAAATAGAACCAATGCATAATCAAGTTTTATCATACCACTTTTACTGGGGATATGATATGTACTACCAGCAGACACATCTTACGTACTGTTACATGTTGGACCGCGGGTCATACATGTTCCAAGTTTATAGTACAAGGATGGATCACGGTCAAACATGTAACAGTACGCATCTGGCGTACAACTACCAGTACGGATCATTTTCCCACTTTTAATAGAATCTTTGGTAACGATGTTTCAAACTTATATCAAACCTTTAGATTCTTATCAACATCTTCTACAGCATTCAATTTCTCAGACTCTATATATTCTACTTCAGCGACCCCGACTTCTACACTACAATTCACCGCCCCGTCTCCACTTTTAGATGGCAGAACAAACGTATCCCCAGTTTTTCTTTGTTTAGGTTCGATGTTTTCTTCAGAATGCTCGATACACGGTTTAGGCAACACATTAAGATCACTATTACCATTATCTGACATCATCATCATATAACTGAAAGAAACTCAACAATTAACACTCAATCAATTGAACAATTAATATACATAAACCAATAACTAACAGACTACAAAACAATGGCGATTGAGAATGAATTTACCAAAAAGCCACCAGGAATTGACAGATCGAAGAATGCAAACCCTAACTACAATCAGTAGATAGCCACAGATGAAGAAAATAAGTTGAGTGATGTAAATATTTGGAATCAAATCAATCAATCGTATATAGAATAATGCATGTGATTATTATATATACATACACATTACATACACCCATTCCTCAATAATGCAAATGTATACACACAGTTAAAATAGAAATGCTGTATAAATTAGCATACCTGAAGGAAAAAAATTGATGTGAAAATATCAAAATAATGATGGATTAAGGAATGAAAACGTTTAAGATTTGCGAGGGAAATTTGGGTTTTAGGACGGGGTTCTGTAACCGGTGTAATATTTATATTTATATATATATATAAAATGTAAAATGTCAAAATAAATTAAAAAAGGAAAAGAGGAAAAGGGTGACGTCAGAAGGTGTTGCTTACTTTAGTTAGCCGACCTGTGCCGGCAGGAAGTGGAAAATTTTACAAGTCGCAGATGACGACGGGGTAAACGGGGCGTTGAACGTGAAGGGTAAACTATATAGAAATACAGTTGTGATAATAATGTGGTGTTCTGTCGGTCCTATTTATATTTGTCAAAAAAATATAATTTGAGTTTCGTTGCTGATTTGAAATTTGATCTATAAATAATGTTTGGGTGTGTTTGGATGCAAGTTTAAAATGAGAATTTTGATGTTTGGTAATAAGTGATTACCGAAGAGATTTCATAAATATATGAATTATATAAATGATTTATATGATTTGTCATTTTCTATGTATTTCAACGAATATTCTTCCTAAAAAATATTAAAACAGCAAAAAACTTTAATTATTATAAATTACTTTACCTCACAATATATTTGATTACTAAAAACACTTTTTCAATGCAAAGATGGTTGATACTTTCCTGTAAATTCTTTTCATAAATGGCTAAAGTAGTCAGAGTTATGAAACATGGAACCGAGTAGGGGTGACACAGTCGTTTTAGAAATGGAGTACATCTTGATTTAGCCATGGTTAGACTCACACCAGTTAGCTAACCAAAAGTTGAAGATCATAGTTGTTCTGAGATGAGTGAGAACAGGTATTAATGTAAAATAAGGGTCATTATGAGAAAGAGAGAAGTATTGAAACTCATTGTCATTCAATTTCCCATAACCAAACCTCACTATTACAAGGCAATTAAAACTGAAACCTTTTTAAGATTTATTCAGAAGCATTCAGCATGGCAGTCAAAGCAACTCACGGGAACTCGGTATGTTGTCAAAGCTAGCGGAGATTAGCGGTACTGGCTTGCTAGTTCACCCTCCTTCACAATGTAATGTTGTGGCTGGAAATCTTCTCCCTTGAAATAATTCTCCAACATTTCCTTCACTCCAGCCGCATATCGCAACTGCAAATATTCCATTATTAACATGCATTTTCTATTAAAATGAACACAAAAAACCAATGCAAACAATGAAAAGAACAAATTACAAACCTGAGCATCAATTGTAGTTCCAGAAATGTGAGGGGTCATTGCTTGATTTGGCATGTATCGCCATGGATGATCCTTGGGAGCTGGTTGAGGATACCAAACATCTCCACTATAACCTAAAACAAATCATAAAAAACCAACAGTTAAATTTCAGTGAAACGGTACAATTCTGTTAAACAATAAAGTCACGTTAAAAGTTAAACTTGCCTCCTATGTGTCCACTAGAACAACCATCAACAACAGCTTGTGTATCCATTATAGCTCCTCGAGCATTGTTAACGATGAGTACCCCCTTCTTCATTTTAGATATTTTTTCTTTGTTGAACATCCCTCTGAAAAACATATAGCAGTTTGTTGATTGTTTTGGTAATGATAAATGACAAATCTTTATACTTGATTTTGACATGAAATACTCACTTGGTTTTCTCGGTTAATGGAGTGTTGATGACAACAATGTCACATTTAGGAAGCATCTTATCAAGATCTTCCTCGTAGTTGGCACCAATTTGATTCTCCAAGTCTGAGTCCATTTTAATACGATCGTGATAAAGAAGATTGCACCCAAAAGGCTTCAACCTTTGAAGTAAAAGTCTACCAATACGTCCACAACCAACTGTTCCTACTGTTTTCCCTTCAAGATCGTACGCCCTGTAAGCAATGCCTGCAACGTTCCAATCCCCATTGATAACCTGATGGTATCCAGGCAAGAAATTACGAACAAGAATGAGGATCCTCATAAGTTCGTCTTCTGCAACAGAAACAACGTTGCTTCCAGTAACCTCTGCAACGGTTAATCCAGCAGCTGCAGCTGCATTGAGATCAACGTGATCAGACCCAATTCCAGCTGTAAGCAGCAGTTGCAGATTCTTTGCCTTTTTAATCCTTTCAGCAGTTATATAGCCGGGATGAAAAGGAGTCGTTATAATGACATGTGCATCAGGAATGTGCTTTTCTAGCTCTACAATAACAAATGGAAACAAAAAGTGAGTTGCTAAACACTAGTAATATATCGTAGAAATTTATAAAGCTCATACCGCAATCAGGTCCCTCCTTGTCATCAGTGACTATATACTCATGGCCTTGTGACTCCAACCATTTGCGAATGCCTAATGCATTCTCAACACAGCCCACAAAATTGGGGTTCATTTCAGCATATTCATGTGCCTTGTAGAAAACACCTACAATCTTCTTTGGCCCTGCAGAGGCCTACCCTCGTCCAGAGTAAAAAAGCAATAAGTGAACCATGAGAACATAAAGATTCAAACGGACGAATATTTGAATTGAGGTCTTATGAATAAACCGGATGATAAAACGGAGGCGCAAAGTAAAATATAGCTTAAGTTTACACAAAATTATCACTAGACTTAATGTTAGGCAGAGATAGAACCGGGGATTGAAACTTGACTAAATTACACAGTAAAATTTGGCAGTAGAACTAATAAATTTACCAACAGCTGAAGCAATTAGACAAGCTTTAAGTTTGCAAGTTCAAGACCAATAGATATATACATGAAAAAACAGGGCAACTGGTTCACAGTATGTACATAAACCACAATTATACAAAGGGAAAAAAACTGCAATTGCAGGAGGTAAAACAAATTGATTTATATCATATACGTGGGGTATGTAAAATTTTGTTGCTCTTAAAAAAAGATTACAAAATTCAATTTTGTACAAAAAATTAGAAGTTCCAGATTTTAGAAGGTAACTGGCCAAAATATACATACATGGACCTCGAACGATGCAGGCAAAGATGCTGACATGGACTGCCACGTTGGCAGAGGCAATGACACGGACTGCCAAGTAGGCAGTCGATCTGCTGATTGATCACAAATCTTAAACTTCCGATCAATAAGTACTTTTTAGTTTTTGTAGCGAAAACATTTTACACAGATGTTACATTTTTTTTGTCTCACAATTTTCCCTTTATACAAACTTGAATACTCCAATAGGCAAAGAATTCAGATCAATCGCATGGATACAATCAAATTAAGATTAAAATCAGTATAAACTCACGATCAGTATAATTAACAGTATTTAGCTAAACCTAGTAAGGAAGTAAAATTCAGTAGTGCTTAAAGGTGAATGAAATGAAATTGATTACATGAAGGTCTCTGGTGAGGATCGAACGGCTAGCACGACTCGCAAGGGCAGCAGCAGCACGTTTCATCGCGATCGACATCATCGACATCGCTAGTGATTGTTTGTAAAAATGGATGTAATTAAGCACAGTTCTGAGAAGGATGATGATAAAAACTAAAATGAAATAGTTTTCGAAAATTAGACGTCTCTGAGCAGCCCAAGTGGCCCACCCTTAAATAATCGGTGCATGATCACCACGTGTTGTAAAGGAGCGTCTTGGTAAGGTGTTTCTTAAGTGTGGCGTCATTGTCAGCATTTGCTCAACCAATTAACCGGGTGTTTTACATTGATGGAGTATATTATTTATTATTCATGATTTATAAGATTATTATTAATTATTATTATTTTATTATTATCGGTAATAGTTTATAAACCCGTGATTACACGAACTTTCTAAAAGTCTTTTGTACTTTAAATATAAGTAAGTTAATATGTAGCCATTAGTTACTTAAATATTAATAATGTTAAGTATTAAACTATGTAATTCAATGGTTCTTAAGATAGATATATAAACATACGGTTATAATAATTAAATTAAAATGTGTATTTCACATAAAACTATCTTTCGTTTATTCGAATGTTAAACCCGTGAATACACATGCATTTCGCATAAAACTATATTTCATTTATTTGAATGTTAAACATGTGAATACATACTATACGGATACCGAATAAAGAGTATTTTTGATAAATCCCAGTGAATACACATGCATTTCACATAAAACTATCTTTCGTTTATTTGAATGTTAAACTTGTGACTATATACGGATATCAAATAAAAGTATTTTTCATAAACCCGTATATACACACAGATTGTTAAATGTGAATTTTAGTTGTATTAGTGTGAATAAATCATTCACACATTAAATTACCTGTCTAATGAGAGATTATTAATATGATGGTGTTATGTTAATTAGATAATCAATTTAATAAATTAAAAGTCAAGGTAATTTTAATAAGAATATTTGAAACTCGTCGTTACCTCCTCTTTGGTAATTCAACTTTTCAAAAAACATATTTATTTATTTATTTTATTGAGATATATATGAAAGGGATAACTCGTTTATTTAAATTATAAATAAAGTATTTATTTATTTATTTATTCAAAAGGAGAAATTTTAGGTGAATAAATGCATTTGATTGGTTAATTGAAAGTGTGATTAAATCAAAGCATTTGATTGGTCAATAGAGTTTGATTTTAAACAAAATTGAAGATAACAAAGTTTTCTTTTATTAATATTTATTATTATTACTAGCTTTAAGACCCGTGTGTAAACACGAGTTAATATAAAAATAATACACATTTCTTTTTTTGATTGTACTAAGCATATTTTTTTTTGTCAATATAGAGTTTTAAAACTCGTGTATACTCACAGTTAACGTAAAATGAAACTAAATATAATATTTTTTATATTAATACAGTGTTTAAACTTTAAACCCGTTTGCACACCGAAATTGTTAAATGAATAATTCATCCGTTCATTGTGATTAACTATAGAGTTTTAATTTAACCCCGTGTTTACACATAACACAACTAATGTAAAACGAAATTTAAGCATATATTTTTTAATTATTATTAATATAGAGTTTTAAACCTGTGTATGCACACGAAAATTGTTAAATGAATATGTCAGCCATCAATTGTGATTAATATATAGAGTTTTAATTTAAACCCGTAAATACAAATGACACAGTTAATGTAAAATGAAACTCAAGCATAGTTTTTTTAATTATTATTAATATAGAATTTTAAACTCGTATATGCACACGATTATTGTAAAATTAATACGTGATTCGTTTATTGTAAATATGTAATGTATTAAATAAATATTTCTTTGTTTCATAGAATTGTAATGATAATAATAATAATAAGTAATTAATTAATATTTAATATATTAATTTAGCTCATGAATACGTACTCACTTGTATGATTCGCTGGTGTGTAACAAATAACGTTTAATTAATAATTATAATTCGCTGATGTGTAGCAAATACCGTTTAATTAATAATTATAATTCGCTAATGTGTAGCAAATAACGTTTAATTAATATTTATATTGTTTGATAAAATATCAGTTTGTTATTGTTAATAAATATAAAAAATTATAAAGATAAGGTTTATGGGAAATTATTTTTTACATCATTTTTTTTTCTAAATTAGAATTTTTTGGAAAAATAATCGATTAGATTTTTTAGGAAAATTAAATGATTTGATTGGTCAATTGGATGTTTGATGAAATTAAGGATTTTGATTCGTTAATAAGATTCAATTTTACATAGAAATTTTTTAGGAGAGATTTTTTTTTATTAATATTTATTAGATTTAGATTTATTATTATTAGATTATTATTATTATTATTATTATGGAATATAGTCATACATATTATATATATATATATATATATATATATATATATAGACACACACACAATAAAAATAAAATGAAATTTTATAAATAAATAAACAATATTTTTAGAAAAGCAAGACCTTCGCATTTTGAGAAGAAAGAATTTAAACAAACTACTTCTAGTTAATAATCGAATAATTTCTTAAAAACTATCAAGTTTGTTGAAAGTTCACAACTTACAACTATCTTTCTTTTAATCACCAACAATAATCTTATTTTCGTTCCTTAATTTAATTAGGTGAAAGCTACTAAAGCTATCACGTGTATCGTACGAGGTTAAAGCAAAAACCACTTTTTGTATCTCACAAGATTTTGCCATATGTATCATGCATGTGTTCTTTCATTTTATTTGGAAATGATAGTAGCACAAATAATTTCTACAAAAAGTTTAATCGTTTTCAGCCTTACAAGTTTGGTTTGGTTTGGGGTTTGTGTGTTTTAAGGAACGAATGTTTCAAAGTCTCGCACTATTTTTACATATTTATCATTTGCAAGGTTTGCAACTTTAAGAATACATGTTTTCTGTCTAATAACTACAATAATACCGATGATTGTCGGCAGTAGCATATATTGATGATTAATTTTCTATTTATTTGTCGTTATTATCTAAAGTTCTAAATCAAATATTGGATGCTAATATAGATAAACAGGATATTAGATACATTCCCTCACTTAAACTTGCACTAAAGTTGAAAAGACTTGATTGACATCTTGTCAACTTAGTTTCGTTGGCCGCCAGCCCGTCACTTCGTCACCACCCTCTAGAGAAGAAATGTCATTGACAGTGAATGTAATGCACCCGGAGGGAGCCAAGTAGGGATAACATTTGTTACGAGTCCATTCGCTGTACGAAATGTAAATTTCATGTGAAAAATTGCATTGTTCTTATTCAAGTATGTGCAATAGATTTCAATTGTAGAATGTTCACTTCAGCTTATATAACAGTGAAATTTATGTCTGTGTAACAAATAACACATGACCTTATATCATCATCATATTTATATACAACTTTACTGCCATATCATATATATTATATAATTCACACAACTCACTAGAAAATAAACCATTTAATAATGAAAAATGTTTCATATCTTTAGATATGTATAACTAAATATATGTCTAAAACTGTAATTGGTATGTATGATATAATGATTGGTGAAAAGGGAAAAAAAGAGTAGGTGAGATCTATATGTTATTTGGTGTATGAATTATATAGGTCTATATTTAACATTATATTTTAATAAGGCATTCAATATTTCAATTAGATGAAGTGATGAACCATTAAAATACATATGTACATGTACATATCCATTTGCAATGAATGATTAATCCCATTTGACTACGTAACAAATACTTAAAGAAACGTTTATATTTATATAAAGTTTGTTTTGATTGACAAAGCTAAAAGCTTATAACAACTTATTAAAAACAAGCTAATTATCAAATTAGATTTTTACAAATTACGTTAATCTTATAAAATATATACCTCTAAATCTCCTTTATTATCATGTAATTCACTGTCGTTTTAACACAATAATTGTCAATTTTTACTGTTCATTAGTTATAACTGAAATTTTCTTAAAAAACTTTCATTTTCAACTATTTTTGTCAAATATATACATTTAGTCATGATATTCGGTAGAAAAGAGTCACACGATTTTCAACTAAAAAATATATATAGGTATTGTATAATTTTAATTGGTTAACTTTCTATTTTTGTGTTTCTGGAAGAAAAAAAACATATTTTCAAATATATATTTTCAAGAAAGTTTTTACAATGATGCATGTCATAAACTAAGAATAAAATCGACGATTTAAAACTATTAAAAATCATGATAGATAGATTAAAAATAATACTCCACAAAAATTAACGTATCATTTTAAAAATTAATTAAAAACAAAAAGAAAAAAAGAAAAAAGAAAAAAGAAATCTCTCATTCCAATCCTGCGTAACAAACAAGCCACTTTCACTAGGACACCAAACAAACACCCCCAAATATAAACATCAAAACCTTGGCGCAAAGTTAAAGTTATAAATCCTATCCTACTGTTAATAATTTAGGACCCACGAAAAAATCGTTAACGGAGAGTTGCGTCGTACGGACGACCGGTATGGAGTCATCGTCGTCGTCGGAATGGAAGCCGACGGTAAGCCAGGAAGAGCAGTGGGCACTTGATGCTCAAGTTTATCGTATTTACCAAAATTATTCTAATATTCCCCCCAAACCTCAATCAGTCATGTAAGTACACATACTTTAAACCCTAATTCTTTCTTCTACATATACATATATCCATCTGTCAATTGATTTGTAAAATTATCAATTAGGTTAGAGCTTCTACGCAGTAATCACATCGACTATCTCATCAAAGGCCTTCGTCATCTCGGTCCTGCGTTTTCCGTCTTGGATGCCAAGTATATATATACATATATCTATCTTTTTATGAAAGATATTGAATTGATGATTTATACCGCCTGTTTTGATGATAAACTATGAACTATGAATGTATATAATTATGAAAGTTTTTACTTTCAATTATTCGCTCTCTTTTTTTATAGTCGACCATGGCTTTGCTATTGGATTCTTCATTCGATTGCTTTATTGGGAGATTCTGTTGATGTTGCTTTGGAGCATGGCGCCATCGACTTTCTAAGTCGTTGCCAGGTTAAGGATTTTAACTGTGCTATGTTGCAGATAATATATATCTATATATCCCTTTGGAACGCTTTAAGTTTATTGATTGTAAAATGTCATTTCATTATGCTCTCAGGATCAGGATGGAGGATATGGTGGTGGACCTGGGCAGGTAAGTGATTCCTTTATTTATGATATTTTAACTTATTAATAGTTGAAAGATGTTATTATAACTATAGTGGATTGGGGATACTAGATGGATTCGTAATACCATGGTCTGATGTTGATTTGTAAATTGGCCGACTTGAAACGATAGTTTCAGCTAAGAATTTGAGAGTTATCAATAACTACATCATAATGATGAGCACTTCACTTCCGATCTCCGATTTCCGATTTCCAATTTCCGAATTGACACTATCCCGAAGAATACATATTATTTTTATCGTAGTTTGTGCGGTATATAGATATTCTGACCTTTGAGTCGATGTTCATTTTAAAGTTGCTAACAGTTGTTAATATTCCCAGATGCCGCATCTTGCAACAACTTATGCTGCTGTTAATTCACTCATCACTTTAGGCGGTCGTAGATCTTTGGCATCAATTAACAGGTTTGTTTTGTGTTATGCTGGAATTAGTTACTCTCTGTATCGTAAAAGGACCCTTCTCGGCTCTTCATCATGTACTATAAGGCTATATTAAAAGAGCTTTTCCTTACAACATTGCGGGTGATATCCAGGCCACCTTTTGTAGTTAGTTTTGATTCTTTGACAGAAAGACAACTGTACTTGCATATTTCTCTTGTTAATCTATTCTGACTAGCCGGCACTTGAGTTACAATAACAATTTGGTTTTTAACTGTCGATTTTTAGTTACAGCCACAGTTGAGTATGCTTTAGGCGACTTGTAAACCATGTGATCCGTTTCCTCTTCAGTTAATTTTATTACCGTTTAATCCTTTAACAATAAGATACAACTCAAATTAACACCTTTTCACATAAATGGATTGAAATTCTCGTTGTAGCACTTCTTAATTTATAAGACTTGTGAGACTCAAGTGTCACTTTTTGTAAAACCCTAACTTCAAGAGCGTAGTGGTTTACATATCAAAACAATAGACGAGGCTTTTTTTTTTCCTGCATGTCGTGTTAAAAGCTCTTTTGTTTTTGAATCTCTTTTGATTGTGACTTTCTCGTGTCATTTCACATAAGTTGCTTCTATTTTCAGAGGCAAGATTCACTCATTTTTGCGTAGAATGAAACACACAAGTGGAGGATTTAGGTATGTCATAAAGCTACCACGAGTTATTCAAATATTTAAGTTGATTCAAAATACTTGATTGAAGGATCTTGTGTATCCGTATAATAAGGTGGTTGAATGTTCATTTAATTCAGTATGCATGATGGTGGGGAAGTCGATGTCCGTGCTTGTTACACTGCCATTTCTGTAAGTAAAATATTCGCCCTCCGTCTCTATATCTTCATATAACCAATTATATGGACATCGTAGTATCAAAAAAATATTGGGAGTCAGCTTTATTGACTTGGCAGGGAAATATTTAAATGTTCATTTCAATGTTTATGACGTTCTATAATTAATACTTGATGTCAGGTTGCAAGTGCTTTGAATATGTTAGATGAAGAACTTGTTCAAGGAGTGGGAAATTACATCTTAAGGTTGGTCATGTAAATATTAGTGTATCGTGTCTGTAGATGATCGATCGCATTCAGTAAAGAGGAACTGATTCAATTTTTGTTAGATGATTTCTGGAAATATCAGTTATTAATTGGTAGCTTTTATCAAATTGCAATTCAAAATTGTACTGATTAGGTTTTTGAAAGAAGCACATGGAAAATAATCTGGATTTTGCTTGAACCACTGGCCCCTTTGGAAATAATTTGTGTTAAATATCCACTAGAACCACTGGATAATTATGTAACTAATGTGTTCTAAATCTACATTATTTTAATTTTTCTTCCAGGTTTTTCCTTTTGTAATGTTTTAAAGTTAACAAGTTATACTCACTATCATCATTCATGCAGCTGTCAGACCTATGAAGGTGGAATTGCTGGTGAACCAGGCTCAGAAGCTCATGGTGGGTATGTTTCAGTAAAAAAAATCCCAGATCTACTCGGGAGTTCATCATTTTATTGAACATTTACCAATTTATGCTGAGTTTGATTAGTTTAATTTTTTTACCACGCATAAGTGCATAACACCTTAATTATTTATCAATAGGTACACCTTTTGTGGGTTGGCCACAATGATTTTGATCAACGAGGTTAACCGTTTGGACTTGGCTAGTCTAACTGTAAGACTATCTAATTCTCTCACGCAACAAATCTTATGTTATCCAATTTTCCGGCATGTGTGTCTTTGTGATATGCTTATTATCTTTTGAACCAGGATTGGTTGCTTTTCAGACAAGGATGGGAAGGTGGCTTCCAGGGAAGAACTAATAAGTTGGTTGATGGTTGCTACTCCTTATGGCAGGTTTAGAATTAGTTTCACGTCACATACATTCAGTGGTTGTGTTTCTTTTTTAAATATATAAATGAGATACACATTGACCAGGGAGGAGCTGCTGTGTTGATACAAAGATTACATGCAGCCACTAGTGAAGGGCACCATAGTGTGGGAAGCAATGAATGTTCCACATCATCTGAATTATCCGATGACGATGATGAAGACGAAGACGAAGGTAAGCCAACTTTTCAGTTTTATATATTTATGTTCGGTTATTAAAACAAGCAATATTTATTTATGATAATATATGTGTGTATGTGTATACGCAGGACAAAATAGTGACGATGATCAAGTAAATTCGTCAAGTATTCCTTTTAAGCACATCCAGAGGCATGCAGAAGTAGAGCCTCTTTTCCACAGCCGTGCTTTGCAGCAATATATCCTTTTGTGCTCACAGGTACTTCCAAATTTTCGTATTTACTTGTTTTTAGTTCATTTTTTAGGTCAAACAAACTAACTTTCAACTTCAAACTTGACATGAGGCCCTCTAGTCTTGGGAAAATAACAACTCTGTATCCAAAATCCACATCAATTATGAACTGAAAAGTACTGAGTTTGACCTTGAAAGTCAGTGTATGAAAACATTGTTTTCTTTTATATGGGATTTAATTTAATGAATAGTTGGTGGTGCATTTATGCTCATATAGATGGAGGGCGGTTTTAGAGACAAACCGGGGAAGAGCAAAGACTACTATCACACGTGTTATTGCCTTAGTGGTCTAGCCGCAGCTCAGTATAGTTGGTCCAATGATGCTGACTCTCCACCGTTACGGCACTCGGTGGTGGGTCCCTATGATAATCTTCTGCAACCAATTAATCCTCTTTACAACATAGTCGTGGAACGTTACAATGAGGCACATGAGTTCTTTACCAATGCTAGTGATGCATGAATTTTTTTTTTAATGGCACATGACTAATCTAATTGAGTTGTTTTAACCTTTTAAATTGTATTAGTAACTTATTGCTGTTGTAACATTTTTGTCCATAGCTATATTTATAGCTCTACAGCTCTCAGTGATTGTCGACACTCTCTGACCTCTAACTTGCATTGGATATTTTTTTCATTTTATATTTTTTATTAATTCAGTGTGGATTCAGGTTCTGGGCAAAAATCTCATACTTGTTTCATATATCTTACTTTACGATTTGTAATCAACTATTTACAAGGCATCAATAAAGCACAAAGGCATCGATTCCAATTTTTGTGTGCTTGCATTGCAATTTGTGGTCGTTGTATTAAATGATTAGTGAATCGAGTATGGATGATAGAGCGGGTTCAGCACTTAAACTGATTTTTTGGTATATACATATCCATGTGAATAAACACAAACTTAGTACTCATTATATTAACATGTTGAAAGTACTCAGTAAAAAATTGTCAGAGATATAACATTTAAAATATTTACCACAGGGTTTGCATACTCAGAAAAACAGGTAAAATATTTACTATTTGTAGGTTGTGACAAACAATATGCATCTTTAATTTCTATCTATTTATTATATAGAATTTGTAAAAACCTATGTTTTGATAACAACCACGCTTATTTTTTTTTCTGCAAGACTTTTGTGTATGTGTGTGTGAAGTACGCTACAATTTCATTTTGAGGTTGGTATTTTTCTAACGAAAACCTTCCTTAGCATCTGAAGGATGTCCATTTACACGTTTTATTCAGCAGATATGATATGGATAAATAAATTGATCGTAAATGGATATGGATATGGATATGGATGACGAAAAAGTGAATCTGACATCATCCGCTCCACATACGATCTACGATCCATGTGTGTGGTACATATGCTGTATGAGAGAAATGGAGAAATGATACATACTAGTTGTCATGGAATCATTATTTAGAGATAGATTACTGTTGTGGATGTTCATTGACACTGTCAATAATCTATATTAGACGTTCATGATTTTGTAGAGGATTTCGACCTTAAGCTATTTAAAGTTGCATATTTGTTTGAATAAATGTGACAGTTTAACACATACAGGAGGCAGGTGCTTGATAACAACAATGCATGTCTGCTGCAACTATTCCAAATGAAAACCCAAAAAACAAAGAGAAAAAGAAACATTTTCTGTAACCTCTCGTCCTAATTTATTCATGATCGATTAATCTAAATACATGAAATACACATCAACTATTCGTATAAGCATATGCAGATATACCTCAAACAATGCAAATCTCCCTACAATCACCTACTATAAACATGGATAAATTTCCATGTTTTATTCCTATCTACATATATAATAATTTCATTAACTATTAGCTCAATTTCTCAAACAAATCCACCAGCTACAATTTTCACATCAATCATTCCCTTTGTTTAAATGTAGTCTTTGGTATCTAAGCACCAACAGTAGAAATCAGACCTTGAAATAGCCAATAGTTCATCAGCACTCATTCTCTCGAGCTCATTTTGCCTCCATGAAGCGAAGCTATTCTTGTTTTGTGGGTCAGTAGCAAGTGGATAATTCTCATTTCTATGAGCCTGCGATTTCATCCTCCTGTAAAGCCTCATTGTTGCAACACAATCATCATACGGATCCTGTATGCCACTTTGAATATCATATCTGTATAAAAAAACATCCATTAGTTTACTAAAAGCCTTTATTAGTACTATAATTAGTAAGGGTTCACCAAAGATTACCCGAGGTATGCTCTTGTAAGATACTTGAGCGAGTTGCTGAGTTTGCTAGTCTTCATTAAAGGTGGGTAGGTTGCTGTATCCCTGTAATCAAAATCAAGTAGTCCATATAAACATCACAAATCATAAAATGTCACCATGCCTTTCTATGTGATAATCATATAAGAAGGCACACACTTACCTTATTTTAACTGCAGGGTACTCCAATTCCAAGCATTTAAGATCATGATCCAAACCATGGCCCACAAGAATCCTCGCCTTCCCACCTCTTGGACGGATCTTCCATATCGGTTCCCCGTTGCACAAAAAATCTTGAATCTTTCTTTGGACTTGCCTAAGTGGCATTGCATCCCTGAGGTATTCCGGCCGAATGCCTGTTGTCTCATACCTATGGATTTGGAGAGCGTTAATAAAAGAACATTCTGTTATAAAAAATTTGTTTAATAGAAAAAGATACCTGTAATGTGTAACAGGAAGGTGTGGTTTGACATAGGACCGAAATAATATGTTTTCATACTCGTCTACGATGCAAACTTTTGCACAGAGATCTAATGAACCATCACTACCACCACCAACCATTTTGCAGGCAAGTGCAACTGCTCTTGTTTTCCCACTATCGATTCTCAAGTCATCTTGGATGCCTAAGTTAGCAAATCGGTATAATAGACCCTGAAAGAATAACATATTCTGATTAACACACACCTACGTAGTCGGATAATGAATAAGGTTATG
The DNA here is from genome assembly GCA_963930675.1 of Gnaphalium uliginosum. NCBI lineage: Eukaryota > Viridiplantae > Streptophyta > Magnoliopsida > Asterales > Asteraceae > Gnaphalium > Gnaphalium uliginosum. The sequence goes on along the minus strand of OZ005682.1, from coordinate 8,858,667 downwards.
AGATAGAAGATTATAACATTATTTCCACTTGATAGTTGGCATGTATCTCGGTGAATCCTGACAGAGCTGCGGCTGCTGAAGACGTTTAAGCAAATATCACAGCCACGGTCCCTGAACACCCGTTCACATTCTGCTTTTGGCAGTGGCCCTGCAAAAGATCAAATTATTATTTATTTTGTGTTAATTAAAATTTAGCATTAGAGCACATAGTTCTATTAATCATAGTGACACAAAGTTAAAGGTTTGAGTAGTAGCACTCTAACGATTATATATTATATCATATAGTACCTATAAGATGCTCTCGAAGAGATTCAAATGATCGACAACGTTTTCCACAAATTCCACACATGGGCTCATGAACCGAGTGATATGAGGTCCTCATGTGTTCAACTAGGTGCTCCTTTCTGTTGAACTGCCTATAGCATGCTGCACACTTATTCCTGGCCAAGATAACATGTCGTAAGATATATATCAATTTAGCTTGTAATATATAGCTACGGTAACTTATATGTATGAATGTAAGATACAGTTATATTGTTTATAATGTTGAAAAGTTGTTACTGACAGCAAATAATAATTACCTCGATTATTAAGTGATCTTACCAGTACTATAAATAAACATATATGCAAATGATGTCAATGAAAGTGCTACATTATTATTCTTAACAGATGCATCATGTTAGTACCTTAGAGTGTCTGAAGGATCCATTTTGCTGTTAACTTTGTGTCAGTAAATCAGAGTTCTTTCTTTTGGTTTGGGAGAAGAAATGCAGAGAGGCTTGAGAAGGAAATGGAGGAATGTGTAAGGTATTTATAACCTGAAAAGGAGTAGATTCTTTTTTTAAGCGGATCCAAATAGCTACATGTTGTGCTGACTCGCATGCCTGGAGCACAATTTAATTAAGAAAACATACTCAGAATTGAAATGGTGGATACAACCTGAGAACTGAAAACGACACGATTCCTTAAGAAATGTTTGTGTTAGTGTGCACGAGTTAAGGTCTTAATCATGAATGCTTGACTGCATATACTCCATTCCAAGAACATGCTTGATATATAATCCAATGGGCCCATTCCAGATCTTAGAGAATATTTGTACTCTCATTTGTATTCCTATGATTATGCTTCTTACTTTATTCCATGTTTCCTCTTAGTCTTCATTTATTGTCAAGTTGGTACTGTTACCCCTTGCCCCTTGGGGTTAGATACCATGCACACGCACATAAAAGCCTCACCTTTATACTGTTGAGTAGTTATCCATACGTATACGTACAACCACATGCCACTCTGTTTCAATGCAAGTAATGGTAGATGGTACTAGTGTCCGAGCACGGTTAAGTTGTGGGATTTGTTGTGCTTGTAGCCCCAAAACGTGTTGTGTCTGATCGATTAGGCCAAGACTTATGAACCCAACATCTCTCCTGTCCACCATTGATGTGGGATTTGCCTGGATTGTTACAAATATGCTAATATTACTGATGTATATATAAATTCTGGTTCTGAATCTTGAATTCATGTTATTTAGTTTATTGGTTATAAGTGTGGCATGTGGGTCCTTTCATCTGAATCGATTAACTAATCTATGTTATAGATTTGGTCATAGATCTGTTCGTGTTTGTGTGGATAACTAAACTAGCTTTTTGTAAAGGGATAAGATACTGGATAATAAAGTATATTACTGACGAGCGACGAATCAATGCATGTGATGATATTGTGCATGATGAATTAGTATAAAACTATTAATATATGTTTTAGGCAGTTTCTGTAGATTAAAGATAAGATCTTCGACCATGCCCAGGTTTAGATATCATATCTGTAGTCAGTGACCGAGTGATGGGTAGACACATATGATGCCGCAGTATCGATAGATTGACTTTTTGGACCGGGAAAAAATAAATGCAAGAGCAGGTTCTTTGTAATGTTGGACTGAAAAGCTTTTGACCAAAGTGAGGGTCCAGGAGATTCGAGCTTTGAAGATACCCAATAAAAAAAGTTGTAGGAAAAGCATATTTTGCATGGATACTTTGCGGTCCATCAGTCTTTTTCAGTGTGTGGATCATTCTCCAGCTACCAGAGTAACAGAGTTCAGTATCGAATGTCAAACTATAGATGAGAATTGTGGTGTAGAAATGGGAATCAAAGTTAAGTAATTTATACGGTCAAAGAATGTGATAGTTTGTGGCTTTTGTAGATGAGTTTGACGAAAAGATTTTGTGAATTCGTACATTAAAAAGACCATGATAATGTTTTGTACGTGTCGACATTTTGAGGTTTAGAACGACTGCAAGGATCAATCACCATTTGGGTGAACTTTGTCTTACAAAACAGAGAATTTTTTTTAATAATTTCCTTATATTTATCACTACTGCAATATATATACTGATATATGAAACATAATGATTGTGTATCCTAGAAAAACATTGGTTTGTACTGCTAAGGTAGTAATTCTAGGCATGTACTGTTGATTATATTAGTGTCATTTTTAAAAAAATTTATAGTTTTAATTGGGAAGCTTTTTTAAGTCCTTATAATCCATTGATTTGTTCTTCTATGAATGATGCATTTGGGGGTCATGTAAGGTTCTATGTTGGGTAATTCATTAAAATATGCTAGGATTTGTTAATATATGCTTAATTCCTTATCATAATCTAATTCATTAAAATTGTTATTGTTAGGTAAATATAAAATATTCATTATATAAAGTTAAATACCTTTATACAAAAAATGATGCGTCAAAAGGAATATATTTGGTGTTCACTGGTATATACGCTAATTAGTTTGTTGGACCATCAGTCATATAGTATAAAATCTTGTGAAACCCTTTATCTTATTAATTATTGATAACTGTATTAGTAAATAATAACAATTCATTTTGTCAAATGATTATAAAATATATATATATTATTTTCACAATTCTCATCAAAATTCTCATTTGAACTTTATATATATATATATATATATATATATATATATATATATATATACTAAAGGAGTATAGAAATTGCTCCAGAATTTGCCACGTAAGATTAAGTACCATGTGACGATCTCTTATAAGTTTCATTTAATAATATAATTTAGCTTTTAAAATAACTATTAAATTAAATATAATAATTAGAGTTGTAGATGAAATCAAATTACCTTGAATTATGTATTAGTTTATTTGTCAGAAAAGTGTATTAAATTAAATATAATAATTAAGAGTTGTAGATGAAATCTAATTACCTTGAATTATTTTTAAACTAGGAACGTTCTTTGTTTACAATAATAATTGGTACCCAAATATAATTATGGATGTTTTTATCATAATCGCCTAATATAAACTATTGTATTATTTATGTTTGTATTTATGTTTGTATTATGTATTTACATTATTCAATTGATAATACACTTGATATCTAAATTTATTTACTTTTCTAAAAAAGTTCGACGTAGATAATCTTCTTTTGATGTACCATAAAATTAAATATTGTAAATTTGAGATTGCCGTACATCGTACGAGTTTGCATCTAGTATATATATATATATATATATATATAATGATAAACCTATGACTAAATAGCCTAGCGGTAAGGGCAGCCCATGATTTTCTTCAGGTCATGGGTTCGAAATTTGTCATGGGTATTATTTATCATAAAGGTACCTAACACCAATGAAGAGCATGTCCCACAACGTTAAGGCTTAATATGCGCGAGTTCCGGCTCGGACGTTGTGGTATATGTGATGGATGTGATTTGCCCGACGATGTTGGACCTTGTGGGGGGTTCGATCGTGGTCAATTGTAATATGGAGCGGCTCAAGTGGGTGGCCTAAATACCAATGATAAATATAAATATGGGATTACAAATTCTATAAATAAGATGTTTAAAATAAAATATAGTGTTGATTGATAAAATCTGGTATAGAGTTTGGAGTTCACTCAACTAATTGGCTAAAAGTTTATACAAAAGTAAGTACTTAAAACAAAGAAAAAAAAAGGAGTTATATTTGATTTGATGTCGTGGAATGAATGCTTCTAAAAGAGGTAAGAAAAGCAGGGGATGCTGATTCTTCAAACCTTAAAAATGCTTAAAAAAGAAGGTGGGCACTCATCATCATCCTTCTCTCATACCCTCGAAAGAATTTAGCTCCATTAAGAGTGCAATCCAATACACAACATCATGTAGCCCATACTGTATTCACTATGACCAGTTGGCGAGTCGACTCATTTTGGTCAAGTGTCAATCATGTTTTTCAAAAAACCTAGCTAAAACATAGTTTTTGTTGCATGTTGATAATGAAACTTAGGTAAATCTGTCAGTAAAAGATGCAAGGCGGAGCGAATCCGGAAAGATTGCCTCAGTTCGGATTGTTCTCTGCAACTCGGGAACTAGTCTTTCAGATTAGGCAGGGAACATGAGGCACAGTTCCTCACTACCGAAATTCCCTTACAGTTCTAGAAGGTAAGAGAAGCTAGGGCTTTTGAGTTCCAGTAATCAAGCCAAACTGGAGTTCTGGAGAGAAGGCAGTGAACGGAGTTGGCGGTTCGAGTTCTTGGCAGGACGGATGGGACCCAGAGTTAACAAGTAGCTTGGCTCAACCTTCGCTGTACTAAAACAAATACTATTATGAGTTAATGAGTTACCAAATGGGCGTGTATTGAATATTAATAGTTGCATTCTTACTACTTTAAATTTCATCGTTTTTAAGGCCATCAATTGGATAAAACAAAGATGAGGTCAAACAGAAAAATGAAGTGGAAAGAGTGATCTCAAGATTCGTGGGCAAAAGACCATTGCGGGTATGGGCATCTTGAATTGTTATCGTGATACTAACCGTGGCCCGTTTTGGAATGAGGGTCCAACCCACGTGAGAGACTTCAGGGTACACATTTTTGGTATACATGTACATGATTATTATAGTTGTTATTCGCATGGGTTGGATTGCAAAATGGAGTAGAGTAATGGGAATAATGGTTTACCACTTTCCCTTTAAAGTTTGTAAGTTGATATTCTTTTCGTATTTCATCATCAACTTGGTTAGAGTTGTTTGGGTGTTCACGATTCAATTGGATTGGAAGGTAAATTTATTTCAAAGCAATAATCTTGGTTCGGAAATTGTCAAACCAAACCCGTTAGGTCAAACAATCTTGAAACGACTTAGTTTACCGAGATCTAGATTTTATAATTAGGGTTTATTACGTCTCTTGTAGTCTATAAATAATTTGAGAAATATACGAGAAATTAGATTTATAAGAAAAAGTTTATAATCAACTTAAAATTGAACTTCAAAATGTAGAGATGGGAAATAAAAGGCCCAACTTCGTTTGGATAATAGATAACATGTATTTATTAAATTATAAAAACAAACCCAAACAAGTTTTATTAAATGAAAAATATTCATGTTAGACTTTTAATTATACACCCCTCTAATTCAACGGTCATTTGTTTATTTTACAACGATTTGTAATAATAGTATAAATTTAGAAAGAAAAGAAAACCGTTTTTTCGAAAAATGGAAACACCAACGTATATTAAAAAAATATTCCCCTGAGAAAATAATAACCGAAGAAAGAAAAGCGATTGAAAAATAAATAGAGAGAGAGAGCGACAGAAGTGGTTGCGCACGGTTGTGGAAGGGGCGGAGATCAGTCGTCTTCCACCGCCATTTTTTATCCACATTCTCTTCTCTTATTAATTATTTTCCCTCTTTTTTTCCATAAAAATAAAATATAAATAAATTTCTCCTTTTCTCTCTCTTTTGTATACGTATATTACGTACAAAGAGAGATTGAAAGGAGTCATATACATACATACTGTGGAGTTCGAATCGTTATCTACGTGAAATATCAAGGTACGTAGTCGATTTTTTGTTAACTTTAAAATATCGTTATGTCATATTATGTTGTTATGTTATGTTATGTAACGTTACGTTTAATGATATTTATACGTGCAAAAACTACAAAACGAACATATTTTCAGGACTGTGTTATTCTGCTTTTGATCATGCATAGTTTCGGTTTTGATCGTTCATCATATCGTTAGGTTATTTGTTTGATTTGATATGAGTCGAGTAACAATTAGTTTCTAATAAAATTGCTTGAATTTTCAATTTCTAAATTAATGTGCATTTTGTTTGTTGATTTAGGAGATTCATGGTTTGTAATTTAATATAGGCTGTTACAAATTGTATGATTAGACAATCATATATATCCATAACAGCATAATTAAGAGGTCGTGTGGGTTGGTTAACCGGGCCCATTTTCGTGTATGCAGAAACACAAATTTTCGAGCAAATCACGTTCGAGGAATTACAAAAATGTCGAAACCTGGTTTACACTCGAGTTCACCGGGCAACCTTAAGAATTTGTCCATTGTTCCTCCTTCAAAAAGTCAATTAAGCACACAAGAACTCGACAATGATATATTCGATTTAGATCAAGCCAGCCCGTTAGCAGCTGACACTTATGAGCAATTGTATCGCGATGATTTTGATTTTCAAAGCAGCAAATCACTTAGCCAGGAATCAAAAATCGACTCAGAGTTACTCTCGCTTGCAGGAGACTATGCTAAAGGACATAATAAAACTATGAAAAAGAGTGTGATTAAGATTGATACAATTGATACATCAACTTATACTACTCCTAAAACTAGTACTCCCAAAAAATTGAACCATTCTTTAAGTGGGAAAAGTGTGTCAAGTACTGTTTCGTCTCCACGATCTCCTAATATCCCAAAGCCAAGAACAAGAAGCAAATCGTTTCATGAGAACAATTTACCTCTTGGGAGCCCGAGAGTAAGTAGCCCGAGAGTAACAAATAAGGACGTTACACAATCACCAAATGGGAAAGAAGATCCACATTATCTCGGGCCTTATTTGCTCAAACAAACGAGAGAATTGTTGTCATCGGGTGAAAACCCAAAGAAAGCACTTGAGTTGGGAATAAGGGCGATGAAAGCGTTTGAAAATAGCCGATTTCAGAAGCCTAATTTGGAGTATGTCATGTGTTTGCATATCGTAGCAGCGTTGTACTGTAGTTTAGGACGGTACAGTGAAGCTATTCCTATTCTAGAACGTTCTATCGAGATACCAAGTATGGGTGAAGGCCATAAAAATTCACTAGCTAAATTTGCTGGATGTATGCAGTTAGGTGATACATATGCAATGCTTGGATATATTGAAAACTCAATACTTTGTTATACAGCAGGGTTGGGGATTCAAAGACAGGTTTTGGGTGTAACTGATCCTCGCTTTGGAGAAACGTGTAGGTATGTAGCTGAAGCACATATTCAAGCCTTGGAATTTGATGAGGCTAAGAAGTTGTGTCAGATGGCTCTTGATATACATAAAGCAAACGGGTCAACCGCTTCTGTTGAAGAAGCAGCAGATAGGAGACTTATGGGTCTTGTTTGTGATGCGAAAGGTGAATATGAGGCTGCACTTGAACATTATGTGTTGGCTAGTATCACTATGTCTGCAGCCGGTCAAGACTCTGATGTTGCTGCGATTGATGTTTGTATTGGTGATGCTTATTTATCATTGGCCCGTTATGATGAAGCTGTTTTTGCTTATCAAAAAGCACTTAATGTATTTAAGGCCACAAAAGGAGATAATCATCCTTCGGTTGCTTCTGTTTTTGTTCGTTTGGCTGAGCTGTACAACAAAATGGGAAAGTTTCGTGAATCGAAATCTTACTGTGGAAATGCTTTGAGGATTTATGAAAAGCCAATGCCTGGAAGTGTGAATGATGAAATTGGTAACGGGTTCATTGAAGTTGCTGCTATTTATGAGTCCATGAATGAACTTAGTCAAGCGATAAATTTACTCAAAAAGGCACTTAAGGTTTTCGGGAAGGCTCAGGGTCAGTTAAGCACGATTGCAGGAGTCGAGGCTCAAATGGGGGTTATGTTTTACATGATGCGAAATTACTCTGACTCGTATGATTACTTCAAGGTTGCGGTTTCAAAACTAAGAGTAGTGGCAGAGAAAAAATCGGCTTTATTTGGTATTGTGTTGAACCAAATGGGATTGGCTTGTGTCCAAATTGAGCTGTTAGACGAGGCTGCTGATTTGTTTGAAGAAGCAAAGGGTGTTTTGGAGGTCGAATATGGTCCTCATCATCCAGATACACTTGGTGTTTATAGCAATCTTGCTGGAACTTATGATGCAATGGGAAGGTATTACTTATAGTACACGGAAATGATACATGATACCAGTTGCACAGATTTTGCGCGCAACTGCATTTGGACCATGTAGGGTCTATGATTTCATATGGTCCCACAAGATGCGTGCAACTGGCAGCACACATCATTTCTCCTTACTATAATATTAGTGAAATCTTATTTCAATGTCTTGTTTGAATGTTTTTGTGTATGTTGTATAAAGATGAATGTTTGGGTACAGGTGGGAAGATGCAATAGAGATACTGGAATACGTGGTAGGGATGAGAGAGGAGAAGCTCGGAACAGCGAGTTCAGATGTGGATGATGAAAAAAGAAGGCTCGCAGAGTTATTAAAAGATGCAGGTCGTGATCGAAGCAAGAAATCGTTATCACTTGAATTCCTCCTTGATGGTTAACATGTATACTTTATCTCTCTTTATTTAAAAAGCAATCCATATATTCATCCAAATGTAAGAAACTCCCTTGTGAAGATACTTCATTTCTGTGTATCATTTGGGTCATTCATGATTCATATATCTGTGAAGTGGCATGTAAAGTTGTAAATCAATATGAATAACGCCTGAAAGGAAACAGAAATGGAATAAAGGGACTTTCTCATTGTTATTTAACTATTTTATAACCTGTCATAATTCACAACAACCATCTTTCAATGGTGTTTCTTGATTCTTTTTATTTATTTATTTGTTTTTTTTTTTGAAAAGTTTATAATACATTGAAAGATGAATCTTGTTATATAGTGAAATTAAACAATGTACCCAGTTGGTTGGGTACTTGGGTTTCATCAGTTGGTTAATGTTTGTACTCAAAACACGTTTCTTTTATTGTCTGTTTCGTATCAAGTTTCGAGCTAAAACTTGCGAGGCCTACATAACATAATAATTAGGAAATTTAAATAAAAAAGAACGTGATATAGTTAAATACTATCAACTAAAAAGATGGACCAAAATCATTAATAATAAAACTTAAAGGACCACAAATGTAAATATGTATAAAAATGTGAAAATGAAGCAACCCACAATCCGCCATTGCCATTCTTCCCCACGGACGACCACCATCCGCCTGTCGTTACCGCCGTTAACCGTCGCAAGTTAAAACCCTAGAGAATCAGAATGGGTAACTTATTATCGTCATGGTACAAACAACCTCCACCGCCTATGGTCTTGGTTCCACCCCTCTTTGACTTCCCTCCACTCGCTGCTCGCAACAGGTACCTTCGTTCATATGGACTAAATTTGTATAATTACACACATTTTAACTGTTTACTTGTTTCTTCCTTTGTTACACATAAAAGCCCCTTATATGGAAGCCAAATTAGATTAATTGTAATAATGGGACTTATTTGGATGTGATGCAGGATGTTAGAGTCTTCATATAATCTTTTGTTTGGGAAGCTTGCTTTAAGATGTCTTTTTGATGATTATTTTGAAGATGCTCAACATTTTACTACTAAACTTATGCTTAAGCCCACTGATGATCCTCATGTGGATTTAATTGCTACTGTATCCCTTATAATATTTTGTTTATTTAATTCTTTTGACATATGTTGTTTTTATATGGAATCATGTTGAATTCTAGAGTAATTGGTAAGGAGGAAGTTCCTTAGCTCTCGTATAGATTTCCGGTCCACTTGACCAAAAGCCCAAGAAGACGACTACTGGCAACGCGTTATTTCGTTGGCAAAGGTGGTTAAAGAGTTTGTGAACTCGCTCTGTTTTGCTGTTTATGTTTTTTAGTATTATTTTGAGGTAAAGTTCGTTTCTTTTTTGCAGTGATGTTGACGATCCTCACACATTTGCTGACCTATATGTATCAAGTATCGATCCGTAAGTAGCACTTCAATCTTTTCTTTCCCAATAAAGAATTTTTACTTTTACCAATGTTTATGATTATGTTTCAGAATTTTACTCATGAGGGTGTGTGCATACTATCCAAAATATGGACTTGGGGCATTTGGTATTTTACCCGTGCTTCAAAGAAAGAGGTTTATTCATCGTCGTTCCAAAAATTAAGTGATATACCAGTTTAACCTTCTTAATCGCGACTTATATGTCACAAAACTTAATTGATCACACAGAGTATCATCAGAAGACTATGGGGTGGTTGGTTTGAGATATGGGTCATCAAATTTGTCACTTGGAGCGACATTTATGCCCTATGCATGTATGTAAGTTATTTCAGATCTCATTTGCAGAATGTTTGGTTGGTATTCTTATAATAATAATAATAATAATTATAATAATAATAATAATAATAATAATAATAATTATTATTATTATTATTATTATTATTATTATTATTATTATTATTATTATTATTATTATTATTGTTATTATTATTATTATTGTTATTATTATTGATTGCAGCGAGATATGAATTTCCCAAATCTGCATGGTTGGTTAGAAAGATAGGACGGTTAACTGCTGGGGTGCAATATGACCCCAAATGTAAGTTTTGTCCAACTGGATTTACTTTTACTTTTACATTCTCTTTTACTGTCACTTAAGATCTTGACGTGTTCTCATTGTTCCTGCTGGTTGAAAGTTGAAACGAATGAAGGTACAAGATATACAAATTTGAAAAACTGGAATTATGCCATAGGCTATGGACTTGGAACTGGCAGTCTGTTGAGCCCATCCTTCAATTTTGGTCTTGAACTTGTTCAAAATTCCCAGGTTTGTCATTGTGCTAAGTTTTATTGTTTTTATTATTTTTCAAGTATATGCTTTTACTAAAATGCTTGGTTTAAGTAATGATATCTTGTACTGCAGTTCATAGCCTCATTCTATCAACATGTGGTGGTCCAAAGAAGGGTAATTTCTCTGTTTTTGTGGTTTGTGTGCTTTTTATGAAAGTTGAATATGAAATTATCTACATATTTCGATTGTTTAGGTGAAGAATCCCCTTGAAGAGAATGAAGTGGTTGGGATCACAAATTATATTGACTTTGGATTCGAGTTGGAAACAAGGTAATTTGACGTTTTTGTGTGAAATCTCAAAAATTTATGGTTCAAGCAATGGATCTGAGGCGTTTACCTTTTAACAGAATTGATGATCAAAAGGAGTCAAACCATATTCAAGATTCAACCTTTCAGGTTGCTGCATCTTGGCAAGCCAATAAGAACATCTTGGTCAAGGTAACCTTTTGCAATTTTTAATTATCTGCACGTGGGCTGTACAAAAGTTGCAAGTCATATCTTGCTATTTCAGGCAAAAGCAGGTCCTCTTGGATCATCATTGTGTTTAGCTTTTAAGTCATGGTGGAAACCATCTTTCACCTTTAGCATGTCAGGTAGCTTTCAAGAACTTTAAAAAGATGTGGCTATTATAATCAATTTATATATGAATGAGTTGATTTGGGTTGTGTTTTATCTCAAATGGGTCAAATAAAATATCAGATAAAACAATAACGGGTCAGTGGGTTGAATGTGCTTATTGTTTATGCATACAACCTCCTGAATCAATTTATTTAAGGCTCCAACTCACTATTGTAATAATAGAGGTATGACATATGAATTATATATGATAATTTTTCTTCAGAAGTGGTTGTGGACTTGTGGGTCAACCCAACCCGACTTGAATAATTCAATCCTATGTTCCTAACCAAAAGAGTATATGTTTTGACCCATTACCCAAATCATGACCCTTGTCTATTTCCAGCTTTATTTGAATATGAGATGATATGATGCCTTATTATGTTGGCAGCTGTAAGGGATAGATCAGTTGGAAAGACATCATACGGGTTTGGTCTTTCTGTGGACAATGTTAGAGAAGCAAGGTTTGTGTTCACTGGTTGGGTCTTTACACGCTTACAGATTGGATCAATTAATCTCTAACAGAAAAGTTTACTTGCAGTTATCAACGGGCGGATCCAAATTTTGTAATGCTAACACCAAACAAGGAGCATCTTGCAGAAGGGATTCACTGGAAAAGTGGGTCCAGGCCAATGCTGCAATCGAATGTGGACTTGGGCAACTTTGATGGACTCCCAAGGGAACTCAGACCCTTGGGTAGAATATTATGATCATCTCGTTAATTTCTTCTACTTACTAATCTTACGAGGATGATCACTATGATGGATCGAGGTGCATGTGTTTGTAACATTTTTAGTCCTGTTTTCGGTATATATTTTAAAGTTTTCATAGAATAAAAGACAATTCTTGATAAATGTTCACGTTTTTTAGTCTTATTCCTATACTTAGTCTCCTTTCTCTTTTGCAAGTGCTTCCTAACCTCTTCATCTATTTAGAGCCTTAATTGTCACTGTAAATCTTTAAAAGGAAACTGATGATTAAATAGCCATAAGAAAAGAATGGAAAAAAAAGTTAATCTAATTATATGTACAGTTTTATATTTAAAGTCAAAATGTATATAATGAAAGTCAAGGGTGTAAAGTGTAAATTACTTAATTAAGTTGTTAAAAAGTTGTTAGTTAGTTAGTTAATCCGTTAAGCACAGTTAACGTAGTTGTTGTAGCTATTTGGTGGATATAACAGTAGCTAGGTTTTCATTTCATGTACTTCACCTGGATCGATTAATGAGAATTCTCTCTTCGATTTCATTTTCTGCTTAATGCTTTCGCTTCACATGGTATCAGAGCTACGGCTCATATGATCCACACATTCGTTTACCTCGATTTCTAATTAAATCAATTGTTATACTGACGTTGATTCGAGAATATGTATTCGATTTGTTGATACGGTGCTTAATCGATTAAACTTGATCAGTTAGGTTGATTCAATCTGTTCTTGACCTAATTTCAGTAATTTCTGGTCAAGATGTCAATTCCTAATAGTAATGCGAATCAGGAAACTCAATCAATCAATTCTACTAATTCGATCAATGATCCACTACATATTGCTAGCTAAGATCATCCTGGAATGATTCTTACCAATACTCTGTTTGATGGAACGAATTTCCTTGGATGGAGTCGCACAATCAAGATGGCGTTAGGAGCAAAGCTTAAACTTGGATTTTATTGATGGAACGTGCCCTAGACCTGCAATTCGAGATGAAAAATATCAATGATGGATCAGATGTGACTATATGGTCACATGTTAGGATTCTGAATTCCATGATCAATGAGCTGTCAGAGGCATTCTTGTACTCACAGTCTGCACACGAATTATGGAAGGAGATAGCTGAACGATATGGTCAAAGCAACGGCCCTTTGATCTATCAAATTGAACAAGAACTGAGCAAGATAACTCAAGGTAATTTATCAATTGCTGCATACTTTAATAAAATGAAGAGACATTGGGATGAGTTGCATAACTTGAATGGTATACCTACATGTTCAAGTGGCAAAATCAAGGAATGTGTCTGTGGTATTGCTGAAAAATTTATGGAATTAGATAGTAGTAACAAGTTAATGCAGTTTTTAATGAAACTTAATGATGACTATGAGGCAGTAAGAGGACAAATTCTATCCAAGGATCCATTACCCAATGTTAATAGAGCTTATTACATTGTGCAACAAGTTGAGAAGCAAAAGCAAGTGACTCATCATGTTGATGATATTGCTGCTTTCTTTGCTAATCTTACTAAAGATGAATAATACTAGAAATGATGATAGATCAACTGATAGTAAATCTGAAAGAAAGAAGTGTACCTTTTATAGTGCTGAAGGTCATGTCTATGATCAGTGTTTTGAAAGGGTGGGGTATCCAGACTGGTACAATGGTAAGGAAAAGGGGAATACAAGAAATGGTGGTATGGCTGCTCAAGCATATGTTGGATTTGATACACCTTTTGACTTGGGATATGAAAATGAGTGTAATGCAGATCAAAGTGACATTGATCAAAAGCGGGTTGCTGCAGTTTGCCAGGAAATGCTTAAAATGTTCAAGGGCAAGCCTGGTACATAGGACGGTGCAACAAGTAGCAATGTTGGCCCATCTATGAGTCATGCAGGTATTTCCTTTTGCACTTATGCATATGCTTTATCTTGTGATAATATCATAGATCTTGTAAGTGAATGGATTGTTGACACTGGATCTTCTGACCACATTTCTCCTCATTCAAGTCTTTTTCACAATATCAAAAGGCTTAAATATCCTATTTTGGGTCAAACTACCACATGGTACAAGGAAAAGAGTTTATCTCATGGGTGAAGTTAAGTTGACACCCAAACTTACACTCTATAATGTTTTTCATATTCCCGAGTTCAAATTCAATTTGCTATTTGTCATCAAGTTAGTCAAAAATCAACAACTTGTCGCATTGTTTTATCCATCTCATTTTGCTTTTCAGGACCTTTCAACTAGGCAAACAGTTGCAGTTGGAAGGGACTATACACTTGTAACCAAGATAAACATTGATATTGATACATTTCATGCTAGAATGGGGCATACTTCAGTTTCAAAACTTGTTAATATAGATGGGTGTACAAATGCTAATACATGTAATCTGTTTTGTGAAACTTGTATGTTAGCTAAAGGTCACATATTACCTTTCCATAGAAGTCATGTTTCTTCTAATCATCCTTTTAAACTCTTTCACATGGACCTATGGGGTCCATACAAATACCCCACTTTAACTGATGCTCATTACTTTCTCACAATTGTGGATGACAAAACCAGAACAACTTGGACCTATTTGATTCATACTAAGGATCAAGTGTTCATGGTAATCCACAGTATCATACAATACATCCATAATCATTTTAATTCCACTCCTAAATATGTGAGAACCGATAACGGCATAGAGTTTGTCAATTCCAAATGTCTTTCCCTTTTTAACTCTAAACGTGTTATTCATCAAAAATCAATGCCCTACACTCCTCAACAATACGGAGTTGTTGAAAGGAAGCATAGGCAGCAATTAAATTACGTGCAAATTTGCCTAATTCCTTTTGGGGTGATTACATTTTTACTGCTACCCATCTCATAAATAAAATGCACATGTCCATACTAAACTAGAAGTCTCCATTTGAGTCATTACATGGTACCTCACCATCATATGATCATCTTAGAACTATAAGATGTCTATATATTGCTACCAACACCAAATCACAAAATGACAAATTTGGGTACAGGGCTGCAAATTGTGTTCTACTGGGTTATCCCCCAGGTCAAAAAGGATACAAACTTTATGATTTAACTACTAAACAAACATTTGTTAGTAGAGATGTCCTTTTCAAAGAACACATCTTTCCTTTTAAACATTCTAATGCTTCACAGTTTCTATGGGGCGTAGGCCTCCCAAAAGGTAAAATCTTTGATGATTCCATCATCTATGATTGAGTTGCGAAAACTTCTGGATAGGTATCCTACATCTCTTAACCAGCCCATCAAATAAGTGGAAGATTTACCATTTTCATCCAGTAAATAATATTTAAGTATTTGAAAAATATGTATTTCAACGTAAGGGTTCATATTTGTTCTATTCTGTTTGTCATGTACCTATAGCACCCATTTTCAACACAAATAATCCTTGTCCGGAAGATGATTTCTCCCATTCATCTCAAGATACAACTGTTCTTCCAACTTCTAATCATCTAGTTGTTTCTATTCCTTCTTCTCCTACTATACCTACTTCATCTTCTAACATGTCCATTGCCTGTTAATCTCAAACTATTATTATATCTGACTATGACCAGACCTAATATATCATATGCAGTGCAACACTTGAGCCAGTTGTTTCTAGTCCCGAGGAACCACATGTGCAGGCAGCAATGCACTTGCTTAGATACCTGAAAGCCAAGGTACAGTTGCAAATGGTCTATTCTATCCAGTTCAACCACACTTAAAGGTCACAGGGCTCTCAAATGTTGATTGGGCTTCATGCCTCATGACTAGGAAATCATTGATTGGATATTGCATATTTTTGGGACATTCTTTGGATCCCGAAAAACCAAAAAGCATACTACTGTTTCAAGATCATCAACTGAGGCAGAATATAGGAGTATGACTGGTACAACATGTGAATTGATATGGCTTTCTTATCTTTTAAAGGATCTCCACATCCATGTGCATCTTCCAGTCACTTTGTTTTGTGACAATAAAGCAGCACACCGGATAGCTGCTAACCCATGCTTCCATGATCGCACTAAACACCTAGATATAGATTGTCATTTTGTTCGAGAAAATGTTCAAGATGGTTTCATCCAGACTGCATACATTCCCACAAAATTGTAGCTGGTTGATGTCATGACAAAGGCTTTAAACACTCCTCAGCATTCCTTTCTCATCAACAAGCTGGGAGTTGCAGGTCTTCCAACTTGAGGGGGAATATGAAGTATATATGTACAGTTTTATATTTAAAGTCAAAATGTATATAATGAAAGTCAAGGGTGTAAAGTGTAAATTACTTAATTAAGTTGTTAAGAAGTTATTAGTTACTTAGTTAATCCGTTAAGCAGTTAAAGTAGTTGTAGCTATCCGGTGTATATAACAGTAGCTAGGTTTTCATTTCATGTAATTCACTTGGATCGATTAATGAGAATTCTCTCTTCGATTTCATTTTTTGCTTAATGCTTCCGCTTCACAATTATTAAGCGAGAGTAATACCCCATCATCAAAATAGTTCCGTTCACATACTTGGCATTTAGGTTCTTCACACACAAATAGGGTGCAATTTTAAGTGTTAGGATATGTTTAGTTTGTATAATGTTTTCGAAGAATTGAAATTCATCAAAATAAAAGGAATTTTAGTTCCTCTAGCCAAAGAAATTTAATGGATTCTAGTTTCATCAATTACTCAACCAAACAAGCCAAGAAATGAAATCTCAATTCCAGTTTCATTTTATTCTATCAATTCCGTGAACCAAATACAACTTTAGGGTGTAATTGTTTCACAAAATATTTTTTGATGGAATTAGAATATGTCAAAGCACTTGAAATTTGAAGCAATTAGAATTATAAGGAATTAAAATATAGAGTAATTGAAATCCGAGAGAATTAGAATGTGTAGGACCCATGAGTTTTGTTGGCATGAAATGGAACTCAAAATAAAATCTTATTGTTGTTGTTATTCTTATTATTATTATTATCGACATTTTAGTATACGCGTAGTCATTTACAGTAATTTGTTTTATCGACATTTCAACATTATGCACACCAAATGGAAAAAGCATCTTAGAAGGAAAAATCATTTCTCGCATAAAAGTCATGAGAAAAGCAACCACCATTGAATATTTGCAACGCCCATTCGATTGAACATATTTTTTATATAAAAATTGGACGGCACACCTAGTAAATAATAAAATAATCTTACTTATGAAGTAAAATAGAGATGCACACATTAGATTACCCTTTGAATTGCAGACAGAATTTTTTTTACTCGGTAACTTTTTATATACTAAAATCTTACCCTTCCACATATTTGTTACATCTTTATTTCAATCTTTTATTTATAGCCTTCCACATTAAATTCCTAGTCACTGACCCCCATAGTCAACTCACAATTGACCATCAATTTCTGTAAGCATTTGTATTATTGTAAATAAGGAGACATAAGAGTTTGAATGTGAACTTACTGTTTCCCCCACTTTGTATTGGTCAAAAATTTTGTATGAATCATTTCCATTAGAAACCTTTTTACCATTTACAGATGTTATAATATCACTCAAAACGAGTCCGCCAAAGGTATCACGTTTTCTGATATAATATCAAACGAGTCGGGCTCGAGCTCAAGCCCGACTCAGCCGGTTACACCCCTAATTGGAATCGATGAATATGGATCACAAGTCCAATCCATTCAAGTTACATTCGAGTTAGAAATTTTTCTTTGTTGTATTGTTATCGACCCTTATCAACATAATTAAAATTAGTAAAGTATTTATGGGTTATATGGATAGAATATGTGAAAATATACTCGCAATTCAGTTAGAGAATTGACCAACGCAATAACTTTTTAGTTTTTATACTGTCAATGTAAAAATAAAATACATGAACTAACGGTGCAAATATTTGTAAAGAACGTGGACAATACATGCAATTTACTCCTTAAAATATCTGAAAACGTGTCTCAAAGAAATTGGATAATTATCAAGGATGTTTCCGTACATATTGATTGATTTTGATTTTTTATTTGAATTTTTCTTTTTTTGTTAGACAAAAATCATGCTGGACGGGGATAACTAAGGAAGGTGCAAGATTTATTAATATCCAATATAATAATTTATTTGTGACGTGTTTTTACATTTTAATTATTTATTTTTATTTATCAAAAAGTAGCTAATCTTTTCTTTTTATAAAACTAAAAAGAACCAATTGCACATGGTTAAAAGCTTAAAATATTAAACTTAAAACCAACATTAAATGAAAAAACAAACTTCTTAACCCTGTTTAAAACACAATTTATTAAAATTATATATTTATTTATGGCCATCATATTTATCATTAGAATTTACTTGTTGCACACGGAGTCATAATAAGTAAAGTGTATATCTTAATTACGCAAATCTATCATTATCTTAAAATTAGAGTAAATGATATTTAATGACTAAATTGCCCTTCACATTCATTAATGATTTCAATTTTTCCAAATTAACTATTGATTCTATAATATTTATAACAACCTCTCATTTTAAACTTTACATATTGTCTTTTAAAATCTAACATATTATTTTAATAAATCTTTTACAAAATATATAAAAAGTTAATAATTCATTATATCCCGTCAAATTTCAAATCGAAATTTGCAGGAAAGTGTGCAATCTATTATACTGTGCGCGAGTATATATATTAATAAATAGAGCACCATTCATTCATCGACCTTTTTCTTCTAATCGTTTAATAATTCTGTCGATTCAATTATCTCGATTAAACGATGCCTGCACGTCCAGTTTTGAATAATTTGAATCACAAAACCCCTACTCCATCTGGACAAAAGCTTGCCCGATTGACTCATGACTTCAAGGAAAGACAACGCCAAGGATTGGACGATCCAGAAAGCCGCCAACGCTACGGGAAACAACTATGCAACATCATTAATGAATTACGAGAAATACGATACGTGAAGCGACGTCAACTGGCAGAGATCAGGGGTATCACTCTACCCATCAACGTAAGCGATTTGACAGCAAACCATCCAGATGTGACGATGACAACACAAGGTAGCGGAAACTGCGATGACAAAGGAGTCGATGTTTGTGCAATTTGTTTGGAAGCAAGTAAGACGAGAAGGCAGATATTGAATTGCGGGCATGGATATCATGATACGTGCATAAGGCGCTGGTTGTTACGAAAAGATCATTGCCCGCTATGCAGAGCTACTGTCGATTTTCAATAGCATTAGTTACTTAAACAACAATATTGTCAATGGAATTTTATTTGAGATTATATAGTTCATATGTATATATTTATTTGATTGATTGATATATTTGTATCCAAAGATATTGTTTTTCAAATGGTTTGGAATTTTATTTGATGTTTTTCTTATGCTATGACTAGAATTACCTAAAATAAGGAGTCTTGGAGATCAAGTTGTCTAAGATATGAATTTGATTTGTATCAAATTAGAAAGTGAACTGCTCATAATAATGTTCGATTCATGTCAAGTATGATTAATTACAACTTGGTATGTAACGAACTGCTCATAATAATGTTTTGTTTGATTCATGTTTTGTTTGATCACTTTTGGGCCAAACTTCAAATAGATTAGCAATGACATTTACCCTTAGGCATAAGGTGACAGGTTTTTTCAAAGTGTTTAACTTTCACACAATAGTTCAAAATTTTATTTTCTCTTTTCAAGTGTTTTCTAAATATGCTTTAGTTTTGGCCTATCTACTTGTGATTGACTCAGATCTCAATTTCAGCTTCAACATCAGATTGGGCCGCTTCCATATTTGCCCAGAGTTGTGCTGTTCTGTATTTGGCCCATTTGGTCAGAGTTGTGAAGTTAAGTCACACTCATGTGCTTAGCAGGTGAGGGGTTGTATCAAACTCCTATTTGGTGTGTTCTTTAAGTTTTGCAACATTGTTATGATATGCGTTTGTAGCACATTTGGTAGACTTGGAGACCAGGTTCAACTTCAATGTTATTTGTATGACGTATATGACTGTTTGTGAGGTACATTGTATAGAATTTTGTTAGTTTTGATTAAAAGGGGTGCTGCATGACAGTTGCTTTTGATTAATTAAAAGTGACAGTTGAGCTTTTGCAAATAATAGTTGCTTTTCACCAATTACCTATTTGAGTTGTGCGGCCAATTGATTAGTGGTGTGGTCTTATTCAAATTTTGAAGATGACAAAATGGGCCGCCTGCTCGGTTAATGAGTCAAAAGGGGCAGTTCTCCTACAGGTTAAAATGGGTGGGTTTGGTTGACCCAAACTTCAATTTTTGTATTTTAAAATATTTAGCATGTCAAGTATGATAAAATTAGTTCAATTAATTCAGTTATAATCTTTTTAATACAATGACTTGGTAGGTTTTATGCATTAAAGGTACATTTTGGATCACTTTTGACCTGCTTGACCCGTCTGGCCCTTGACTTTTAGTTGCAGCACTTCATCAAGATGCCATACAAAAGACAACAACTCTTTTAGATTTCCAGTGGGCGGTTGATATTAATTCTTTGAAGAACCACTTATAACAAGTGTTTGGTGAAAATTGTATGAGTCATTGGCTATTATATATTTTTTGTGATTTGAACATTGGGATTTTGACCTTCCTAAGCATTTGAATGGACTTTGGACTTCAAAAGGTTTACTTCTTTTTGGCAAATATCTATCTGAACTGCCATATCTACTATTTCTGACTTATAATCAAATAGATATCGTTAATAACTGGTTGTTGTGTAAACAGCATAAACGGAAACATTAAACAACCTGGTGCTACCAAAGAACTGGGTGAGAGACCTGAATTCAAGAAACTTTAAAGATCGAAAAAGGTGTGGTTGAGGTTTTCGAAGTTTTGATCAGTCCATCCTCAAAAACTACTTTTTCTGCAGGTTAAGTATTATAATCTCTGTTTTTTGTGTTGTTTTAAATCTACTTCTTTTTGCAGGTTATGGATCAGGATTCTACGGAAAATGTGTAAGGTACGAAAGATTGTTACGTGTATTGATATTTTATTAAAGGAACGGGTGGTTGAACCGTCTTCTAAAATAGATTTTTTTGTTTTGAATTTAAGGTCAGTGTGCGCAAAATTGTTTGTCATGCTCGCTATGAAGGTGTCGTGCGGAAATTGTTGGAACAGGACATCGTATGTGTTGTCGGTAAGGATTTACTAAATTTCACCTTTTTATGGCTACACAACTCTTGCAATATTAATCTTAGGGATGACTTTAGAACTAAATTTTTAGATGGTCTAAATTTTATCTCTACTTTGTTCTTGCTGGTAAATAGAATGTTGAAATTTTTGCATTATAAATAGGTTTGCGAGGTTACTTTGATGGATATGAGTCGGGTTTTTAGGACTCTTTTTAACTCATGGCATAATGGAAGTTTGGATATGGTATCCTCCTTTTTGTGTTGTAAGAAAGATCCTAATGGAAGTTTAAGTCATGGCCTTCCATTATGTTAAATTAGATGACTTCGCCATTTTCTGATTCAAATATGCAGTCTACAAATACACATTTATCATATTTTCTAAGTTTTCATACTTTATTGGTTCTGACTTTGCAACTTTTTGGTTCTAAAGATTCATTTTATATTAATTTTTGCATATAGGCTAAGTTTGTGTATTGTTGGTTAGGATATTCAAATTTGAGTGAGGTTGGTTGGTGTAATTTGTAACATGTCAAAAGGAGTAGTTGTTTGTGTGTCTCAAAGATGTGTTAAGTTGAAGTAATTTATCTCCATGTTCTATTGTAAAGAGTTAGTAGTTATTATTTGAATTTGAGAATCTCATATGGGATTACTTAAGTCTGTTGGAGAAAGAATAACTATTCAAATCCTAGGTAAAAATTACTGAGTATAGAATGTGATAGTATTGTCTGTCACACCATCTTTTTATTGATTTAGATTATGTCTCATTTTCTGTCTTAGGTTTAGAGTTTGTTGTCTTTGTGCCATGGAAACTAGTATGGTCTTTCTGGTATTTTTTGGAGTTTAAAGATTGCTTTAGGATGGTGTGCAGGTGGAAAGATTGTGTTTTGGTTGAATGAAAATGATTTTGAGCAGATTAGTAAATGGTGGTTCAAAGATATAAAAGCTGGGAACCAAAAAGAAGTGGATGAGGAAGCAAAAAGGGAAAACTGCAGGCGGGTTTTGACTTTTTTGGGTCAAAAGGATGGGTCAGAGATGGAACATATATACGTGAAGTCAGTCAGTGCGGGTTCTAGTTTTATATTGGGAAATGTATGTATTATAATGATGGGAAGCTAATGGGAAATTATGGATTTACAATCTGGCCTAATTTTTGTGATGGCAAATGGACAGTGGGAGTCAATTTGACCACTGTTGTTCAATTTAATGGTCAAATTTTGTGATCTATTTGGTATTAAAGGAACATGTGGTATATGGTATGACTTGGAAATCAAAGATGTGCATTGTAGCAGGATGGACAGCATAATATTTATGGTCTCCTAGTTATTTGAGCTCCAACTCGATTCGAGCTCCTTAAAGTCAAACTTTATCAGGTACAAATTCCAAAGAATGAGCTCAAAGCACATAATGAGCTAAGCTTACGCTTGTAGGGGCTTGACATCCACCAGTGTGTATGTTTAATATTTATGTAACTGGATGTGCACAAACGGATTTTAATCCAGTGTTGATCAAGTTATATGAACTTAAACTTGACTAGAGCACCTAAGATTCAAGCTTTGTCAAAAGCGTTACAATCAAGGTTTTAAGCTATTTGAGCTCTTGCATAAGGTTCAAATGTTTCTCAAGTTGAGCTAAAGTCTGCATCATGGCTATTGGTTATATAACGAAATCAGTCATAATACATGCACATAAAAATAAGGTACATGGTTGAAACGATACACATGAAGAAAAAGGAAAAATTCAAAACTATCGAGCTCAATAACCATCAAGATAATGGCATATTTGGTACATGACCAGTGTGCTGATTCGGACGATTTACCATTTGTTGTTGGCATTGCCGTATGGCGTATGCAAATAAACGGGTCATAATAGGTCAAATTGCCGCTTTTTGTTATTATCGTTCTGTTGCTACTTGACATTTTGTAATTTTAAAACAATAACAGTTAGATATTTACTATTACATAAAGACGATTAATATAGACGTCAAGAGTTCATACATACACAACCCACCATATGATAAAATTACAATACTAATGCGTAGGTGTTATAATAATATTTATATGAAATGAACAAGATGAAAGATACAAAAGGCAGTTTCATTATCTCATAATTTCCCAATTAATCTCCCATTTTATCTCAATATATCATATCACCTTTACAATCTTTATCTAACAAGAAACACAGAACCAACCAAAAAAACACAGAAGCATCCCAATTTTACAAGATGTAAAAAATGGGAACGACTACGTACGTCATCATAACTAGAGCAGCAAAACTAAACAAATTCTGACCTAATCCACTTTCAAATTTACCCCAAAACAACAACAACTGATGAATCCATATGAAATCTTTATACCCAAAAAAATTAAAGAATTTTTACCCCAGAAGCTACTTCTTCTTTCCAATGTACCATCCAACTTCTCTAAACACACTTTCTTGTTGGATATCCCTAAACACTTTTTCTATTTCTTCACAATTAAAAGAAATTGCGTTAATCTTTTCAAGCACATCATCAATGGATCTAGTGGTAGTCAGAGATCTTTTAAAGATGTTATCGGAAAACAATTCTTCATTCATTAATGAAGTCTCCATACTAAACAGTTTTGCTTTCAACTCATCTCTTTCTTGTTTGAAATCTTCATACAGATACTAAACAATTTTGATTTAAACTTGATGCCGTGCAACGGTCATATTAACTAATGTATATAGTCCAAGGGTCCATATCCTTTTCCAAAGTTGAAACCTAATTCACACGCGCCCCTTTATTCAATTCAAGAAAACTGCCTTCGCTTAAGTTACGAATCTCAATTCTACAACCACCTAACCTTTTATCGATTTCAATTTTTTTGTGATGCCTAAGTTTTGCAGGGATGAGGAGTTCAATAAGATTCGTCAAGATTCCGACTTGGTATATTCATATTGCAAGAACACATCGATTTAGTAGAAGGGGTTTGTAAGGATCTGTATGAAGATTTCAACTCTCTAGAACAAGAAAGAGATGAGTTGAAAGCAAAACTGTTCAGTATGGACACTTCACTGATGAATGAAGAATTGTCTTCCGATAACATCTTTAAATGATCGCTAATACCACTAGATCCATAGATGAGGTGCTTGAAAAGATTAACGCAATTTCTTAGAAATAAAAAGAGTGTTTAAGGAAGTGTTTGGGTTGAGTGATACCCATGCTGGCGGCTTTCCGGATCGTTCGATCTTCGGTGTCGTTTCTCTCTGATGTCATGCCTCAAACGACGAAAGTGTTGGATGCGGATTGAGAAAATCTCTTATTCTATCGAACAGATATGAAACATGCTTGATAATTATCCAATTTCTATAGACACTTGACGCAGATCGAGAAAATCTCTTATTCTATCAAATATCAAAGTTTCAAAATGTAATGGATGATAAAACTCTAAAAATATATTTAGAGGGTAGGAGTATTCTTCAAGCATAAGAAAACATAATTGAAGAGGGAAAAAAAATCTAAAAGTTAAAAATAAGAAAATAAAAAAAAAAACCTGAAAAACAGTACATTTACATTTTCAGTCCCGAAACGCCGAAAACTAACAGGGCTCGAGGCAAAGCCACCAGTCTTGTTCGTTGAGCGGTTTTTGAGTGACCATGCGAGTTTCAGCCTAATCCGACACCAAAATCTGTTTCGACAAATAAGCCTCCAAGTGTATTTGTCGCATTAACTAGTCTGTTGGCTACCGCTTTGACCGAAGTATTGACCATCTCTGCATCACACGTTTTCTAAAATTCTAAATTTTAAGTGTAAAGTGCATGGATTGTCCATCTTATTTATACACATTTGCATTGTTAGTTTATGTGTTTTATTTTCGTATTGGCACGACATTTTCACGTATTCTATCCATATAACCTCTATAAATACTTTTACTAATTTTAGTTATGTTGATAAGGGTCAATGGTAAATACTAGCGGTGTTCATAATAATCTGAAACCGGAAAACTGAACCGCAAATCGGGTGAACCGCACTGAAATTTAGGTTAACCGAATCGATTTTTTTTGTTTTCCGGTTTCGGTTAACGCAACCGGCATTTTTTCGGTTTTCGATTTCGGTTTACACTTTGGGGATAACCGATTAACTGAAAAACTGGAAAATTTTAAATAATTATTTTTAATATGTATATTTCTAAATATAAATATATACTTAATTATATAACATGGATGTTGGTAAAACTATAAAAGACTAGTATATATATTTATATAGACTTAATAATAAATCAACATTATTAACTATATTTAGAAGGTGGTTAATGAGTTGAGCCAATCAAATCATACATAATAGTGGAAGATGAAGTTTAAGCCTCTTGAAAGATCGATGAAGGAGAATGTATCTTTGTAAAAAGTGGGGATCAAGATTGAATGGTATATATTTGTGAAGTGGCTAATACTTTTTGGTTTTTTTGGTGAAAAACTTTAACTTATATAATTATATATCAGTTTGCAAGTTACGGATATGTATCTTTTGTAATTTGGTGGTATATTTAACTATAAATATTCGCCAATGGATGTTGAAATGTATTTGGATATATGTTAAGACTTAACAAATATATTTTGATGAATGTGTATTTGTGTGCTATTCTTATTTTTAATATGATTAGTTGATAAGAGCCAGTTAATTGGTTAACCGCATAACCGAACCATAAAAGTCAGTTAACCGAACTTTTTAGTTTCGGTTTAGGTTCAAGAAATTGGTGAACCGGATTTTCGATTAACCGATTCTCGGTTAACCGAACCTCCGGTCAACCCTCCGTGAACACCCCTAATTGATACAACAAACAAACTCTTTACTTGAATGTAACTTGAATATCATTTGATATGTACGTATAATAGATTTCAATTGATTTAGAAGTTGTGATGTAAAATTAATTGGCAAACCTCAAATTACAAAATATTCCAACTAAATACTCTAATATCATATATCCACAACCTTAAATCATTCATCTCTGATAACAAATAAAGTTAACTGTGATAGTAATATGTATTATTTTCATAATTTACAATCTAGAGAGACAAGACTAACAATAAATAAAAAAAAAAAAAAAAAAAAAAAAGAACACGCGAGATAATCAGCATAAATAACAAAACAAATCTATCTAGACACTATAAAGGAGTGAAAATGGCTAGAACGAAGCCAGACCCAGGGCAACTTGGTTAAGTAATAATGCATTTATGTATGTACGTATACATGAATAGCAAGTATATATGTATTAATTAATTAACTTATATATCAATTGGCAGAATAACCAGAACAGAAATGTCAGTCAACCAGAGGCAATGACGGCATTAAATGGTAATCGTCTGAATCAGCAGCCATATACCAGATATGCCATTGTCCTGATAGTTATTAAGCTTGAAGCAAACTCTAACTTAAGGTGATTGCACTATTCTTCATCAGTGGCATACTGAGTTCACGATGACTTGTATATAGCGACTCAACAAGCAAAACCCGTTGATGGTGACCAATAGTTGTTCTAAACCAATTGTTTAGTATGGTAGATGTGAACTATTTGGGAGCCAGCCTTATAGGACAGACCGAGAATGCAACACATCGAGCTGCTTTTGCTAACATAAACCGCTCATTTTCTGTCAATGGTCTCTCAATCACTTTCACAACATTTGCATCCTAAAACAAATATGATGGACAAACGAATACATGATGATTAATGAATCTAGACATGGTACCATTTTTTGTAATGTGATACGAGTATTAGAATGCAACACAAATCTCATATACCTTTTTTGGTTGTTGGATAGAAGGGCGCACACTTGCAGTGTCACCAACCTCCAGTATATTGTTAAGATTTCCCCGGTCATCCCTTTCGGTGGGTGAAGATGGAGAATGCCTCCAATCCCCATTGACTATGAACTTGTAGTAATACCTGGATGTACCAAACATTAGTAGAAGGAAAAAACATCCCATCAAGTTGCATGCTTTAGTAAAAATGGTCGACTAGAATGGATGAAGTATGAGCAATAAATATTTTTGGATATGTGTGCGCTGAAGTACCAAGACTCAATATCAAATTGTCAATTGAGAATAAAAATTACTTACTTTCCTTGAGCAAGCCGAACTTCAGCTTCATATCTTGGGCCACCCTTGTGGGTTGTTTTAATCTGTTCTTTCCAACCAGTAAAATCTCCGATCAGTTCTACATTCTCTCCCTGTAAAGCAAAATGTATTAGCAAAAAAGCATCATCACATGATAGAGCAGACCAAAATTTGAAAGACAGGTGTAACACATGTAATCGAAAGACATCAATGTTTATATCACTAAGAACCTCATGTCCATTCCACACAAATGTCACAGAGTGCGTTGCAGGTCCATCATGCTTCCCATTCTCAACCATAGCTATGAGATCCCATGTTGCCCATGCAATTGCTGGTCTGCATTAGACATTGATACATTCATATCAAACTTCACTAATAAACTAAAAGAAGATAACACATTATTGAGCCTTGTTTACTGCATTTGATCAAAGGCCATACAGAAATTGCATTAATTAAGCTCTGTGCTCTAACATATCATTTGCAAGATTATAAACTGAACCTGTCAGGACGGCATGTATGCAAGCTAGTTACATAGTTGTAGGCTGCATGAAGTGAAGTATCAGTCATCCAATGGAGGTATGCAATCACACAGGCAGGAGATCGATCGAAACCGTTCGTGCAGGTAACATAAACACAATGGTTCTTTTTAAGCAACCGTAAAAGAAGGCCAACACAAAATGGAAGTTTGCTCCTCATATCGAGCGAGTCTCCTTCCCTGCAAAAATCAGGGATGCCGATTAGCATGAGAAAGACATATTAGAGCTAAAATATGCCCCAACCCCAAGGAAAACTGTAGATTACCTTATTGGATAGTTAATCATGAGGATATTGTTTTGCTGGCATGACTCGTTAATTGCTTTTGAATCTATTTCCCAATTTTCTGCTTCAACCCCACCTTGAAAATTAAGTACAGCAGTGACTCCCTGGTGCAAAGAATCACCATTCCTTATTAGTATGTAATCAAGGTAAAAAACTTTACGTGAAGCAAGTACTCCAAAGCTTCAGATGATAACGTTGCATCTATCAGTAAATGAAACTTCTTTATCAAAGAGTCTTAAAGCCCACAAATAAATAAAAAGAATAAATAAAATACGAAGATTTTACTATCAAATACAATTAAATTAACAAGTTTGGTACTGCTCACTGTAACATTAGCCAAAGTCTCTATATCAGCTGTAGTTTGTATGCATGACCCCACATACATTTGATCGGTAATCTGTAAGATAACAAGTGAATATCAACTACATTTATATATCACAATGAACTGTTCGAAAGAATTAGTACTCAGGACATCCCACCTTACTATAACGCATACCAAGAGAATGGTCATAATATAGTTCTCCTTTAGAACGTTCTAACGCTTTCATATACTCCTCAAGTGGGAAGCTCCCATGTGACCAATCATCTCCTGATTCTTCTTCAGAGAAAATGGTGACGAGTTGAGTAAACGGTTCATCTGGAATGTTTTTCTGCATCCTGCCACGAGGTTGTCCATTTTGGTTTATCAGAAGATTCCACCCTTTAGGTGTAGAAAATCTTGGTGTAAACATGATAAACCCTGAATTCCCACTGCCCTCAAAAGATGTTCTCAAACTTGATATCAAAGCTGTTTTGTTCCAAGTAGCAATAGGAACCCGACCTCTATTAAACTGGATATCCAAATCACTTTTGTGATGCAATTGTTGAATTGGAAAGGGGGAAAAGGGTCTTTCAAGAACAAGACTACAAAGTCCAGATTTCTCTAACATCATCTTCCTGCAAGAACCAACCAAGACACTTGAGTTGGATAAGTAAATTAATCTTTGAAAAATTAAATTTTGCTTGCAGAGCTTTTTAACATTATTTCTCATACTTGTAAGTTCAAAGTACTATCTTGCAATTGGAGTTACTTCTAAACTATGTAATGAGCCACATGTTATATCCTGTGAGAATGAAGAGCCGCATTGTCATACACTATAACTTTCCCCATGAGACCATATTCCCATGCAAAAGTGAAAAAGTTACTAATCCCTCCAACTATTCATACTATAATGGTTTTTTAAGGTATATATGCATCAAAATAAGAACACCAATGTTGGCATAAGTCCACTAAGAAAATATTTGATTCCAAGCAATACGCATAAGATATATATTGTAACACTTCGGCTCCTAAAGCTATAAACAGAAACAGAAGATAACATTACAAGGATTTCATATGGCTGTAATGAATCACTGTATGCACATGTAATCTAGCATGTAATCATATCACAAAAGTTAACATGTAAGTCCTACTGAAATGTTCCAAAATGTATATATGCAGTTAGTACTCTGCATCACTGAAGTCCTTAATCTCAATAAGACTACCCCCAGAAGAAGCGCTTGCCTTCTTCAATGTGTCCCCAACCATTATTATTCTCGATTTCTCAGCATTTCCCTACACAAAAGTTTATCAACTACATTCATATCCATACATATATATAAACACAGAGTAACTTATTAGTATAACTTAAATTAAAATTACAGACCCCTTTCTTCATGGAATGAACTAAGATCTTGCCATCTAAAGACAGAGCAAAACGAATCCCAAGCGGTTTCTCTAAAGTAACCATATACTCATTCAAATTCATTTTAAATCTCGAATTCGTTGAAGCAGACATCGCCAAAACCCTATTTTCACTTTTTCTTCGTCTCCTTCCCAAATTCCCAACCATCGAACATCCATTGATCAAACAAACCTCTTTTCCCCAAAATGAAGACCACATTGAAGTTCTAAGTGACCTCTGATTCAATCTCAAGCTTCTAGGAGATGAATATTGACAGAAAACGCCGGAATTGGAAAATTGAAGCAGTGACATTGTAGATTAAAATGAGGTAATTCGATAGGGTTTTAATGAATCAAAATGTTGATTGATTGATTGATTGAAGGATTGAATGTATAGATAGATACAGAGTATATGATTTGAATTGATTGATGGTGTTTATTGAGATTGGAGCAGAGTGGTGGTGTCCTCGGTGCAGGTAAATTGGCTGGATAATTCGGGAAAGACAAGCCACATAGTTGGTCAACGTTTGACTTTTTTGAAGCATATATACTCCACGTGAGCTATGTGGGACCCCATTTCCACGTGTTTCACTTTAACTTTTTTTATATGTTGCCACGTGATAAATTGAAATATCTCCTCTTATAAATTTTTGTCATTCATTTTATGATTTGTGTATGGCAAATCTAACATTTCGACTCCTCTAATGTTTGTTATAAAATCGCTTTGGTTGTAACAAATTTTCATTTGTTAAGATTATTTTATTATTAAGGTTTTCAAGTGTAACGGCAACTTCGAATTTTTAGAGTGCTACAAGATTTTTCTTTTCTTTTTCATTATAGTTTTTATACTATTTTATTAAGTCGTAATTACGTGATTATACATGAAAATTTGTATGGATAAACTCATTAAAGACCCGTTGTTTTACTCGTTGTTTTGCGGATAAACTCATTAAAGACCCGTTGTTTTACCCGTTGTTTTGCGGGTTAAATCAAGTACACTGAATCACAGACTTATTATAAAAATAAAGATGATTATTGTTAATGTACAATAGTGTAGAGGTAAAATAATATGAATAAAACAAGGCTCTCAAATTAACATTATGTCATCTTTTTTGTACCAACTTCAATACAACTGTGTGGCTTGCCTTTAGGTTTGAATTTCATTGTTAGCATGCCACTGATTTATTTGTTAAACGTTTTAAAACCATTTGAAACTTCGAAGAATATGCTAATCAATACATATATGCTCAAGAATTTAGATTCATCGACTATGTTATTCCTATTTTTCGACATTCTACCCAGTCAATCGTTTCCCACATTAGTTTACCTTTTTCAACCATCGAAAAACGTATAGTATTTCTTAACGTGCTTTTCATCATCTCGCTAATTTCAACATCTATACAAATTAATAAAGCATTTGGGCTGAAATCTTAAAATGTGTTTAAAAAAAAGTAATTTACTATTTTACCTAATGCAATTAATTATTTATAACTAATGATGTAACAAACGTAATATTGATGAGTATTAAATATCGGTTATAATTATTTATATAATATATTTTTTACATATTAATTGTAAATTCATTAATATCGTATCAATATCAAATAACAAATAGACATATGCAAAAAAATAAATAATATGACACCAAGCTTGATTATGATTAGCGAAAATCAAAAACACACAAAAGACATAATTATAAATGGGGACCACATAATCTTCCTCTAAATATATTCCGTTAACGTGAAGCCACTCACACAGTGACACGTGTCATTCCGTTAATCACTTGTTTGTTAGAGATTGTAGTTTGTCTAAGTACCAGCACATGTCAGCGAGTAATAGAACAATTTGTTTGTCAACTATTTTATTTCTTCTGTGAGTGTAAGAGTTAGCGTTTATTTACTTTATAATTTCATATAATTTCAGTTATAGATTATGGCTTTAAAACATTAAACACATCAGTGTAATTAGGGACCAACAATTATGTTCTTTGCCTAAAAAATTGTATGGTGTTCAACTTCCATCGACTTATAGACTTTTGACAACCACAAAAACGATTCATAAAATATTAAACGGTATGACAATATAGCTATAACAAAAGATACTATTGGGTCACTTCATTTTTAAGAAGATGCATGAACTTATAGATTATCAACTACATGTATAGACTTAAAATTATAAATTTCACATAAATCAAGAAAGCAATATAGCTAATTGATCCATAGGTTCCATACATTTAAGTCACACCACCCATTGGCCATTGCACATGGCTAAACTATCTTTATGTGATTCAGTCAGCTCACCGATAGGACTCTTCTTACCCGAACCATGTGCTATAGCGTCTAAATTAACCAAATTGAAAAATTATGGGCCAAGCCCAACTATTCCTGAAGCCCACCAACAACCATTAAATAGCCTATTTTCGTGAAAGCAAAAAGTTTGGGTTAGACCGCAATAAATAACTTGTATCACTACTTTTAGTCTTTTAGATACTTAAAGTCTTCAAGATACTCTTTTTAGAGTTTATTTTTTTATATAGATTTCAAATTTGTGACATAATAACATGATAAGTTGATGAAAGGTACTATAATGTGGAAATAAATTAATGTGTTGCGTGTGTTCAGTGCGCACCAACAATTAGGTCATTTTTCATCAATGATAAACTTACTTTAACGGACATTCAGTATACGTAGAGATTACTCAAACCGAAAGATAATCATAAACATTTGTGTTCTTACATTATCGCTCTTTTTGCCATATGTTCTGGTACAAGATATATACACCCGATATTATGTTTCGTCAAAAATTTGTTAATCCTTCGTGTCGACATGTGCATTTGTACATGTGATAAAGGATGCAACATTAGTCTTGTAAAAGACATCCTCAGTCCAGATATCTCATGACAGATTCCACGTTTAGCATAGAGATCACATCATCATAAGTAAAAATGTTTCTCAAATACTTGTGTCGATCTGGTATATTTATTAAACTTTACAGATGAGAAATGTATGGACCAAAGGATTTGTTAAGATACAAGTGTCCAAATATATGTTGCAAACAACTTCTAATTACTTGGTAAATAAGATTTCCAACATTTATAAAAATCTTGCACTAAAAATCATATACTGCCTACTATTAAGTCCATAATTAAGTTCAAAACAAATGTCACTTTAATCAATTACCATAAACCATCGTATAATCGTATATAGTTTGGGAGAAGTTCAGAGAAGATAAACTATTGAAAATACGTCACTTGTCACCTAATAAAATTTCATTTGCACCCCCTCCACTTTCATAATATTGTATATCATCCACTCCTACTTTCTTCCTCTCCACCCCACCTCACCACCACTTGCCGCCTCCAGATTCAGGCGGCCAGAAAATTATTTCAATTTTTAATTATTTAAAAAAATAATCCCTTTTTCAAACTTTTTTATTATATATATTATTCCTTTTGTATTGTATATTGAATAAAACTATATTGCATTATCTATATATATTTGGTACATATTGTTTGTTTTGTACTGCATTTTGTATCATACATATTATCCTTTTTATACTGCATTTGTATTAAATTATATTGTATATTGTTGTTTTTACTGCATTTTGTATATATTTTATTGCATCATTTTTTACGTGTTAATCTTTTTACTGCATCTTTTATTTTATTGTTTATTAACTGCAACTTGTATATATATTTTACTGCGTCATTAATTTTTGTATACGTGTTAGACTTTTTTTTACTGCATCTTGTATGTTATTGTTTTTACTGCAACTTGTATATATATTTTACTGCATCTTTTATATATGCCCTCAGCAAAATGCAGCACAAATGGATAAATGTATAATATAAAATGCAGTAAAAAGCAACCAATATATACTAAACTAAATATATGCAAAATGCAGTAAAAATAACAATGTTTAGTATACTTTTATACAAAATGCAGTACAAATGGATAATATGTATAATAAAAAACAGTAAAAAAACATACAATATCTAATAAAAACATCTATATAAAATGCAGTAAAACAACAAATGCAGTATAATTATATACAAAATGCAATTAAAATGTATAATACAAAATGCAGTATAAAACGAACAATATGTACTAAACGTATATATACATTATACAGTAAAAATAACAAAATGTAGTATAATTTTTTACAAAAAATGCAGTATAATTTTATACTAAATGCAGTAAAAAAGGATAATTTATATAATCTAAATAAATAAAAAATAAAAAAATTGAAACTTTTTTTCAAAAAAATAATCTTTTTTTTTTTAATTCCGACCACCAAAATCAGTGGCTGCCGGCGGCCAGGTGGTGGGGTTGGTGGGGACGGGGAAGAAAAATGAAGGAGGAGGAAAAAAGAAAAAAGAAAGTAGTGGACGAGTGAATGTGAAAATTCATTTTTTTCCTTATCTTTTATCATCACTTTTCAATCTATTTACAAAATTGTCACCTTACATTTTACCTTTGATTTCTCATATTTTTCTAATCTAAAAGTCCTCATTTTTTTTCTCCTCTTTTCTCTCGCATACCGTCTTCCCCTAGGATCTTCTACCGTATAGTTTTCACCTTTTTGGCTACTTTGCTTGGAACTAACATTGATAGTTTAGGTGACCTTGTTAAGCAAAAATGAAAAGTCCTAATTAGTGACTTGTGGAGCCATCAACAAATCCATGTTCAATTTTCTGCCAAGAATGCTTCCCTAAGAAAGCTTTCATTCTAAAACACATCAGAATTTTTAGTGTATCTATTTTTATACCATTAGTATACGTTAAAATGTGATATATCATCAAAAATCACATAGGGTACGTAACCAATCTAAAGTCATCCTTTTTATCCGAAACACAATCATACTATCCCACGTATTAGATAAGATTGTAAATTATCAACGATCATATGCACACAAGTCACTAATTATGAAGTAAATAACATTTACATTTCATTTTTATTAAAACTACAACCAAACTTTAAATATCAATATGATCAGTTTTATATGTACACCACTAAACATGTTTTATGTTATTGTATATATGCTATCACGTCCTAAAACATATTTGATGATGTACGAATAAAATTTGGTAATCATCTGAAAATGTAGTAATATAGTATAGTAATATAGTATGGGTTCATTTTACATGATCACGGGCTTCAATTGAAATGACTGAGTTACTTTTATGAGTACCATTTCATTTTATGTTATTGTATATGTGCTACCACGTTCATTTTACACGGTCCCTTTAATTTACACTGATTTACGAAAAGCGTCCATATAATTATTTGTTCACCTTTACAGTTCAATAGCTTTATGTTTTACTCGAAAATGGTCCATCATCTACTTAAAATGACTAAAGTACCATTTCTCTTGTCATTTTATAATAGTTATGATCTAAACAGTCAAAGGGTACTTTAGTCATTTTAGGTGCAGGAGGGATCATTTTCGAGCAAATGTAAACTTATTGGACTGAAAAACTAAAATAATAAGTATATGGACGATTTTCGTAAATCGATGTAAATTACATGAACCATTTATGAAATTTACTCTACTTTTATAATAAAATATTGTCTTTAAGATATCCTGTGTTCAAATTCATCTTAAAATAGTGCCAAATAAATCATATGAGTACAAACTAACATGTAAATAATAATAAATAATTGATAAAAGTACACCAATTAATTAAAGAATCAGTGTTTAATATAATTGCAAAATTGGTGGAAGAGAATGATATGTAAAGGCATGAGATGTGTGACAAGAAAACCACCAAAATTGGTACAAGCCTTTTCCTTTTCATGACCTAAAGACTCCTCTTTGAAATTTCTTATCTTTAATTCTATATATAAATGACAACCTATCCACTTTATTTATTTATTTTTTCTTTTCATTAAGTGGTAAATAATTAAATTAAAATTTCTTTTCATATTTGACTTCCTATATCTAAATTTGAACAAAATCTTAAAAAATATCCATTTTGGACAAGAATCTCGCTCCATCACATCAATTTGAAGCGAAATGTAGTGTTTTTTTAAAAAAATTGGAGCGAAATGTAGTGTTTTTTTTTTTTCAATTGTGGCGAATTTCTAAGCATTTGAGCGAATTCCTAGGCATTTGAGCAAATTCATGTGTATTTTTAATAATTTGAGCGAATTGTTGTACATTTGAACGAATTCTTAGACGTTTGAGCGAATTCCTAGGCATTTTAGCGAATTATTGGCATTTGAACGAATTCATGTGTATTTTTAATATATTGAGCGAATTGTTGTGCATTTGAGCGAATTGTTAGGCATTTGAGCGAATTCATGTGTATTTTTAATATATTGAGCGAATTGTTAGGCATTTGAGCGAATTGTTAGGCATTTGAGCGTATTGTTGGACATTTGAGTGAATTCATGTGTATTTTGTAATAATCGGAGCGAATTGTTGGTCATTTGAACGAATTAATATATATTTTTTTAACAAAAGGTATTTGAGCGAATTGTTGAACATTTGGGCGAATTGTTGTGCGAATTGTTGTGCGAATTGTTAGGTATTTAATTGGAGCGAACTAACAAGTATATTTTTATACTACATTTCGCTCCAAGTTGATGTGATGGAGCGAGATTTTTGACAAAAATGGATATTATTGTAAATTTTGTCCAAATATAGGTATCGGGAGCTAAATTAGATCATATAGGTAATTTTCCCTTTAAACTTTTTACTTATGAGTGAGGTTCAAATGAGAATGAGATTTTTTTGTGAGAATGGAGGAGTGTGAGATGTCTAATCGAAGAAAAAAAATGTTGAATTTTATGGTGCAATTTTTATAATAATTCAACTTACCGTTTGTGAGATATTTAATTTTTAAAATCGTGAATAAAAGTGAATTTCGTGACACATGATTGCATCTTATTGAATCCTTCGTTGATGTACTTATTTGAACTTCACTGTTTTATTTATATGATAATACGTGTAAAACCAATGTTGGTTCATGAGGCACCGAACGACTTGGTTAATTTGTGTAGCCAATATTAGGTGACCCACTTAGTTTGGTAGATCAACTCTAAAGTAACACATTGATTGATATGGAGTAGTATAGTTTTGATCATTATTTTTATTTATTTCTATTTCTATTGTACGTGCTACTCGTACAACTAATTTCAATTCGGAAACAAACTTATACGGTATAAATAAATATCGGTTAATACATCATTATCAAATTGTGATGACCAATAATTTAAAACTATTATATTTGTTGGTTTACTAATATTAATACTTCTCCTTATATTAAGTTATAAATTTGTAATTGTGTACATTTCTTTATTTATTTTGAAAATTATTAAAAGGAAGTTAAAAGAACAACATCAATAGCTTTCACGAGCTTAAGGTTTTTATTTAAAAATGTAAATATAGTTATTAAATCTAATATGGATTTTTATTTTTAATAATATCTTTTAATTTCAATTAGCATCAATCAAAAAATTCTAAAAATAAGATATAATAAAAGTCTAATATAGAGGGTAATCAAATAGCGGGGAAGACCCCGGATAATCGCATGAGCATCCGCTATCCAGTTGGCTTCGATCATTGAAATCCTCAAATTTGCTTACTTAAAACATAAACAACATTTATCAATTTTTACATTAATTTCATGTTTCTGTTTTTTTGTTTTGTTTTATTTTTTGGATAGAAAAAAAAAATAGTACGGGATTTGGATTATTCCAATATAGAGTATTATTTTAACTTTTATAAAAGAAAAGATTTATATATATATATATACACTAGTTTTAAGTTAAATTATACAATTTGTATTCCTATTAATTTAACCAAATCAATTAATTATCAAGCTATTTGCTATATATAATCGTGTTAAGTATGTAATATAAAAACAATGTGAGATGTTTATCGTTATATGATAAATATTACATACAAAGTTCATGTTCTTGCACTAAATATAAGATCATAATCAATATCAATACTAAATTTATGTCAAATTGTTTAATGATATTATATTTTCTAACTATAGTTATTAATAATAATAGAGTAATAACATTACTTAAATAATTGGTAGAATATTATTTTCATATGGGACTCCTTATTTCTATACTATAATATATGTAGCATTTATATTTATTAATTATAATTATTAAAAAAATAATTAATAATATAATATTAATTAAATAATTTATTAACGAGATTGACACGTGACATTCATACGTAGCGAATTATGTAGCTTTCTTCTAGAAAGCTTTTTAGTATAAATATAGATATTAAGATTAAGAGATACGATATACAAAATAAGTTGTCTCATTTGTTGGCTTGAAGGTGCTATTTCATAGATCTCAGTTCATTAATTTAGTTCAATACAAAAATTTGAACAACCTCTCGTGGGGTTTAAGGTACCAATGCAAAACTCAACGTTATTCATGGGTCGGTATTTAAGACGAGAGATTTGGACTTTATGGAAGGTTCCTTTCACATAGAATATTTGTAAAAAAACGTGTATTTCAAATTATAGAAAAAACAAAAAAAATTCCCACAAATTCAAAATGGATAATAGCTAGTAGAGTAAAAAGAGGACCCAATGGTAACATATCATGATGTTTTTACGAGATAATCTCAAATTCAAATATTCACAAGAAAAATATTTTAGGAATAGTCAGAGAAAAAGTGAAATGCTCACGGAGATACAACTATTAAAAAGTAGAATCATCTGCTTAATAACATGAAAAGGATGACGATTGTTCAAAAAATTAAGAATCTCCTAAAATATTTTTTTTTATAGAAGTTTCATCAAGTGTCTTGTAAAAGAATATCCAACCACTACAATCTCAGTCACAATCTTCGACTCCAACTTTAACTAGTTCGTTCCCAGATACACCTTTTATATTTACATAATAAATACCATAAATAAATCATGGGGGTTGTGTAAATGCATACACGAGCATATACATAGAACATCTAAATCTGATTCGTTTATAACTCTATTATATCCTTCACATTAAAACTTGTAGACTATCAAATCTGGTTGAATTTTTAGCATCAAAGTTATTAATATAGTCATGTATAGTTTTGAAATAATTCTATCCAAAAAAATACTATACATATATTTTACTTATTATTAAAATTAAAAATGACAAATTGCTAGTACACAATACAACATATTAAATGCATAGTTTTGTGTTTCGGTAATCACTTATTACGCACACATTGTATAATTTCAATTTATTTATAATTCGCATTTTTAAATTTATATTAACCTCTTCTCAACCACTTTTTTTCTATTTTTGATGTAAAGTCCCAACTGCTAAAGAATTCACAATAAATAAACACCACAACTTTCCAGAAAAACTGGGAAAAGTAATTTTAATTAACAGTCACAATTTGTAACGCATGCTTAAAAACAGAGTAATGAGTCTCAGAATTTGTAGTTTTCATTTCAGTCCCCCAAAATCGTTTTTCCAACATGTTATTCACATACTTATACGTATTTATTTCATAATAATTACCAAGTTAATTCGACATTTCTTATACAAACAAATTACCCCAATAGTAAAAATGGAAAAAGGTTACTTAAGATGATAAACACTTCTACAAAATATACCACTTTCTTAAGTAATATTTATTTGGATTTTGCTATATGTAGCCCTGAGGTTTACTTTTAAGGATTAATTTGTACAAAATTTAGTGGTACATTAAGTTTGTTGGAAACAGTTATATTAATGGGGTGGGTGACTATTATCAAGGTACTAATAATTTATGCATGTCTAAATTTTTTATTCATAGCCTTAAGGGCTATGTTTAGCATTTTCCTATTTAATAATCTTAAATAAAAATTTGTAATTAGAGGATCTTCGGCTTAACCTTATGTGCAACTATTAACTAAGGTATTGATGAGTTCAAGTCTGGTTAGCATAAAAATATATATTGTATATAATGTGTGATTGTCTATGTTTCTACAAATTTGACCGTCTGTAAAAATTAGTTGATCGCATTATACACACTTGAGTAGCGATCAGATTCTCACATTTTTTTGATGGTTTCACGAAATGACACACATGTGCGGTCGCTAGATGTAAGGGAGCGGTTTAAAAGAAACGGAAATAAAAAGAGGTATTTATAAGGAAACTGAATTGTACAATATGACTTTTTATTCATACAAGACGATATATTCTTTTGTAATGTATAACATTATAAAACATGTTCGGTCGTGATATCACTCAATTCATACAAAAAATAAATGTATTAGAGTAAGATACAATATACTCGATAATATTTTGTCGCTGAAATTCGCTTCTTGTTACTACAATTCATTAAACATAAACAAAAATTTATAATTCCATATACACTCTAATAAATATAATTTATAAAAATTATAAAAAAGGAAATTTATTCCCCTTTACGTTGACATTACTGCTGAACAACCCTACCAAACCTTGCCTATACGGTAAATACGATTTCCTTTTACCGCCTTCACGTTTAGCTCGTTGTTGCACGTAAAACAGTTCATGAACCGACGGTTTCGATTTTCCGGCGGAAACTACGGCGACTTCACCGGTACTCCGTTTTTGTTTTGAAACCTCATCCTTCTTCTTCTTATTAGTATTATTATTAGTCAACAACATCATCGGTTCCTTTCCTTCACTGTTACTCCGTCGTAATAAATCCCTAATTCTCCACCGTTTTGATCCAGATCCAGTTGAACTACTCTTTTTACATTTACTTAACGGCGATGAACCTGCATCTGTTTTATTATTATATCTCCATACACACGACACTCCAGAAGCTTCTTCACCTTCCGATTCATCCGACGATGACGAAACCGATTCTGCACGTTCACTGATAAACAATTTCGCTAACGAATCCGCGCAATCAGCTTTTTGTTCATGATCTACTACTTGATTTTGAGTCAGTAGATCACGGTTGAATAGAGGAAAAACGGTACGGTTGTCGGAAATGATATTTTCGCCGGAGTATTCGTCTAACGAGAATTCGAAATCGTCGGCCTGTTGTTGTAATTGAGTGCTGATTCTAGCGGCGGCGGTTGAAGCTAAACTATCGGAAGAGTAGCAGTTGAAGCTAGGGCAAAACCCTAGGTCATCATTTTGTTCATGTTGCTGCACCATTTTTGTTGCTTCAGAAATCAATTAGTGAAATTATTTGGTTTTTGTTTTGTAGAGAAAAGGTGATTTAGTGAGATGGGAAATATATAGCGGGAATGGGGAGAACGTGAGGAGGTGCATTTGGGCCGCGTGAGAGTTACACTAGAAACAAATTCTCGATTGCACTTTCTACGGCTTAAAATAGTAATAATATTATTGATTGATATGTATAAAATATTTTTGGTGTATAAAGAATTCAAGGGCAGTGTTGACATATTAATCTGGTATTTTATTTAATTTTTAAATTAATGATCAACTTGTTACTTAGAAAATGTTTATAAATTAAATACTATTGATGATGATAATGAAAAAAATTGCATACATTAAACCTATATCACATGTTACATATTAATATGTTCTTGATAATTTAAGATATAAGAGAACGAAGAATGGGGATAGTGTTAAAATAGATGTTAAGTTTAATATAAGAGTACGAATTTTTGAGAAGTGGTTTAAAATAGATTTGTTGCTAAAAGGGCCCATGGAGTATTTTGAACAAATAAAATAAAGAAAAAAGAGAGACTCGGATCATTTAACCGACCGTAGGGGGCTCAACTTCGACAATTAACGTTGAACCCTAAAGTCGGCTGACAGTGTATTGTCCGACGTTAAAGACTTTTAACGTCGAAAAATATATATCCACTCCGTATGTTCTAACCGTTTTATTGGTTATAATCAATACTTTGGACTGAAGTATCATGATTAATAATGGCGAAAGAGAAATACGAGTAATATAGATTTGAGTTGCATCCTTGGGTAGCAAGAATACTTTTACATTTGCTTTATAAAAAATTCGATCATTTGATTTGACATGATATGTAACTTTGATATATGTTTGTTTTTTTAAACAATTTCAACCACTACACGTCCT
Source organism: Gnaphalium uliginosum (assembly GCA_963930675.1). Lineage (NCBI taxonomy): Eukaryota > Viridiplantae > Streptophyta > Magnoliopsida > Asterales > Asteraceae > Gnaphalium > Gnaphalium uliginosum. Next base: position 8,816,747 of record OZ005682.1, on the reverse strand, counting down.
ACCAATTCGGATCCGTTAAAAGAAGAGGCAAGTTAAGTTAAGATAGCGGCCTATTTTATTACGAGTATTACATAACCATATGGTTCAACCTCAAACAGAGTATATATATTTTTTGGGGAAATATTAGGTACATCTAATAGCATTTAATTTTGTGTGCTGTTTGGCTATAATGAGGGACTGATTATATAAATATAATATATTCAGGGATCAAAGGTATAACTTTTTCAAATTTATTTGTTACTAACAGCACATAACTTTTTTGGAGCTAACAACAGTGATGTTAAACCCGTATTTTTTTTTATTATAAATCACATTCGTTACTACGTATTTGCTTAGCTGGGAATTAAACTCATAATACTTTATAATAACGTCAACTTTGAAAGAGACAAAGCTACAAGCTAGAGAGGTAAGTTTATTTAGGTGCTGTCGAAAGATGTAATGTATCTTTGAAACCTTTTACTCCAATATACTTATTCGGTCATAATTTGATAATGTAAAAGATCGATATCGGCTCATTGAAAAAAATTACTTTAGATGGTGAAGATAAAATTATATTGACGTTGAGAAAATTATATGTATTTTTTTACGTGGATAATAAATTTTAGACGAATAGAATATCATTACCATTTTTCATGGCAAGTCAATATTCATTAATGAATCTTTTTAATTAATTGTCTTTTTCTTAGTAAATTTGACCTTCCCTTCAATATATTGGATGCTATTTTAGATCTTTAATCCTAATCAAACATTTTTACCTGTCAAAGTGGTAATTAATTAATCAGTTAATATAGTTAAAAAAATCTACAAATTAGATTTACCAAAAAAAAAATTACAAAGTTTTTAGTATGTTTTATTTTCTAGGTGACATGATTCGATTACATCTTCAAAGTTTGTTTCCTAAAACTATGCCATGACAAAAATTGGTAAACCTGAATACACGATATGATACAAGTGTACGTGCGATTGTGCACAAATATTTTATCTTGAAAATTATTTGTCCTAATTTTATTTTTCCTTTTTATGCGTCGCTTTCTTTTTTATTAAAGGTGGTAGTAACTTTAATAAACATAACTTAAGTCCCACGATTCTTGAAGGCTAATTTTGCCCGTGTCTCTACCACTATATATATATATATCCTATATATGAACGAACCCAGCAAGAAGAAGCTGCTAATTGCATCTTTAAAAGCTTGTACTAAGTGCAATCAGTGTTGTACGTTATTCAACACTTACGGAAATGCCCCAACTTTACATGAGTCGTCGATCTTCAGTCTTCCACTTATCGATAACGAATGGATAGATATGAAACTGTTAAACTTTCAACATCCATGATCAACATTTCACTTATCAATTACATTAATGCTAATAAGTCTAAGGATAAAAAGGAGGAAACAACGATGCACTTTAATATAAAATAAAATTTTTAATTTAAATGAAAAATATACCGATAAATTTACCTACGATTCATAATTTATGTGAAAGTGTACGTTTATCGACTTATTGTGTTATGATAACACAATGAGTCCCTTTTGTTATCCAATAACTGGCCGCTTTCACCAATCGCGTATGCAATGAGGTTTTTGGCTAAGTACCACGTGAACGGCGTACCCTGCCCCATCGTCATTGGGCAACGTACATAAAATGATGTGCAACCTTACCATTGTAGCATGCAAGTGTCACTATCTTAATTTTAAGGAATTTAAGATTACCGTAAATAGGAAAATCGACTTCATCATCAAGGTACATCAATATCCTATTTCCGCCCCATGTTTTCTCCATGAGTTTGGTAGTTGATTCTCATGTCGAACGTGTTTCATGTGATCCTCGATCGTGTCCCTTTTAAGTCTTTTACGTAGTGTCCTCGTATGATATATCTCGAGTTGAGTTACACTTTTTAGCCTTTTTACGTATTTAACCAACTTTAGTAAGAACATGATTACACAAAGAAAAACCGTTTTTTTTCAGAAATCGTTCACATTTGTTCTTGAATTCTAAGTTTGGGACTTTACCTTTGATTGATGTATATATCATTGAAATGGTCGTTAAAAAGGAAATCAAAAACCGAACTTTATATCCATTTACGACTTTTAGTCATTGAATTCGTGTTGATTGAATATAGATCGCAAAGTAGCTAACAACATGGGAAACCTTAATTAATAAGTCGAATTCAATTAAGACGGTCTTCTTTTTCTCATGTACAAACCATACTTTTTATAAAGTTTCTTCCATTTTCCTTTTTCCCTTTTCTCAAATCAACCCCAAAAGTTTATCAATGCATTACTTTTCATAAAATATCGTTTCTTATAGTGTATATTATATGTATTATTATAAAAATGAAAATAAAATACAAAAGTACTGTGATTAGTAATTAATTAGCTCAGTTTTTTTTATCTCTTTAATGATAGTTATATATATATGTTTGTTGGGTGTAAATTTCGAATCTCACATTAAAACATACAAACTCTAAGCATGTATATAAGATTACAGGTTATCGATTTTCTTTATTATTGTACTATATAGTTTTGGAGTTGAACCCGCTGAACTTATATAATGAGCTTTGTATGTGTTAGGTTGCATTCGGACATGTTGATGGTTCTTAATGAGAACAAATCATCTTCTTATGGATCGATAAAGCTGAATCACAATCATCACATTTGCTAATATTTCATATCAATATAGTAAGTTTTGAATTAAAATCTTAAAGTCTATATATATATTTTAAATGGTGTAAAGTAAAGAACATCCAATGAAATTATACGGCTACAAGAGCACTTTAGAAAAGTGAGAGTAGACCCTCTAGAAGGAAAATCTTTTTAAGGATCACAAAATAAATAATAAATATTCCAAATCTACATGTTCCTTGGGAGGAAAATATAATAATAATTGATATAATTAAGTTTTATTATCAAGGTTTTAATTAATTATTAAAAATGGCGATACACGTTAAAACCATTTATATTTACAAACTTTCCATTTGATTCTTTGCTTTTCTTTCTTATTATATATTGATAGATTGATAGGTAGAAGATTTATTTAACAAACATACAAATTCATCATAGTTATTGGGTAAAAAACTGCATTATTTAATATAAATATTAATTTTTGTTGACACTTTTTGACATACATATTACGGAGTATTAGTTAGATAATTCCATTATTTATTTGTTGGAGATATAAATAAACACATTAATAATATTCTGTAATTGTTTTTATTTATGTGCATTAGAACCATGCATGAAATCCCAGGATACAATATCAAATTTTCTCAAACGGAATAAAACCAAAATGTTAATTGAATACTGATGCTCATTTATGGGTTGTATAACTAACAAAATATTGAAGCCCAATGACTAATCCAAGTAACAAAGGCCCGAGTACAAGCCCATAAACATTAGAATCTCTTTTAGTAATGGACTTTTGGCCTTTTTTTAATACTTTCATCGACCTATGTAAATTCTGACGAGGGGATAACATATATACATAAAGTTAAGTTATAAATCATGTATAGTAAATATATTATAATATAATATATATAATGCTATCACCTCAGATTTGACTTTATTATTGCATATAAGAAAGATTGTGTACTGTTGCATTGAATGTCACATACTTATATGTCGCTCAAATGCAAGACATGCTATTATATAACATAACCATAAACTATCTTAAAACTAACGTTTTTATTTTATTTATTTCCAAAGAAAGAACACAAAATATTTCAATTAATAACTTTAGCCCGGCTAAACCTTAAACGATTATAGACAATATAATAATTATAATATTTGTATCCGAATAAATATGTTTTATAAGTGTATAATGAATATTTAAGATGTACAGAAAAAGAAAATACGAATAATCACACGCGTAATATTTTTTCGTCTTTACGTAAACAAAAGGGATTATAAAATTAAAAGATATCATTACGATTCTTTTTGATTATGGATCACATAAATCACAACCTTTAATAACAATCTAAAATGTCTTTAACCTCATAAACAGTAAAGATTCGGTGTTACATTCCTACACGACAACAGCTGTTTTCATGATTACCATTTAACACACTATTCATATGACGGATTAGCTCAAGGATAAAAACTAAAAATAAAAATCCATCCGACGTCGTTTTACCTTCTTATTTAAACCCAATTTTAATTTTAATTTCAGTCTTCTGTTAGTCAAAATTCAGTTCTTTGTCTCAAGTTGTCTCGTACGGAACAGGCATGTCTTCAAATCCCTAGGTTCGTACGCTTTCATCATTTTCCCTAAATTCCTAATTTTTCTCAATTCAGTTCAATGCAGACGTATATCTCAATCAAGTAAACATCAAAGTTATTTATTCGTTTAATTGACATCGATGTTCTGTATTTTTAACTTCAATTTGCTGTAAAGGAAACCGATTTTCGAATATGAAATTAAAAACTAAAAATCTGATTTTTATAAGTTTGATTTAGCTGTTGTATGTTATTGATTATGGAATTGTGTATAATGAATTACAAAAATTAATGCAATTTTATGTTGTCTTTTTATTTTATAAAAAGGTAAATAATTTGGGGGAGAAAACCAATGAAATGACAAAAAGGTCATCCATATGTTGTTTTTTTGGTTTTCTTTGATAAAATGCCTTAGTTTGATTATAAATGTTTATAATACAGTTGTTTGTAATTGGCGATTTCGTATGCGGTTTGTTGTGCTGACAAGCTTTTGTTCCTGATGTTGCAGGGTTGTGGTTTCAGCTTTTGATTTGTTCAGTAAGCTTGAAAATTAGGGAGGTTTTGTAATTAAAGTTGTACTCCTTGGGATTGTTATTCAAGAGACGTTGAAAATGGTCTTGTGAAGTTACTGTAATGATGAATGATGTTACTTATTATGTTAGAATGGCTTGCAACATTAATTTGATGTTCATTGTCTTAGGTTAAATTATTTTATTTAGTCATTTAGAAAAAAATATGGAAGCATCAAAAAAGAAGTTTCCGTTAAATGCAAACGATTACAAGCTATATGAGGAAGTTGGCGAAGGAGTGAGTGCCTCTGTGTACAGAGCACTTTGTGTTCCATTGAACGAGATAGTTGCAATCAAGGTTCTTGATTTGGAAAAGTGTAATAATGGTCTGGTATGCTGTTTTCTTTTTCAGTCGATTATATCAGCACTTCGTTTATTATTTACCAAATCAATTTCTAGGTTTAGCTTTAGGGTTAGGTTTCTAACGTTTAATTTGATTTGATTTAGGATGGCATCCGTCGGGAAGTACAGACAATGAGTTTGATCAATCATCCAAATTTATTACCGGCATACTGTTCTTTCACAACGGGCCACAACCTTTGGGTTGTTATGCCATATATGGCTGGTGGATCATGTCTTCACATAATGAAATCATCTTTTCCGGATGGTTTCGAAGAGCCTGTTATTGCTACATTGCTTCGAGAGGTTCTTAAAGCACTGGTTTATCTTCATGCTCACGGGCATATTCATAGAGATGTAAAGGTAATTCATTTATCAACTTCACAGTTCCATATTATCAATAAAAGAAGTATGTGCATTATGTCCATTAAAGGGCTTTGTTTCTAATAACAAGAGCGATAATGATGTTTTGTTCAGGCAGGGAACATATTGGCCAATTTTAATGGTTCCATTAAGTTAGCAGACTTTGGAGTATCTGCATGCATGTTTGATGCTGGGGATCGGCAACGTTCAAGAAATACTTTTGTGGGAACTCCTTGTTGGTATGGCTATAATTTTTTTTTGTAGAAAATGGAGTTACATTATTGTTTTTAAATATTTTTGACGTGTTTGGTTGTTTTATCATAGGATGGCACCTGAAGTTATGCAACAACTGCATGGATACGACTTCAAGTATGTCGTGATTTATTTCTTTATTTGATGCAGAATATTTTTACTTAAAGATCTATTCATTAACTTTATTGCATGTAAACAGAGCAGACATTTGGTCATTTGGAATCACAGCGCTCGAACTTGCTCATGGGCATGCACCATTTTCAAAGTATCCCCCAATGAAAGTAATTACATATTACATATCAACTCGAAATAAAATTGTCATGTTGATTAAGTAAATAATAAAATAAATTTAAGGATTTTAACTCATCCTGTAGGTTTTGCTTATGACTCTGCAAAATGCACCTCCAGGTCTCGATTATGAAAGGGACAAAAGGTTTTCAAAGGTTTGTGTTATCCTACGAGGATTAAAAATTTAGAATACACTAGAAATTGATGTTAACATTTACTGTTTTGCAGTCTTTTAAAGATATGGTTGCTACTTGCTTAGTGAAAGACCCAAAAAAACGCCCCTCTTCAGAGAAGCTCATGAAGCACCCGTTTTTCAAACATGCAAAAACAGCTGATTATCTGGAACGTACCATTCTTTATGGTCTTTCTCCCTTAGGTGATCGTTTCAGGATACTAAAGGTGCCATGCTAATGTGGATCTTTGACTTTTATTATCATTATTTTTGTTACTATTCAGTTATTTACTCTTTTTCCATGTTTTTGTTGTTTTAGGCCAAAGAGGCCGATCTTCTTTTACAGAACAAGGAATTGTATGTAGAGGAACAATTGTCACAGGTAATAATGACGTAATCATATACTGATTTCCTACTTTGGTTAAAGAATTTTTGCAGAGTATTTCATCTTATGCATGTTGTCCTGACTCCTGACCTCTTGTGATATGCAGCAAGTGTATATACGAGGAATTAGTGCCTGGAATTTTAACTTGGAGGACTTGAAGAATCAGGCTGCGCTTGTATGTGTTAAATTTTAGAAATGTAATGTAATTTGATCATAAAACAATTAACGTTCTACCTTATAACCTTACTTCTATTAATGGCAGATCAATGATTATGACGGAATTTCAAATGTAGAAGACCCTATTATTTCAGAGCAACAAAATGGGCTCAATGGTATTACAGCAGTAAAGTTGTCTCCTGTGATATACAATAATCATTCAGATGCTAAATCTCAGGATACCACCGATGAAATATCTAACTTGGAGGATTCATTTGCTACATTGCCTATTCAGCCTCAGCCTCTTCAAGCACTTGAGTAAGATCATATGGTTTGAATTGTATAAATTATGTTTTGTTTTTGGCTGTTACCCATCAATATATATATCCAAGTCTTAGTTTCTTGATTCAATTATATGTGATTGAAAGAAGCGAACAAGATTCCTTTTGGTATCGTTATCTCACTGAGACTTTTAAAAACAGGGGATGTTTTGATATTTGTGAAGATGATGTGGCAAGTGTTAGCCCAACTGAAAGGGATGAAACTCCATTAAATACTGAACATAAAGTTTCTGTAAAGCTGCCGCTAAAAGCCAAGGATCAAGAAACTGAAACAAATGACGGTGGGCATCTTAAACGGATAAATTCTTTCCAGAAAACTAATATCCCTGGGCCAAGAAGAAATATGAGTGGTTCACTGTTACCAGAGAACGTTCCATCTCCTAATAAGTTAGCTGCCAATGGGGAAAGGTAATTATATTCCGCTCTCTTAACTTTCCAGTTACATCGTAAAATATTTTCCTTTTTAATTTTAATCACAATGAATTTGGCAAGTAATCTATCACCCAAATTAATATGAAGGGACCACAACCAATCGAGATTCCGGGTAGAGCGCAATTACAGTGGTCCATTACAATATATTCCGAAGAATAATATGACCAACTCTTCATCCGGTAAGCCATCCTTGATTCACCTGTCCTTCCTAATATTAACAGATCCCTCTCCCTTTTATTCTTCCTTTTTGACAATCTTCGGCATGGTGCAGTAGAAGACGTATCAGAAGGAGCTGTGGTCAAGCAGAAGGGCCGTTTTAAAGTCACTGAAGAAGATTTGAGTGTCAAGGTACACAATTATATACTTTTTTTCTCTTCATAACTAGTACATACAATTGGTATGTACACATAAACCTACACACACAAATGGATACATTCACATGCGTACTTATGTATACGTATCAAAGGAGTTGTAACTATTGTCTTTCCTTCTCCATTCAGGCTCCAGTACCTAGTCCAAATTCAGATGCCACAGCCAGTCCAACTTCAAGCATATCAGCTGCTTCACTTCTTCCATCCTTGCAAAGCATCTTTCAGCATAACACAGTACAAAGGGTACGAACGTGATCATTTGATTTTATGTGACCTCCAAGTTTTCTCTCCAGTGGACTACAAATTTGTTACTTTTTTTCTTTGTGCAGGAAGAAATTCTTCGATTAATCAAGTTCGTGGACCAAACTTCTAGTTCATCTGCAGGTTTGTCATCACTGAATTAAGATGTGTTTCCTGTATATATGTCTGTATGTCTGATCTGTATTTCTCTATACAGCAAATTCCATGGAGCATGTGGAGTCAGAAAACAACGGTTTCACACAAGTAATGGAGCTTAACACATAAAGAAATTCTATAAATTGTTTGCTAATGTTTCTATCGTCTGCGGTTATCATTCATCATTGCTATTTATGGCCACAGTGTTTCAAGAGAAATAATTGCATGCTAATTAGTTGTGTATAACATGTAGATTCCTCCTAGTCCAAGGGAGAGAGAACTGCATTCTCAGGTGATCCAGTTACAACAAAGGTTAGTGAATCTCACCACCTATTTGATCAAGTTGCATAAGTTATGCTATACTTGTACAGCGTATTTATAATAAAGTGCTTTGCAGCGTTGGGAGTCTGGTTGAGCAATTGCAAAGACAGAAGATGAGGAATGCACAGGTTTGTTTATATCTCATCTATTTGTTCCCTTGTGACCACTTATCACTTTCTGTAGTAGAGTTTCAACCAATCTACTTATGAATTTATTATGTTTCTATCCAATGGATCAAGTGGATAAAATAAATTTCAAAATAATTAGAGAAAACGGGTAAACAGGCTGAATGGGTCAAAAGGCATCCTTTGTATATATTTATTGCCTCCAAAGTTGCTTTCAGAAAAATTAGTTTACTAATAGTATATGGTTTTTGTAATATCTTTAACTTACTAATTATTCATAGAATACATAAAATGGACGAAGAGTTTGCGGTTTATTCACACCGGCCCAACCCAGACTAAAAGAACGTCTGGTTTGACTTATTACCCAACCCATTTGACCTGCCCATGTGGCCACCTCTACAGCTCTACTGTCTATAATAATATGGTACCAAGGCTTAATGATATCTGTTAAAGAGACTAGTCAAATTAGTTAGAGAAAGTGTGCAAATCAATTATTTTCACAATAAACAAACCTCTCTGATAGTCTACCACCACCTTTTAAACTATGCATCAACTCAATGGTGGTAATTTTTATGGAGTTGAAGGAGTTGTACTATTTTGTGGTTCGATTATTGGCACATAAGTACCGACATTGATGTTAAACACGGTGTGGCATACTGTCATCACCTCCTTCTGCACCTTCTGTTTCTAGAATGGAATTAAAAATATAGGTTATTCATTTACCTTGATTTTCGGTAAGCCCCATCTCCATTTTTCTAACCTACGGGACCCGCAATTCACAGTTTCTTTTAATAGCATACAAAAATGAAAATGCTAATCTGAATGGTATATATCTTTCCCCTTTTGGTTTTGTAGTTGGAAAAAAAATTGAGTGATTTGGTGAAGGAAAATAGCATTAAAGGATGATCGTGATGAGGGGATAATGACGAACAACAATTGGTGAGATATTCTCGACACACATGCTGGCTCAAGTTACTGTCGCTTATCAGTGTTTTTGAGTTTAAAGTTGCGCATCAAGGTTGTGCCGGTGCTAGTAGTGGTGACATATTTATTTACTGTGAATAGTGGGGGACACAGGAACTTGTAAGTGGGAATTATAATTTACATCATCTTAGTGAAATGAATTTCCCCTAAATGCTAAAAGTTATAGACAAAGACGAGTGTCTAGTCCTCTACAAGAGAAGAGAGTGACTGTTGACCAAAACTAGATTGTTTCAAAAGGTTCCTTTTTTAGTTGATTGAAAACACTTTGTTCCATGTTTTTTCTGCAGGGCTTTGGTTTATATATATACATATAGGAATGGAAATTGAACTTCAAATTTCCAGTGGGAATGAGAAATGATCCAGTCCATTTTTAGTATGTGAAATTGGGATTTGGCAGACTCATTTCAGTGGCACGGAGCTATTGACTATGGGTTGCAAATAAGCCGAGTTTCCATCTATTTATTTGAGCTCCAACTTGATTCGAGCTCGCTAAAACTTTATCAAGTACATTCCGAAAACTGAGCTCAAAACACATAATGAGTTGAGCTTAAGCTTGAAGGGGCTTAACATCCAGCACTGTGTATGCGTAATAATATTAATATAACTGGATGTGCACAACTGGCTTTGATCAAGTGTTGATGAAGTTATTTCAACTTAAACTTGACTAGAGCTCCTAAGATTGAAACTTTGTCAAAAGCTTTAATCAAGGTTATAAGCTGTTTGAGCTCTCGAATAAGGTTCAAATGTTCCTCGAGTTGAGCTAAAGTCTGCATCATGGCTATCGGCTAATCGTTGGAGGCTTGTTTGCACCAACAAATGTTGACTGGTCAATAAGAAATAGATAAGGTGTATGACTTAATATATGAAGAAGATAAAAACACTTATGAATGTTATGACCAGTGGTAAACAGTTATTATCTTTCAAGTGTTCCTGGAAGTTAACAATGTAATAACTCATTTATAACTTGTTGGAGATAAAAAAAAATAAAAAAAATGGAAGAGGCAGAATGCAGAAGTATAGCCGAAATAAAACATGCTGAAAGAGATCAAATTTCTGCAATTAGCTACAATAATCCAGCTAACGGTTTCTATATCCAGGGGATTTGCATTAAACATTGTTATATTGAATTACACAATCATTTCAAGATAACCAAGGAAAACCCAGATTACTACTGTTTCACCACCATCTTCCAGTTATGTGTGATGTGTCTCTGTACGCTGATAGAGATCAATCTCGAACATCTTTAAATAGTTAATAAGCGAGTTTTATCTACCACAATCTGTTCTCAATCACAGCAGAAACAATTCCTTTAAGAGTTTCCTGAAGAAGCAACAGACAACAGAGTGTGATTAGTGATTACTAATGTTAACATTCTCTGATAAAAGCAATCAGAATTCAGGAGCTACCGTAGAATGGTCCTTGAGACCAAGTGAGAGTGTCAATGGTTTCATAGAGCCAGAATTGCTGAAAAAAAATCAGAAGACAAAACGCCAAGGTGTTAAACAATGTACGTTTACTATTTATCCATCTCATATTTCTAATTAAGCACTTAATATGTTTATATTGGTATGTGTATAAAACAGACCTTATATGTTCAATAAGCTGTCGAGCACATGCCAGTAACATTGGCTGCAGGTTAAAACATTTCAGTGAGCAAGCTAATATGATTAAAATGAGAGCTTCACATCTGGTTCATAAACCAGCTTACCTCATCCCGTTTACCGAATATCACCGAGACATTAAAGGTAGGATTATTCAACATCCCTTCTTCCTTTCTGTTCAAAGAAGAAAATGCAAAGTCAAAACCTTTTAAGAATAGTTATATTCTACTATTATTTAGTAAGTACTTTGAATTCGAATTTCAACTCTAGGAGAATTTAATAGCTCAACACACAAGAATCCACAATAACCAGCGATTAAATCAGATTTAGACCGAATTTATATTACCTAGCATGCAATATGGTACCCATAGTCCCGATTTGAGTAGCAATAATCTGGCAGTGTTAGCAAAATTAACAAATGCACACACCAAGCATGTATATGAAAACAAATGGCTAATCGAATAATAACGCACCATGAATTGATCATCATGGCTACATATGACAACATCAATTTTACTTCCCTGCCAACAGTATCGTTAAGAGATTAGAATCACATAGTAACATATGCACAATTGTTACTGTACAAAAACATCACACATAGAATAAACAGAATATGGTACACCAACTTGCCCGAAAAGAGATGATGTAGGGGGTGTTTAAGATCGCATAATTTGCAATGTGTTCAAAATGGCCACCAACTTAAAAAAATGTGTTATTTTCATTTAACATATGAAACTGAAATCTGCATACTAACAAAGGAATTGCTACTAAGCAAATAAATCAGAAGACACATTGTAACAAACAGGTGGTGGGCATAGGCAAAAGTGAGCCGTTTTCAAGATATTTGAATATTAACAAACGATCAGCAAACATTATGTCATCCTTATTGTATTAGCAAAGAGAAAACAAACTAACAGATAAAGCTTCATGATTTCTATGTCGAAATCAAATAATTGAGCTGTAATAGACATAAAGTCAGACAGTCAGTAAGTCAATCAAGAGACCGATACCAGTGAAAACAACGAAAGATTAGAAAACATAAACTAATTGAGAATTGTAGGAAATTGAGAAAGAGAATCAACCTTTATATCGAGTGAGAATTGCTTAAAGCGAACAGGGAAAGAAGAGGTTGAAGCACAGTCCATGGAAGGAAAGGGGGGAAGACTTGATGATGATCTGACGATTCGAGTTAAATGGGTTTTATTTAAAGTTAAAGGGTATCTGGGTAATTAACTATTTAAGCATACGATTTTTTTTTTTTTTTTTATTTCTTTAGACAAACAAAATATGTATCTTTAATCTTTTATCTTTTATTTATATTATTATATAATAAATAAATATAATTAAAAAAGGATATCACGGAGGATTCTTGACCGTTGATTGAGTTCCTTCTTTGCAATCTAACGATTTAGATTTTTATGCATAATTACACTTTTAACACCTACTTAATTTGTTATATTTCTTTAAATTTAAATAATTTCTTTAAATTTAAATAATAATCCGGCCACATTTAAATTTAAAAAACCTATACAAAACCCTAACTTAAACTCACGGCCATCACACCTCCACAAAACCCTACCTTCACTGTCATCACCTAATTCTCACGCTGCTTCTAACAACCACCACTGGCATCAACATCACGGCCTTCTCACCACCCATGCTTCTCTGCTCATCTTAACCGGTAATTCATTCTTTTTTAGATGAAATCGATTTTCAATAAACATAGTATATGTATACGATGAACTAGAACAAGATTCTGATTTTGGTTCATCATTATTCAATTTATTTGTTAAGAATTGAACCACATCTTTGTGAGATTATTGTTTGCATCGTTTGAGATTTGGATATAATTTCTAGCTTCTAAATTTTACTAATTTATATTTTCGTTTTTATGATTTGTAATGGTTTTAAACCTGTATTTCAAAGTATATGGGTTTCAATTGTGTTTATAGTTTAGTGTTTTTAGTTTTCTTAGGGCTTTTGGTGTTTAATTATCATGGTTTTGGTGTTTTGTTGTTCAATTCTGACCTTCTTCTTATTAGTTTAGGGTTTGATAATGCTTTAAATTGTTATTTTTGAAGTTTTGGATGGTTTTTGCTTTTTGTTGATCTTATTAATCAAAGCTTTTATATGTGTGTTTGTTCAGGTTTGATGTGTGCACACCACCTGCTTGATAAAATTCCACAAAGAAGTTCAAGAACTTTGGTAGCTGATCTTAATTAATATATTTATGTTATTCTGGATTTGTAGGTAAATGTTTATCATAATTAAGTTTTTTATTTTAAAAAAGGAAGCATATTCTAATTTTGAGAAACTCCTAACATTCTACCTCATTGACCTTAAATTTTAGGATGATGGATATCGCAAGAGATTTCCGTGGTGGTAACCTTCGAAAATCACAGGTTTGAACTAATTATCAAAAATTAAAGCAAGAAGTGCATTTGAATTCCGATTTAATTGCTTGCGATCTAGGTTTTAAGGTTATTTGATTGTAGGCAAAGAGAGTGTTTGGATATATTGATGATGATAAGATGTACATGTGGATCCCCAAGGTTTGTTTCCTGTTTTCGTTAATTAGCCGTGTTGGTTGTTTAATGTAATTATACATTCCAATGAATGATTTGTGCATGTCTTACAACTATTATTGTAATTTTGATTGATGTCATGGAGCTCGCCATATAACTTCATTATGGCCTCTCAATAAGATAGCTACATATTATGTGTTTCCTCATAAAACTTATGATGGTAAGGTTCCAAGTCTTCATTTTTGTGATGTCTTTCTATAGATTATTATCAATTATCGATGTTTATTTTCCATAACATGTTTTAGTGTATGTATTTAATATGATCCTAAGGTATATACTATTGTTACTTATCAACTAATTAGTCATTATTTTCTTGATTACTAACTTTGATAATGTTGGTTCGTTTGTCAGAAATTGTAACATTGATACTTACTGACGGGCAGTTTCATGCGAATGTCAACTGTGAGTTTGAGAATGTTAGTGCCAAAGCTAATGCTCATGTCAATTGGTTGGATATTGTAATTTTTGTTATATATTATGCGTACATTGTGTTGCGATAATTATAGTTCACTTTTTTCAGCTTACAAAACATACTTCCAGGATTGAAGCTATAAGTTGATTTGACCCATTTGCAGTTTTAGAAACCGTACAAACCCAAATTAACCCACTCATAAATAAATGGGTCGAAATTGTCACCTGTAATGTGATGACTGTTTTGCGCAAATCTTATAATTCATTGCTTTAGGTTTTTATAGTGTACAGTTGTTTTAAAAGGATATTTCACTAATATCTTGCTAAAAAATTATAAATAAATGTATAACACTGTGAGTGCTAATTCAAATGCTACCATATTTTTGTATCTATATGAACACTTTTATTAATTTGATATGTCTATGCTTCAGTAAACTTATGTGTAATTTGCTATATCATATTTGTATTTGATTGCAGGGGTTGTTTACAGGATCAGTTTGTTGATCTCATATTACAAGCAATCAAATATAGGGTTTCATGGATAATGCTTTAGTTGAGTAGGTTGTGGAGCTTCTAAAGAAAAGTACATAAATGGTTTTCAGTAAGGTAACCAGAATTACTCAATTTTGTAAGCCTACTTGGTGTTATGAGTTCTAATGTGGCCTTTATTAAATTTGAAATGAATGTGTTGCTTTGTACGATATGTTAAGCTGCCATCAAGAACTGTTTGGGAACTGAAATTGTTGACATGCAGCTTGATATGGAACTTAATTATGGCATGCCTATATGTTAGCTACATATTATGCTTATTGATTATAAGGTACTATTTTTCAATAATATTTTTACTTTTCTATGTTAATAGTTCTATTTATTCTGCTACTTTCAATTTGGTGAAAACTTATCTTGAAGTAGGCCACAAATATGTTGCTACCACAATATAAGGTTATACTTTTTTTTAATGACCAAAGACCCATCTATTTCACCCCGGACAATCGCAATCATATTTTATGCTCATCATGAGATTTGACCCATTACAACTTATTTGTGCAATATAGAGTATAGTTATCCGAATATGAAAGAGGTAGCAATTTTAGCCAAAGTCCGTTAGAATATTTGCAAATCCCACTTTTTTATTGTTTCTAATTTATGTGATCACTGTTTCATATTTTCATGGATGAGATAGAATTCGTACTGATGTTATTCAATGATTTTACCATTGAATATAGTTGAATTTGCTATTGATCTATCTTCAGATTATAGCTAAACTGCTCGACAATGAATTTCATATAAAGTCTTTTATCTTTGTAGAACTTTTGTCTCTTTTTGAAGCTAAAAATTGTGCATTTTTTATTTATGATGGCAGGAAGGTTTGTCATCAATAAATTTGTTAATAGAGACCGAAATGCATCGAGCAACCTTTGGAGGTATCGGAGGGGTAAAAACCATTGGAAATTATGTTGCGGTAAGCATATCTATGTTAGATAAAAAGTTTATATACTAATTTATGTTTTGACATTGTATTATGTTTTATTCATATTTTGTAGGTCCTTAAGGCACAAGGTGCAGCAAAAGCTAAAGGCTATTATGATGTTTTGTATCTCGACAGTGTGCACAAGAAGTACTTGGAAGAGGTTTCATCTTGCAATGTTTTTTTTTGTAAAGGTATAACTAAAATTTCATCTTACTTGCTATTAAATAATAGCTTTTGTTTGTTGTTTGTAATTGACCTCCATCCTCCCCCTTCATGGTCTCCATTTCAAATCATCTTCCTAGAATGTGATATAGGGCAAAATTATATCCACTCCTGACATAAAAGGGACTATCTTACTGGGGATCACGCAAAAGAGTATCATTGATGTTGCTCGTGATCAAGGATGCGTGGTACTTGATTATTTGCTCCCATTTTTTTAATATGTTACATTTAAATATGGGACAACAATTGCACATATGCTCTATAAATCCACATCCCTATGCAATATATGCCTAAAATACCCTTGAGTAATAGCAAAATATCTGCAGTCCGTTATTTGTATTGGCAAAATGGGTGTGGTGGGTAAGTAAACAAAAAAAGGGTATTTGTTTTTACTTACACCCATGAGTTTAACATCCAAATCGGTCTACATATAGGTATACACTAAACAGGTTATCAATCAAGCCATCTCTGTTTATAAAATACCCAAAGCTCTTTTTTTGTCATTTTTCAGTTGCCTTCTTTTCTGATATACGTGCTGCCAAAAATTTGTGGATATCAAAACAATTGTCTTTTACTGATATGCACTCGGCAATATCTTTCATTCAGATTTGCTTATGATCTTAAGGACCCTGGAGAATTAGATATAAGTTTTGAGCTCGGTTCACTATTCAAACCATTTAATCAGCTTATGGGCGTGTTTCCTGCTGCAAGGTTGAGCTTGCCATACCCTTTTTCATTACTTTCTAATATATTCTAAATTTCTAACTAAGTTCTTTTTGCTGTTCGCATGCTCTTCCGAGCGTTACAACAAATTAATGATGGATCCGGATTTACCTATCACTACTTTGACAAAGTAAAGCATTCACTATTTTGATTAGAAAATTTTTGCCCTCTTACGGTTCTTTATATATTTGTTTCAGATATTGAAGTTGATATGAATGGCACGCATTTCACATGGCAAGTATGATTTCTTTTCCTTTTTACCTCCTCACCTTCGACCATCAATGATTTAGAGATTCTAGTAATTGATAATGGTAGATTTCTTTATTTGATTATGACAATTGGTCTCATGTGGGTTGATTTTGCCGTCTCCAAATTGTGAAAAGTATTGCTTGCCTTATGTGAAATCAATAACTAATGTTTAGTATTGTTTAAAGGATATGTGATTTATTTTACAAAATTGATTTATAAGGGTAAGAACCTTCAAATCACATATAGATGACTTTTAACCTATCTTATCTACTTCATTTTTTTATTTTGTTGTGTGGATCTTGGTATTAACTTTTGCTGCTAATATTTTGTTGATGGATATGTTTTACATATCCTGATGAAGAAGCTAAGGGTTGAATAAGTTTGTTTTCAATATTTGAGTATGTTATTGTTAGTTAAACAAATCTTATAAAAAGATAAACAAAATTTCACATAGTTATGAATAAAATTTGATCATGTATGTAACATCACTATATAATAAAGGGTGTTTTTATCTCAAAATGATAAATATTGAAATGAAAACGGATTTTTGGGTGGACCAGTGTGTAGTAACTTGGTGGTACTTAAATGGGTAGATTTAGCCACTGTCTTCTTGTGATGTTAATTATGGACAGGATTGTGATCGGTGCAGCCGATGGTCTGGAGGGTCATGTTGATCATTGTGAAGTGATTAATTTGTATTGTTTAGTGTATTTAGTTTGGGTGTGTGGTATAGCTTTGTGTAAATAAAGTGAGTATGCATGGGTTTTGAGTTTGACCCATTCATGCGTTGGACCATAATGTACATGTATTTCGTTTAATAGTTAATAAAATGATTGTCTTTTCCAATAGAAATTATCATTCATTATATATATACAATGTGTAGCTCTCCTTACTGGTTTTGATTATGCTACCCCGAATTTATTATGCTTATATAATTTTCCAACTAATATTATACTTTTATTTTTCATCAAATTTATCCCGCAATGTGAAATCGAAAATTTAAAAAATCAAATGGTACTAGCCCGCGTTGTTGCGGGATTTTCACCTAGTTCTTCTAATAAAACAAATAACAATGTTTTAGATTGATGATGTGGCTTGTTTAATTCTTTTTCTTTTGCTCAAAAATTCAATGTGATATCAAAACAATTAAATTTGACAATTTTTTAAATTAATACCTACGACACTTATATCATTCTTTAATTAAATTATCGTATTAGTAAATGAATAAATTCATTTTGAAATAGACTTTGATTTTTATTGAAAAACAAATAATTAAAAAACTTTACAACTAATTAATAAAGTTTATCCAATTCAATACATTGTCCTTTTATCCTAATTATTACTTAACAGCCTTCAAACTTTTTGAACAAGTCCTATTATTTTCGAAAGAAACAATATTATAAAAACCATGTATATCAATCAATCTCTGATCTCATAAGATATAAGTAACACAACTAAATTAAACCATATCCCACTAATTGAAAAATTATATCACAAGTTAATTGTGTTGTAACCAATATTTTGAAAACAGGTTTTTTAATCAAATCGGATGTAACCCCGGTTCCGGTTTTACTGGTTGGACCGGATAAACCGGCCGGTTGAACCGCTTCTATGATACATTTACATTATAAAGATTTTATTCTAATTTTCTTTTCTGAAATAAGAAATGTTGACTTAGCGTAGTCAATGTCACATTTACCAAACTTTTGATCTTTTCCACTGCTTGTCTGCCGTGAGGTGTACAAACTTTGTACTACAAAGATTACACCTACTCCACTCTATCAATATCTATAACCCTCGTAAAGCATTTTCACTTCTTTCCTTACTAACTTACATTTGTCATATGGGAATTGACTAATTTACCCCTTTCATTCATTTACAATTTGGTATTAATGTTAATATTATAAGTTAAAAGCTATTAACACATATATGGTAATAATAGAAGTCAACTAATCAAATAAATTAATCTAATTATTAAACTACATCAAATTAATTAAAAATAATATCATTTACTTGTAAATCAAGACTCACTATAAAAAAAAAGTAATTTAATTTCCAAAACAATAAAAGACTATCAAGGCTCACAACGTCAAATTCAAATCGCTACATAAATCAATTCCAAACAAATATTACATGTTGACTCAAACATAACTATAAGTATTAATCCTATAACTTCATTACTAACACCAACAAAAATATGTATTTTATAAGCACTTGTCATTTCAATATAAATCAAAACACTTGCAACAACAACGATGACTCTTATTAATTCATTATAATTCATATCTATAATTCAACACTCACGATTACAATTATTACATATTAACTGTCAAACGTAAGTTTTATCACTCAACCCTATAAACTAATCTCGTCCTTTACGTGTAAGGTGTCGTACTAGCGCAGCATTGCGCTGGTAACCTACTAGGTATATTATTATTGTCTAGCTTTTATTTTCAAATAAGTGTAAATCCAAATGTAAAATCTAGAAATCTCTCAAACCCTTTTCATATCACTGAGATTATAACATATCACCAGAAAATGACCATCTTACCTTCAACTTGAAGCATTCATATACTCTTCTCCTTTCACCTTCTCTTTCAAACAATTTCTTCATACCCTCATCTAAAATCTAACGCATTCTCAAAAACATATACTCTCAACAGTCATACAATCGTCGTCCCCCACCACCGGCCCCTACCGCCGCTGCCATTTCCTCCGGCAACATGGCCAGAAATAATAAAGATCGCTAATCTCGATGAAATGGCCGGATTTGCGATTTAGGGTTTAGAAGGTAGGCCGTTCGTGAACGAGGGAGAGAATGCTTTATTTATTTATTTTTTTTCAATTTTGAAACAATAAAGGAATATATATCTAATATCTCAATAATAGAAAAGGTGAAAAAAAAATCCGATCGAATCCGGTTTGAAATGAACTGCTTTTTCTCAAACCGGACCGATCGAACCGGTTTTCAAAACATTGGTTGTAACTTCTCTACAACCATATATCTTCTCTACAACGATAAATTGAATCAATGGTCCCTATAACTTACACGCATTCTCACCGTTAGTCCATATATTTTGTTTGTTGCATAGACTGTCCAAAAAATCAAAGTTATTACATGTTGAGTCCCTCATCTATCTAAAATGACTAAAATACCTTTGATAATAATAATATCTGTTTTGCTCAACGAGAGAAGTGTATTTTAATCATTTTAGATAGAGGAAGGATTGAATGTTCAACAACTTTTTAATTTTTGAACTATTTATAGAACAAACAAAATATACAAACTAACAGTAAAAATGTGTGTAAATCACATGGACTATTAATACAATTTACTCTTGTTTAAATAATAATTATTAAGTAGGTATTTTTTAGTTAAAAATACATTGACTTTCCATGAGCCCTATATATTAATAGGTATCTATTCATTTATAAAAGAAGTTTACAACATTTGTAGTTTTCATAATTTAACTAATATTCATTGTTACCAATATATCGAGTTGTGTTACTAATTATGATTTTTCAAATAATAATTACACCTTTTAAGTTAATAATTTATTGAGCTACTTACAAATTTAACTATTAACTCGTGTTCAATTTATAGATTTAAGTTTCAAATGACATTCAAAACTTACACTTATGACTTGTACAAACTAAAAAACACAATGGGAGCTTGATACTAAAATTTGTTTAAAATGATAATATATAGCTACCGAGTTAATTGTTTCATCAAATACTTATACACGTAACTTTATTTGCTAATCTAAACTATTAATCCATTTATCACTTGTCACGTATCGTTTAGGAGTAGCAGGATTATCAGCGAGATTTTTATTAAAATATTATCGGAACAATAAATATAAATCATGAACAAACTAATGTACTATTGCTTACTAGACCAGTTTCATAGATAAAAATACAAATCTCAACAAGTCTGAAGAGCAAAAGAAATTGATTTACAAAAGGCGGTTGCCTGAATTTCCATTCGATACATATAATATAATATTAATATATTTAATTAAAATAAATGAAAAAGAAATAGTAGTAGTAGAATCAGAGTGTTGCTTAATGTGCTCAAAGAATAGCTTTTTACGGCTATTCTCATACAAGAGGTGTCAGAATATTAGCAATTCATCATCTTCGCCAAACTAACTAAAATTAAAGATTTTGCTGAAGAACCAGCTGCTGCCTAAATACGGAATTTAGGGTTTCGGACTCAAGTTGGAGAGGAAACACGGTATTTATAAATTTATAATGGGCTTTGTCATAGGCCCAAATAGAAGTCGTTAAGGCCCAAAATGATACCGTCCACAACGGGTTTGGTGCTTCCACACAAAGTAGCAAACACTTGAAAATCATTATGCAACATAGTACGAGTATATTTTATTAGCATTATTTTATATCGTTACTAACAAGTTAAATAGTTAAGAGTGAATTAATGGATTATCCCAGTAGTTTACGAAAAATAACACCGATTATTCTTTTACTTTCAAAATTATACGAATCATTCTTGTAGTTTATAAAAATTCGCATCCATAGTCTTTTTAGCTAATGACCACTTAATAAGTTATTCTTATTAGGGTGGTAATTTTTACACCACTTAAAATTAACCACACACAACTAGTTATGTATTACATCATTGTAATGTCAGCACTTGAAGCATAATTAGTGATGTATGACTAATTTTTGATAACGTACAAATTACCACATATTTTATTCAAGTTCTTTTAATATTATATTTATATATATTTGTTATGAGAAAATTGATCATTACTTTTGACAAACATGTTCGTGTTTATATTGTACTTAAATAGACGGTGGGTCAAACAAAATAATTTCATTTATTTATTCATTTATATTTATATTTATATATAATTGCATTATTACATCTGTTCTTTTTATAAGATATTTGCCCACATCTATATGTTTAATGTTGTTTCCACATTTTTAATTAATTAATCAGTATCCAATTCTTAAAGACTCATTGACTTATTATTGACAGAGACCGATGCGTGTAGAACAAAATTATGTGGACTGTGGTGACGACTGAAGACGACGGAGATCCACCATGGGCCATCATCTCCGGAAAATATATTTACATTATATTATAATCATTAAAGTATCAATATCTCTTGCTGGCAGGATAACCCTATTTAAATTTAAATCTAAATTTCTATAATACATCAATTTAATATTTATTATTAAAATTCATACATCTCCTCCATGATTGCATTCAAAGTTTCATTATAACAAGAGGAAACATAGAGACATATATTCATATCAACCTATACTCATATTTATTCACATTATCCATTTGAACTCTTCTTTCCTCTGTGTTATTCACCGATTAATCGAATTACATGATCGTCTCCCCGATTCGAAAGCCAGATCCATCAAATCTAAGGACCGAACGTTAGCGACTTTGCAATAGAAATGGTGATCTATGAGGTAATATTCTTTTAATTATTGTTTGTCCTAATCTTAATCTTTCCCAATATAGATAATGCGATTTACTATTTGAAATATATATAGACCACCTTTAGAATTGATCAATTTCAATTAATATTGTCACCTTTTGTATAAGTGGCATATGATGAATCATCTACCTGATATTGTTTGATCATAATTAGCATTTGTAATCGTTAATGTCCTTCAAATAACTACAAAATCTAATACGGTTTTATGTCTTAATTAACTAATCCATCCGGAGCTCGGCTTATATATACGAGTATTCGATAACCAAGCTGGTCATTTTTCAAACATATATGTAGATTGTAGATCCCTTTTTGGCTTCAAATAGGTCGAATATATATGTTATACATAGTATATAAGGTTTAAGTTACTTATGTAAACTTTATACTTTTTTTATTTTATTTTTTATGTATAAAAAAAAGGAAAAAACGAAAGATGGGGTATCATATGGATCATAGATAGGAATCATAGGATATTGTGATTTTTAAAGAAGAGAAAACGTAATTGCAAACAATGAATCAAACTACACTTTGATTAATCGGAAAAATAACTCAAAAACCAACTGTTTACAATTGTAAAATCTTTCTACTATATCTTGATTAAGATATGTATATATAAATCTAATTACCAACTCGTATTAGATTACAACTAGGAACCAACTTATTCTTTTGTTTCCATAAAAGCAATTACTTGTTCACCAAGTATTTTGGATCCCACGACTTTAGGATTCCAACAATCACCCCCGAATCTCCAAGTCCTTCTAGAGACGTCTTCAATCCCGATCAAGCTCCGCATTTCCTTGAACTTGGTTCGAGCTAAGGGTTTTGTGAGAATATCCGCCTTTTGTTTTTCACCAGGAATATACTCCACCTCCACTTGTTCGTTTTCAACACAATTACGAATAAAATGAAATCTCGTGTGAATGTGTTTACTTCTTCCATGAAAAACGGGATTCTTCGTTAGTTCAATAGCCGACTTGTTATCAACTTTTAAAACTACCTTCTCTTTCGCTTTGTTCATGATTTCTCCTAGCAAATCTTGAAGCCATATTGCTTGACATGCAGTCGCCGTGGCTGCCATGAACTCTGCCTCGCACGATGATAAAGCAACAGTATCTTGCTTTTGTGAACACCACGTTATCGGAGATGACCCGTAGTAGAAAATGTGACCGGTTGTGCTTTTTCCGTCATCCGGGTCAACATTGTGACTACTATCACTATAACCTATAAGACGGCTTTGTCCCATCCTCTCGTACTTGATTCCGTATCCCATTGTTCCCCGTAAGTACCTTAGAACTTGTTTGATTGCAGCGCCATGTGATTCTCTTGGACTTTGCATATATCGGCTAACAACTCCAACCGCATATGCCATATCGGGTCTTGTTTGCAAGAGATATCTTAGACATCCTACCACCTTCCGATATTTTGTCGGGTCGATTTCCGGTTCATCTTCGGCCTTTGATAATTTAGTCCCTGGTTCCATTGGGATGTGAGTCGGATTGCAATCATGTAACCCGGCTTCTTTTAGAATGCGTCGAGCATACGCTTCTTGGTTTATAGTAATACCCGATTCTTCTTGTTTAACTTCAATGCCAAGATAATAAGTTAATCTTCCAAGATCCGACATCTCGAAAACTTTTGATATCTCCATCTTGAACCTTTTAATCATGCTTAAACTTGTACCTGTGACAAACAAGTCATCAACATAAATTGCTAAAATCAAGATGTTAGATCCTTCACTCTTCCGGTACACAGATGGTTCTTTCATGCATTTTTGAAATTTCATGTTCTTCAAAATTTCATCCAGTTTCGTGTTCCATGCTCTAGGTGCTTGTCTTAAACCATATAGTGCTTTTGTAAGACGGTAGACTTTATGCTCGTTGCCTTTCTTTATATATCCCTCCGGTTGTGACACGTAAACGGTCTCTTTCAATTCTCCATGCAAGAAGGCCGTTTTAACATCTAAATGATGAAGTTCCCACCCATTAGTAGCAGCTAAGGCTATAAGAAACCTGATGGTCTCGATTCGAGCTACTGGTGCAAATACATCTTGAAAATCGATACCGGGTTGTTGCACGTAACCTTTGGCAACCAACCTCGCCTTATACTTATTAATGGTGCCATCTGCATTTTTCTTCAATTTAAACACCCATTTGAGTCCAATCGGCTTCACCCCCATAGGCTTGTTCACGAGAGTCCAGGTACTATTTTTGTTGATCGAATTGATTTCCGCATTCATGGCTTTAACCCACTCCGGTTCTTTCTTCGCCTCTTCAACTGATACCGGCTCGTCATTGGTTGCTAGGAGAAGATCTTCAATGTCATCAACATAAAGCACATAGTCTTGTAATCGACTTGGAAGTTTCTTTGCTCTCATGGGCCTTTGGTTTTGGACATTGTTCACATTATTGTTGACAGGACTTAATTGCTCATCTTCTTGTTCATCCGCTCCATCTTTAGTCTCATGATTTGTTTCAACCGATTCAAGTGATTCGTTGTTCGCCTCGTCTTCCGGATAATCCCATGGCACTGTGAATGAACCCGGTTCTTCATTGTCGATAATTGTTTCTTTAAGCCAATCCCACCCTTTGGTTTCGTCAAAAATAACGTCTCTACTTACGACTATTTTTTGTGTTGTCGGGTCAAATAGTCGATAGGCTTTTGTGCCTGGTTCGGAGCCAAGATGTACTAGTGGTCTTGATCTTGCATCCAACTTCTTAAGATTTACCGGTTCAACTTTTCCATATGCTAGACACCCAAAAATACGAACATTCTCTAAATTCGGTTTTCTTTTATACAATTTCTCGTAAGGAGTTGTATATCCAAGTACCCGTGTGTAAACCCGGTTGATTAAGTTGGCAGAGTGTTTTACCGCTTCTCCCCATAAATAATTTGGAACATTCATCGCCTTCATAATGCTTCGTGTCATGTCCATCAATGTTCGGTTTCTTCGTTCCACAATTCCGTTTTGTTGCGGTGAATATGGGGCGGTAAGATGCCGTTTGACTCCGTTTTGATCACAAAAAGAATTAAACTCGATAGATGTAAACTCACCTCCTCGATCACTTCGAAACACTTTCAAAGTCTTTCCAATTTCTTTCTCCGCCAAAGCTTTGAACCTTTTGAAGTGTGTAAACGCCTCACTCTTTTCTTTCATGAGATAAATCCACATAAATCGGGAAAAGTCATCAATTAGTGTGAAAACATACCGATTTTGACCCTTGGTTGCCGGTGTGATCGGGCCGCATAAATCACCGTGAACTAGCTCCAATGGTCGTTTTGCTTTGTATGTCGTCATAGTTGGGAATGTCTTTCTTGTTTGCTTGCCCACCAAGCAAGACTCACACAATTGATTCGTATGATCAAATTGGGGTATCCCTTTGACTAGACCCTTTTTGGACATCCTTTTCATTGACTCGAAATTGATGTGCCCAAGTCTTGCATGCCATCGCCACATATCTTCACTTAATCTTGAATGAAGGCAAATAGGTATTCCAATTTTTAATTTTATTTTATAAAGCCGGTTTGGAGTTCTTTGTACCTTCATTAATAAACAGTTATCGGCATCGTGCATGGTTAAATAACTGTCTTTCATTCGAACATCACACCCGGCTTCAGTTGCTTGTCCAAGACTTATAATATTGTTCTTGAGATCCGGTATGAAATAAATTTCCGTCATCAGCCTTTGTTGACCTCTCTTTCCTTGGAAAAGTATAGCCCCTTTTCCTTTGATTTCTACACACGAATTATCTCCGAATTTAACCCTCCCGGTTATGTCGTCATCTAGTTCGGAGAAAAAGGACCGGTTTCCTGTCATATGATTACTTGCTCCGTTATCTAAATACCACACATCGCTATCTTGTGAATCGTATCGAGACGGTATTACTTTTCTTTCATTTAAGAACACGGTCTCGTGTAAAAATACGGTTGCATCATTATCATCGCTTTCGGTAAAGTTACTTTCTTTCAATTTTTGGATTCGATCCGGACATTCAGATGCAAAGTGACCCGGTTTATCGCACCGATAACAAATAATTTTGGATCGGTCCTTCTTTGTTTTACCTTCTTTTTGGATAAATTTCGAATTGGACTGGTCACTATTGGGCTTGTACGAATTGGGCTTATCACCTTGCACGATCCGGTTCGTGTGTTTGGACCCGCTTGCCCCATTAAACTTCTTTGCCGTCTTCTTCTCTTTCGATCCAGATCCTCCATGAGAGCTTGACGAACCAGAGTGTCTTGTGAACAGAACCTTCGCTTGATTCCCTTCGTCGACATCTTCTTCCTTAATTCGCTCCTCATACGCCTTGAGCCTTCCAACCACATCCTCGAAGCCCACAGTTTTTAGGTCTAAAACCTGTTCCAACGAAGCCACTATGTGAATAAACTTTGCTCTCGGTAATGATTTGAGGAACTTCTTCACAAGCTTTGTCTCATTAATTTCTTCTCCCAGGGCAGCCGATTTTGAAGCTAATCCGGATAATTTTCCTGCAAAGTTGTCAATCGATTCCGAGTCAGACATCTTCAATCTATCGAATTCTGTCATCAGAGTTTGTAACCTAGCCTCCTTCACGCGGTCAGCACCTACGTGCCTGGCTTTGATTGTATCCCACAACGCCTTTGAGGACTCTACTTCTCCGATTTGCATGATCAAAGTCTCCGGGATCGCTTGATACAGTAGCCCCATTGCCAGAAAATCCTTTTCTTCGTTATTTTCTGTTCCTGGATCGATCACAGCCCACACTTTGTGGATTCGGAGTACAACCTTCATTCTCAATGCCCACACAGTGTAATTTGTCGTGTTGAGCATTGGGCAGGCAACGACAGTCGATCCTATCTCTTTTGCCTTAATCGAACTCGATCCTGCTTCTCCATCGCCCATCATGTTGACCACCTTGTCAACAGGTTAGTTATTCGATCTCAAGCTCTGATACCAATTAAAGAAGAGAAAACGTAATTGCAAACAATGAATCAAACTACACTTTGATTAATCGGAAAAATAACTCAAAAACCAACTGTTTACAATTGTAAAATCTTTCTACTATATCTTGATTAAGATATGTATATATAAATCTAATTACCAACTCGTATTAGATTACAACTAGGAACCAACTTATTCTTTTGTTTCCATAAAAGCAATTACTTGTTCACCAAGTATTTTGGATCCCACGACTTTAGGATTCCAACAATTTTAAAATTGAAACCCGTGTTGAATGAACTATCTAATTTGAACGCAATAGTGCACGTTACGGCATCACTTTTAATTTGCTTATTTTATGACCTACATAAGGCATTTACCCATGATTCGATGGTATTAAATTAGTGTAGTAATTAACCAAATATAATATTTGTGTCTAGTTTAATAAAAACATTTAACTAATTGTTATGAATGATTAAAACTAGCTTGCAATGTATGAGTGTATTACAACAAAAAAGAGGAATATACCCGAAAGTGTAAAATGTTACTATTTTTGTAAGAATGAAAACTCTAGTAATCTACCACATATAACATATATTATGTACAACCATCACGAATATATACACTCACTGTTTCAAGTGAGACTTGAGCTCACAACTTTTTAATTGAAAGGATCCTTTCATACCGATAGCCTAAAGACCTTTTGGTAAAAGAATAATATATTTAAAGCTAATAAATATATATATATATATATATATATATATATATATATATATATATATATATATATTATATTTTATAATATAAATTGAACCAATGAAATTATGACATGATTACAAGACATGCATGAAAATAGAGGAATATCCTAAAGATTGAAAAGCAACAAAAAGGGGGTAAAAATGAAAAATGAAAATGGAAAAAAGAATGAAAGGACAAATGAAGGTACGTAGTGTAAGCTGAAAAAAGATTTGTGATTTTGTGACACCACCAACTTTACTTTCATTTCCCACGTGCGGAGGTCCCACATACTACTCCTTAATTCCTTTTTCTTTTCCTTTTTATTCATATTCATATATTAAAATATAATAAAATAAATGATTTTCTATATCAAATGTGCGTTTAATAGCTAAACAGTAAACAGTCATAATATGGTAAAGATTCAATATCAAATTGAATTAAAATCAATATAAATAGTTAAATACGGATAAATATTACTCATATAAAATTTATAGCACATGGTCGACTCGATTACAACCTTATCTTTGATGACTTTTAACTCTATAAAAACATTTCGCGAATCAAAATACCTTAATTTGACTGCATTGAATCACGTTAACAATATGTATGATATAACTAGTGTTTATAACAAAAAAAATTTGTTGTATAGGTGATAGAAACTTATACATATGTATTTAGTTAGAAGTGTGCAAAATAAAAACGAAGATTTACTTTGGGTAAAAACAAAATCACTCATTGAAATTATGTGTCAATTAGCTAGAAGTAAAAATACAAACACATATGGTATGAATTTGTTACTTTGAGTAAAAACAAATTCATGTTATTTAAAGAAAAAAAATGTGAAGGAAGGGGTTGTTGTATGCATTTTATTGAGCTACTTTCATCATAAGATGTCCATCACTTTTAATTATGATGATAGTTTTGCTTTATTTTAAATTTTTAAATAATATTTATCTAGGATAGGATCATTGAGTACAATAATTATCTAAAACATGAAAGAATTAATGAGATTTTGTCATGTGTACAAAAACCTATTTACCCCATCTTTTTTAAAATTAATTATTTCACAAACGGCAAATTGAAAAATTATAAAAATTGCACCATAAAATTCAGCGTTTTCTCCTTTTCGATTAGACATCTCACAGGGTATACTTTCGACGAGTTTTTTTTTTTTCGTTTTTTGGTGGGTTTTACAAATTACTAACACATATGTTAACATGTTGCATTTAAGGTTTAGAGTTTAGGGTTTAGGGTTTGGGGTTTAGGGTTTAGAGTTTAGGGTTTTTGGCAAAACCCTAAACCCTAAACCCTAAATTCTATAAAAATCTAAACCCTAAACCCCAAACTCTGCTAAATTCTAAATCCAAAACCCTAAACCCTAAACCCTAAACTCTAAACCCTGCTAAACCCTAAACCCTAAATCAAATGTACAACCAAACACTAACACTTGTGTTAGTAATTTGTAAAACCTACCAAAAAATGAAAAAAAAAACTCGTCGAAAGTATATCTTGTGAGATGTCTAATCGAAGAAGATAAAACGCTGAATTTTGTGGTGCAATTTTCATAATTTTTCGATTTGCCGTTTGTGAGATAATTAATTTTTAAGATCTTGAGGATAAATGAATTTTTGTACACGTGGTGCATTTTTATTGGTACTTTCATTTGTTCAAAAAATTTTGTACTATAACGTGTGTACTTATCTAATCCATAAAAAGCATGGTACTATTTAAATAATGCAAGTCAAGTTAATATTTTCTTATCATTATTGCTATTAAAATGTAAAATGAATGTTGAACATGTTGTTGACTTATTAAATCTTATTGTCACTGGTTTTATTTTAGAACTAAAACTTATACTAGTAAATTGGTTTATTTGATATTCAAAATGGCTTTTTTATCATATAAGTAAATATATATTAAACAATTACTTTTCTTTCTTTTGAGTAGTTAAAATATGTCTTGGGCAATTAATTTTTACAAAATCACAAACTAATAGAGTTTTGGGAATCGGTGACTGTTTTGAATTTATTTCAAACTTTTTGGTTGTAATTCAATTACTATAAAGAATGGCTTGAAAGTTTGTGCCAATTTATTTGTCTCCATGTATGAGTTAACTTATTATTGCCTCATTTTCATTTCATTCACGTTAGGAACGTTCCACTATCAATTTAACATTAAATAAATCAACGATATTTGACGTTGACATGCATATAAAGTACCTTAAGACCCGTTGCATCGTTGGATAAACTAATTTTAATATATACGTAATCCGTTTTAAAATAAGTGTTCACAGTAAGTTTTTACATAGTTTAAGAAATTACAATTGTCTGGTGGTAAAAATGACACTCTTACCCTTACTTTTTGCACAAACTTCTAAATATTAATTTTGAAAAATGTTATATTGAAGGTTAAATAGTAAAGTTAATATGGTACTTTTGAAAGTGGACATTTATTTTGGAACAATCTAAAATGAAAAGGTAAATACTTATTTTGAAACGGAAAAAATATATCATTTCATGTTTTACCTTCTTAAAAATTAGGATACTATTTTTAATCAAATCTTTGATTTTGTTATATGTTGTTTTAATAATAACATGTGTTGCTCACAGAGGAATGTTACAACTTATATATATGTCTACAAACCAAGCGTAAGTATGTAACATAATAGTGACATCATAGAATGCAAATAGTGCAATTAAAAGAGGGCGCGTGTTAATGGGGTCTGCCTCTTCCATTTTTGGTATACACTTCAAGTCCCACATCATTAAATCACATGAACTTTACTACCCCTTTGGAAAATCCAAGAATCAAGATTTTTGCATGACCAAAATTAAAAACTTTTTAAAATTTTTAAATTTAAATTTAAAGGAAAAAGGGAAATAAAAAATCATATATAAAGTTTGCATAAAACCCTCTTCCCTACCTTCATATTTCTCATAATCCCAACACACAAAAAAAAAATAAAAAATAACAAAATGCTGTCAACTAATTGTCCTATTCTTTAGGTTGAATTATCAATCACAACCACCATCAAGAATCCAACTTTTCAAATGGGTCGTGAGACACAATCATACCCATCAGAACCCACCACCGGAATCACAAAAAGATCCTGCCGGAATCCAGTTGAAGACGCCGGAGGAGTGGAATGTTCCGGTAAGTCATGCCAATCTTGTACGGCCAGAGTGATTGCTGATTGTGTGGCAGTATGTTGTTGCCCATGTGCTGTTGTCAACTTCTTTACACTCACATTTCTTAAACTTCCATGGATGATGGGAAGAAAATGTTTGAGTAATCTGAGTAAGAAAAAAAAGTTGAAAAATGACAAGGGTAAAACTGTAATTCCAAGAAAAGAGCAAGGTGAAAATGCGGATTTCGGAAAAGTAACTGCCATTGTAGAAGATGATGAAGAAATGGGGAGCAATAAGTATAGTGCAAGATTTGAAGCTGAAAGGGTTTGGTTAGAATTGTATAGAGTTGATAATTTGGGTTTTGGTAGAGTTTCCTTTAATGGGATTCAATCACTCGGTTAGTTGTTAGTAAGTAGATTAGTAGTAAGGGCATTTTGGGTCATACAATGTTCATGTTTTCGATTCAAACGATCTTCATATAACGTGCAATGCATGTTTAAACAAGATCGAAAAGAATTCATATTGCAATGTCCTTGTTGCGTGTTAGGCTACATTGAAGTAACGGACGGTCGATTTGTGTGTAACGATTGCAAATGAGAAGAGCACTTTTACTCTATCAGTGTTTTTATTTTCCACAAAATTTGATCAACAGATTAAATATTGAATTTTACTTTTCAGTAAACTGTTTGTGGTCAGTAAACTGTTTGTGGTCCTTCAGGTGAAACAAGTTTAGCTAGTAGCCAATGAGTAACACATCTTGTGAGAGTGACCCATCAATATATGTGTTTCGGTCTCTTATCTCAAAACCATTTGGCAACAAGACTGCAAATTAAATTTTGGTTATGTCATTGCCTATTTGTTCTGAGATGAAATTCAAACATATTATTATCATTATCAATCCTAGTTGAGGTGAAATACAATATTTATTAACAAGTGCACAGCTACTAATGAGAAGTCTTAACAAATCATATCTCGCAAGAATCCCATTATACTAACCTTTTCAACAAACCTGTCTTTATCATCGAACTGGTGTTCTGCTTCATGAATGCAAGCAGCTTCACTGGACTACAAAAGCTTGTCGATCTGTGTTATACATGCAACAATCTGGCTGACACTTAATCGTCCGATGCCAAATTATTTCCAACTTCCAACCTTCACATTGGAACACGACTCACAGCAGCAAACAAGTTCTGCAGAGAGAACAACCATCAACAGTAAAGGATCATTGTTTCCAGATTTAATGATGAATTGCTTGATATATATGGAGTTATCACTTTTACTATGGACCTCAGTCATGACCTCATGTGTTTGTCTTTGTCTTGTTAATCCCACATTTATAGTTGATCCACTGCATGGTTAACATTTTTTTATTTTTATTTTTAAAAGGCAAATATTCACTGTATAGTTTAGCATTATAACAGGACTGATAGTACCACATCAAAAGAATTATGAATATATAAGTATATAATGCAATGGCAACCTTTATACTGAGACGGAAGCAAAATGACCTCTCTCTTTTGAACAGAAAAGGGATTTTTATTATAAAAATGGGTTACCGAGAGGCTGCATACAAGGATCAAGGTACAACATACAAAAACTCAGAAGAGCTGCGCCATTTGGTTACAAAAGATATTAAGATTTCTAATCCATAATTCCCAGTCAACCTGAAACCGAACGCCCCAGTTGTCAATCCAAAAAAAGAAAAATGACCACAACTGAATTTCTTTGATCACCACAGTGAAGACGTCTGCTGATATGTAAACACCACATCATTTCTGGCCTTGCAGATTGCTCACAAACCTTTTTCAACACCACATCGACACAGGTTGCTTGAATATGATTATCTGAGAAAGATGCAGCAGAGGGTAAGGCACCTTTGAAGTCAGACAAACATTGTAGATTAACTCCTGACCACGTCTTAATATTGGATTGAACATCATGAGGCAATGGACTCAAATACAAAATATTGTCACAGTTTTACAAAACACTAGCTTTAGTTGGAATAATATAAACTGAGAGGTGCGGTTGACTTTTAAAAGAAACAGTAGGTCTACATCAAATACATTACAGCCGGTTCAGTATCATAAAAGAGCCTATTGATATTTCACCAGAATGTAAATAAATTAGGAATCAATGTCTAAATTCAATTAAATATGTATGAATGTATGATATATTCATCATGAGAACTTCTCCTCAGAATAAAATGACAAGATATAAGGAAAATACGTCTTATTTAACCATATCTAACATTTTGATACCAATTTACCGACTTATTCAAGAAGCTCCTTCATCCTTCTGTGCAAGAACAGAGGGGCAACTGTCTAGCAGGTTGATTTTATTTCATATCCAACTCATCATCAGCATTTTCTGCACTTCAGAAAAGCCATTAATATTCAAAATGTCAACAGGCCCACTTTTCATCTGGTCTTCGAAACCTCCAAAGCACTTGTGTTAATGGTAAATAAGTGTATCAAGTAATCACTATCCTTGCTGGTAAAAAACAGTCAGGAAGCTTCTAAGAACCGTGAGCTACAGAACCCTTTATAATAAACTACTAAACTTCATATTTGCTTAACAAAACCCTCAACCAGATTAGGTCCGTGAGATATATCAGTGAACTGAGAAGAAGAACCAACCATGTCAGGGATTCAGCTAATTTCCATTTCTGGAAATAATTTGCAGATAACCCTGTATTAGATTTATACGAATACTAAAATTCAGAGTAAGGGAACAGTTTTGAGAAACAAACAGATTGATTGGAACATGATTAAATAATGCCCTATAGCCATCAATCAGAAACTAACCAAAGGATTTTACTCCACCATGGACAGCTAAAAGGTTGGTATATGAACCATCAAATTTTTGAGAGAGCCTGGCTACTTGAAAGATCTTATAATATAATATCATCATAATCACTGCCACATCTTTCTACAAACTGTTATCTTTATGTATAGAACTATATATAAGATGAGCCCAATCAGGGGAAATAACCTGGAATGGTAGTTCCGAGCACAATGGACAGCATATAATTACCATAATTATAGGATAAAAAACAAATTAAAAAGTACAAACTCATTAAACAGAAAAAAGGAATTACAATTTTATGCTTATTCTCTACAAGTTTTCATCTTTAATAAACGAATCATTAAATTTACATGTTCATTTGTAACACTGACTTGCAACTTTTTATACAGCACAAATGAGACAAGTGGTCAAATAATTAATACCTATTCAATTGTGCAAATTTAATTTTGAAAGCTTTAATGCGAAAGTCATCTCTCAATTGTTGCGGTTGCAACCGGCAAAACCAATGCTAGCTTCAACAGTCGATAGAGCAAAGGTTGAGAAAAATGTTTCCTTGTTTCTACCATAACTCTTGCAAGGTCGGTGACACCATTTAAGTTGGCAAATCTTTCATCTTCTTGCATATTGTCAATGTAGAGGTTAAGTTGATGCTCGAGAGTCATCCTTTCCACGCAACTAAAATCATCTGGATATAATTCAGTCAATCTCAACAGCTTTGATGGGTCAAAGTCACGAAATGAATCACGCGGATTCAAAGCCGCCATACAAATAAGCAATTCGGAGCTAACCTCGTTAAAACGATCACCAAATTCTTGAATTTGCATATCGACAACAATGTTGAAACAATCAAACTCATAATGATGCCCATAAGTGATATTGGTCTTTTGTCTTCGGTTTTTTGGGTTAACATAATCTTCTTTCATGTTCAAAATTTCAATCTCATGTTTTTCACAAAAAGAAAAGATCTTCTTTGAAAGCGAATCAAACCCATCAGCTCTAAACTTTTGTAATTGTCGCTTGGTTGATTTAACCAACGAAATCGTATTCAAAATATCTTGATCTTTTCTTTGAAGAGATTGTGACAATAAATCCGTGAGCCCTAGAATGTGCAGCATCAAGTGCAAATAGAACACAAAATCAAATGATTTGAAATATATTTGAAGGCCATAGGCTTGACGTTGGCTCAAATCATTATCACCTTCCTTTTCGACATATTCAAGTACCTCAAAAACAGATGGAAACAAATCAACCAAATGCAAAAGTGTTTTGTAATGAGGGCCCAAGCGTGCATCTCCAAATCTTACAAGAGAAAGCTCTTGATTTAACTCACTTCCAATATCAACTTCACCACTACCTATTTCTTCTAGTACTTTGTCTTTGAGACTTTCTCGAACCATATCCTTTTGTTTGCAAGAAGCACAAACCACATTCATCAAAACGGTTATCATGTCAAAGAAGTTCCCAACACCAAAGTGTTTTTTTGCAACCTTCACAACAACTAACTCGAGTGGGTGAGCAAAACAATGCACATAATGCGCTGAGCTATTTTCTTTAATAATTAATGCTTTCAAATCATTGAACTCATCACGCGTATTGCTCGCTCCATTGTAACCTTGACTCCTAATCTTTTCCATACTTAATCCATTTTCAGCAAATAAAGATTCAATATCAGATTTAAGAGTTGAAGCAGATTTCTCCATCACATGAACAAGACCAAGAAATCTCTCCTTAACAATTCCACACGTATCAACATATCGCAAAACCACATCTATGTTTTCCTTTTTAGAGACGTCACTAGATTCATCAACCAAAAAGCCAAACACATTATCACCAATTTCATCAAGAATAGGCTTACGTACATCTTGTGAAATACAATCAACAACATCCGCATCCGTCTGACTACTTGGAATAGGCATTTGATACTCATCCTCCTCAACATAACTTTGCTTTTGAAGAGAAACAACAATAGATTGATCTTGTCTCACTAAATCTTCACATTTTCTAAGCGCTTTATTATGGAAACTATTAACATCACCTATATGGGCCCCAAACTTCTCTGTTTTATTCCAACTATGAAAACCTTCCGTCATAAACGCATCACTCCCACCTTGCTTCCCAGACTGATCTCTAAACAAATAACAACACAAGCAAAACGCTTTATCCACTTTTACACTATACTCTAACCAATTACCATATTTATAAAACCAAGCAGGGCAAAAACGTCTTCCTTTATTCCCAATCATTCTTCTCGGAAAGACCTGTCCACGTGGTTGACAAGGTCCTCTAATCCAATATTTCCGCCTTACTTCATCTCTTTGATTAGGATGATACTCCATAATCTTTTTCCTATCAGCAGGATCCCAAGGAAGATCATTGAAATCAAAGTCTATAGGCACACTAGAGATAGGTTCAGGAACATTAATATTAATATTATTATTATTATCGGACACATTTCCACTTGAACATTCTTCACCAATATCACCACTTCCTGATGATGATCCTGCTTTCCTTTTCATCTTTTCCTCTTAAATTCTAGCCAAATTGAAAAAATAGAACAATAAGTTAATTTATATATTTTTATAAAAATAATTCAAGTATTCAACAAACCCTAACCTAATTTAATTATCATTCTAACATGTTCAAGTTTTCAAAAAGATTTTAATTTTCAACAAACCTTAGCTTAGATTAACATTATATCAAATCAATTTTACAATCTAAGTAAATATTAACTCAGTGCTAGATTTAGTAATTAGATATAAAAGTACCTAAATAGAGAGCCGAGAGGTGAGTTGTGTGCAGACTGCAGCCGCCGTTTGTCAGAAAGAACCGATAGGGCTAGACGCCGGAACGAAGAATTGCGAGCGGAATTGGGAATATGATCATATGAACGTATAACTTCATAAAGATATTTGTTGCTGTATAATTTATTTTTATAATTTTAAGTCAGTTTTCATTTTATGTATTAGTCGCTTATGTTTCAAGCACCGTCTAACAAGTGCACCGGGTGTGGGGGGATTTTTGTCACCGTTTTCTGATCAGAACGTCGTCGGACGGCGTTCTGCCGCACCGGGACGGCGTTCTCGTCGCGTTTTCCGGCCGCCGTCCTTTTTCGAACGTTGTGAACGGCAACGTTTTTTGTTTTTGTTTTTGTTTTTTTTTCTTTTTTTACCGTTAGTTTTTTAAAAAAAAAAAATTAATTTTTAAATTTAAAAAATAGCCGTTACAACGGCCAAATTTTTTAAAAAAATAATAATTTTTTTTTCCTATTTAAACACACCTCAAACACAATCTCAAATCACAATTCAAACACACTATCTCAAAAACTCTTTCACATACACAATTAAAACAATCAAAAACTCATCCAAAAATGTCATCCGATTCATCATCCGATGACGAAACCACGTATAAACTTATGATGCTTGCTCGTAAGTATCGTAATGAGCAACAAGATGCCGAAAGTTCAACGGCTCGTTCACGTCGTTTCATACCTCGTGACCGAGTCACGGCGGAGCAGACGTTACTAAACGATTACTTTGTCGAAAATGCGAAATATCCGCATGAATATTTCAAACGTCGATTTCGAATGAGTCGCCGTTTATTCCAAAGAATTTGTGAGGATATTAGCTCTTACTCCGTCGAACCACTTCCCGACTATTTTTTGTGGTTTCGTCAACGACCCGATGCACGTGGCGTACCGGGCTTTACTTGTCTTCAAAAAGTCACTTCTGCGATTCGTCAATTGGCATACGGTACAACTCCGGATGCCTTTGATGAATACTTGCAAATGTCAGCAAGAGTTTCTCGTGAAACTTTACAAAATTTCACAAGGTGCGTTATCGATTTATATTCAAATGTGTACATGAGAGAACCAACGAATGAAGACATACATCGTTTGTATGATAAGCATCACGAGCTTCATGGTTTTCCCAGCATGCTTGGTAGCATAGATTGTATGCATTGGGCTTGGACACAATG
The DNA here is from genome assembly GCA_963930675.1 of Gnaphalium uliginosum. Lineage (NCBI taxonomy): Eukaryota > Viridiplantae > Streptophyta > Magnoliopsida > Asterales > Asteraceae > Gnaphalium > Gnaphalium uliginosum. The sequence continues at coordinate 8,778,746 of OZ005682.1, read as the reverse complement.
TCCAAATGCATGGAAGGGTCAATACACCCGAGGCGATCATGGGTATCCGACGATTATGCTTGAAGCCGTCGCTTCGTACGACTTGTGGATATGGCATGCATACTTTGGAGTTGCGGGATCCAACAATGACTTAACTGTTCTTAATACGTCTTCTTTGTTTAGGAATTTGCTAAATGACTCCGCTCCCCAAGTTCCATATACAGTGGCTGATTTGGATTACGATAGAGGGTACTATCTTGCCGATGTGATATACCCGTCATGGGCAGCGTTCGTGAAGGGATTTTCAAGCGAGATTGATCAAAAGAGGGCTTATTTCAGTAGGAAACAATCGGCCGCACGAAAGGATATTGAGCGCGCTTTTGGTGTTTTACAAGGAAGGTGGCATATACTACAACAACCGGCAAGAGCTTATAGTGTAAACGCTATAAGAAGAATCATGTATGCTTGTATCATATTGCAAAACATGATAATTGAAGACAACGGTTTCAACATTGCTGAGAATGAAAATTATTATGTACCTGTTGGAAACATACAAAGTTCTTGGATCGAGAGATGTAACACATACGAGAGGAAAACAAAGGAACTACTTGATCGGGAGACACACGAAGGACTTCGAGCCGACCTTGTGGAACATCTTTGGAGGTATCGTGAACAGAGGGGGAATGAATCGCAAGCTTCGGGATCGGGAACGGGAGCGGGAGATGATTGATTTGTTTATTTATCTATTTTAATTTTAGGACTTGTAATCTTTTATGTATTTTAAATTATGTATTTTAATTTTAGGACTTGTAATTTTTTTTATGTCTTTTTAATAAATTAAATCTTATTTTATTTGATTTATTTATTTTTATATATTAATTTATACAATTATTATCATTAAAAAAACAAATAAAACAAATAATAAAAAACTCCAGAACACTGTCCAGAACACTGTCACCACATCACAAAATCCTCAATTACAACATTCTCCAGAACACTGTCCAGAACACTGTGGTGACAGTGTCACCACACCCCGTGCTCTAAGGTTTTTTTTTTAGCTCAATGTGGGGCCCTCTTTTTATGTTTTTATAGTTTGATATTTTGATGGTTTGTTTGGAATCTTTCATAATGTAGAACAGTTAAATGATTCAAATAAATTGTTAAAAGAGAATGAAAAGCCCTGTGACAAAAAGTTAAAAGTTATTTTTGAAGAAACGAAAGAACTAAAAGCCAAAATTTTTGAACAGCAAGATGAAATAGGAAGTTATGTTGATATGCCACTTCTGGCTCGCTTAGCCCTAGCTCGAAACAGACAGTTGAAACGGATAGAGTAATATAAAAGGTAAGAGTGGACAAAAACTAATAAAATTCTGATGTGTCAACTTTATAATGTGTTAGGTTACTGTAAGAATGTGTAATTGGGATTTATAGACGTTAATCAGATAGAAACATATAATGTGTAAAAAAAAAAAAATAGACTTTCAAGGTAGATTTGGCCTGATAGTTTATGCCTTGGGGTACATAAACATAAGCAGGTAAGGAGGTAACCAAAAAAAAGGATTTAATTCGAAAAAATAGGGGCATTCCGAGAATCGAACTCGGGACCTCTCGCACCCAAAGCGAGAATCATACCACTAGACCAAATGCCCAATATGAATTTAACGCCCAATATAACATACATAACATTGTTTGACCGTAACCAAAATCCATTACTGTATCTGTTTTTAACGGCATAAACAGATGATAGAACCGTAGAAGTATTAGAATGTCATAAATCAGATGAGCTTTCGTTCATTTTGGACATACAGTATTTGTCAATTGAAAACTTAAACGTATGAACTTTTAATGAAGACGTCTTTTGATTTTACTTCAAACCAACAAGTGTTTTTTACTCGATCATGACTCTAATCGTTACACAAAAATCATTTTCGTCAAGCTTACGAGTGTAGCCCTCCCAACATTTTCCACAACATTGATTATATTTTCTTTGACAGTATTAGTATTACTATCATTTTAAATATAAAGAGCATTATTGTTTAACGTTTAACATATAGAGTTAAATATTCATTATGACTACGTTTAGGGTCTAAGTCAGACCACCCACATCCATACCCGACTACACAATTTCTCGCTCAGCTCACTCAAAATCCTACATAGCTTGTCTAAGGCCTCATACTCTTCTTTGCTTGCACCTTCGAGGAAAGCGAAAGGCCAACTAGAATGACCCTTGTGCACTCAATCAAGATCAATCCAGGACAACTTGAACACGCACGAGTAGAAGAATGGCAAGTAGTTGAATTTAGTAGCTCTTACACGTTTGCATCCCTAATCAAATGGAAGTCATGACTTATGACCCTAGAATTACACATTCCTTTTATAGTAAGTGATTGACCCTTTACAGTTTACGTTTGCATCCCTAATCAAATGGAAGTCATGACTCATGACCCTAGAATTACACATTCCTTTTATAATAAGTGATTTACCCTTTACAGTTTACATGTCAACCGATCTATGCTTTGAGAGTTGATTGCTATATTACAGCTCTTGTAAATTGAAGTAAAGCAATTTTAAGACATCACAAGTGCAGTTTCCAAGTGTAAGCGAGAGCATTAGAATCGCGTTATGCTAGTTGAGTCTGAGCGGTTTTGTTAGGAACAGCTATTTTGGCAGGTAATATCAATCTTATCCACCAGAAACACCAAAGTGATATGCATATATGTATTGGGTCAAATAATACCAATTATATGTTCATGTAGCTAAGAAGGAAACTAATCGATAAGCCAACTGCATTGTTGTAGCAGAGGCTAATAATCCACAAGGATAGCGATTTAATCACTCCTGGACTTCACGTCATTCGATTTCGTATGTTTCTAAGCACTCGACTCTATATTTTGTTTTGACGTGTAAAAAGTATGTTATGCTTGAACTTAAAACTCCTCCTCGATTGTTTCTCATTATCCATTTCAGATTTGAAAATTAACAGTAGACATATGGCCATAACAATGGTTTTAACTACTTCACAATTTCACATTGATTTGATTTCATGTATACAGGAATTATGTGATTTAAACAGTGAATACTTGAAATAACTGTAACAACAACTAACATAAGTATCAAATACCATAAGATATAATTCAATAGCTCAAATGAGGATTAAATTACGGCATGAATTTGTAAAATCGATAAACTTCAACTAACGAAACTGATTAACTAATAACAAACACATTGCATTCGCATTAAACAAGTATCAAAAACCAAAAACTTTTACCACAAATTTCATGCTCTCTAAACAATCGAAATTTTAGCTCCAGCTTCTTCAAGCTGTTTCTTCGCATCTTCAGCTTCATCTCTCGAAACGCCTTCTTTAAATTTCTTTGGAAGTCCTTCAATCAGCTCTTTAGCTTCTTTAAGTGCTAAGCTCGTTAAAGCCCTAACTGCTTTAATCGTCGCAATTCTCGCGTTACTTGGAACATCGTCAATTACAACATCGAATTCCGTCTTCTCTTCAACAGCTTCCGGCGCATCCGCTCCGGCGCCACCAGGTGCGGCGACGACGGCAGCCGGAGCGAACGAAGCAGCGGTGACTCCGAGCTTGTCCTGTAAGTATTCAACCAGTGTTTGTGCTTGAGCTAGGGTTAGGTTTGAGATTTCATCGCCTAGTTGAACGACTTTCTCCTCGGCGGCAACGGCGGCGACTGGACGGAGGAAAGTTGAGCGGTGAGTGAGTTTGGTGGTACGGATGGGGAATTCTAGGGTTTGTTTGGGGGAAATGAGTGATGGAAGTGCGGTGGCGCGTGGAGCGTAAGAGAAGGAACGTAGAGTGACTGTAGAGAGTGTTGAAGATGCCATTAGAACTGAAGTTTGAGAGACTGTGTGTGAAGAAGGAAATGGAAAGGGAGAGATGATAAGATAAGAGGATTGAGAGGTTTGGTTGGTTTTTTAGATAAACAAACTGATGAGAAATATATCAATTTGATTTTTGCTTTATTTACATTAACCACCCTGCTCTTTGAATTTATTGCTAAAACCATCTCTCACTTTAGAATATCTTCACTTGGATGGTTTATATCCCATTTGATATATTTAGTTTTTCGCCAAACAAAAAATATCTCTCACTTTGCATTCATTGCTAAAGGAACGTGTCGGAAATTCGAATGAAAGGTGATACTCATAGCTTGTATCGTGGTCTATCCATACATGTATGTACTACGGTACCAATTGCAAGTAGGCAACTACAACGAAACGCATGTTTTAAGTATTGTGGTTTTGGTGGAAAACTCGTGTATTCTTTACCAAATAAACGTCGTTTTAGTAGGTTACAATTATGTAGTACAAATTTTGAGTGTGGATGACATTACGGTTTGAAAACGAAATGGTTCAAAACCGGTACTTAGAATTTGGGTTCAATTTAGACCAAATATGGAACAGAAAGCCCATGAACTCGCCCGTTTCACCTAATGTCTATGTGATGCACAAATGCACAAATGCACAACAGCAAACTGTTCCTCTCTTTTCGCTCATTCTAATTACAAAAGCCTGCTCGGTTACAATTTGTAGAACCTGTGGCGTAAAACTACACCACCGTGTTAGTAAAATAGTCACTCGACAGCAATTGTGTCCTCTCTTTTCTAGCCCTCGTGTATAATGCATGATCATAAAGTTTTGATAAGAAAATGAGTTGCGGAAAAACTTATCTGAAACAATAAATGTGAGAAAAACTAGTCAAACAGGAACCGTGAGAATCAAAGATACATTATTTATTTTTCTGAAACTTAAAAAAGACATCATTTTGGATGTATATCTTCCAAATTATAAGTACCCAAATCCATATTCGAAGTTATACACATATGCCATACTAATTCAAGACAGTTGGCTTTTCGACATGGTAACTTTAGATTTTTTTTGTTCTGGTATTGGTCACATTCATACCCAAATGAACAATCTTATAAACAAGAGAAAATCCAAAGTCATGTCCCATATAGACCGGTTCCGTCATCCATAGTATTTGTTGATGCCCAAAATGCGCAGCCTTATAGATGCAAATCCTTTTTATACAAAATGTAATCAGGTAAGGCCAAAAAAAAAAAAAAAAAAAAAAAAAAAAAAAAAAAAAAAAAAAAAAAAAAACTACATGAAGTCATATTTTCCTAGAACAACTTAAAAAGCATTTCTGAAACACCTAAATATAACCTTAAACACCATGATATCTTTAGGGTACTACAAGAAACATTAAAATCAACAGGGGTTTGGAGAATTATTGTTGCAAGGTCTCAAATTTGTTTAGGAGAGTGAAACTTTATCCGGTTCACATTCAACCAACGTTTCACATGAACCTTGTAGACGAAAGAAATCCAAAAAGAAGATGATGGCTCGATTTTTAACACACATGCTATATAATAGAATATTGATTATGTTATGTAGTATACGAGTAATCATGTTCTTAAAACCTCCTAAATAAATTGCACAAGGGTATAGGTATCAAATAGTGGAATCAATGGAAATAAATCCCCCACCCATAACTCTCACCATCGATGGCGTCTTCTTCCATACCAATAAGCAAATGCAGCTATCGACGCCGCAACCACAACCCCAGTAGCTGCATGCCATGGGTACACTGGTTTATCTAAAACAAGTGTTGACGTTGAACCACTCACATCCATTACTGGCAACACTGGCTGTTGCTGGCTCAATGTCACCACAAATCCCAGACCCTGTCGCTCGAGCTCACTCAAATCCTCGATCGCTGGTTTAAGCCTTGTCACCTTCGCGATAGCCTCATACTCTTCTTTACTTCCACCTTCAAGGAAAGACCCAACAAGATGACCGTTGTGCACCCAATAAGCACCGAAGCTAGTCCCTAAGAAATCACCGAAATATATAGCTTCCCCTAGATTGTCTCCGTAAAACTGCCATGACAATGAGAAAACTCTGGAGTAGAAAAATGGCAAGTAGTCGAATTCTGATGTTTTCTCAGGTTCCATTATTGCAGAGACAGCATGGCGAGCTGATTTTCTGGCAGCATCAACGTGCTCAAGTCGTCGGATTTCACCAAAAATCTTGACTGGAAATGATGCAACGTCCCCAACTGCATAGACCGAGCTATTACTTGATTGCAAACGGCTGTTTACTTTGATTCCACCTTTCTCTAAAGTCAGTTGGCCTTCAAACAGGCTCGTGTTTGGACGAATTCCAATTCCTACAACCACCAAGTCAGCTGGAAGGTAGCTTCCATCCTTGAGATTAACCCCAGTAACCTGTATAAAATCTATTAGATTAGTGATGGCAAATTCGACCTAAATGAGTAAAATCAAAGACTAGTTTAAAAGGATATTGGCGGGTCGAATGGCGTACAAATGTGTGTCGAATGCATAATGTCTACAAAATCATTCTATTCACAAAAACACTACATTAGATTGAAATAATAAATATTTAGTAATATATTTGATGCATTGATATTTATTATTATTTTACTAAAAATAATCGTACAAAAAAGTATTTCAACTCAGCCAGGCCATGGCAGTTTTAACCTATTGCCCGACCCAGCTACTTTGCCAACTCCAATTCAACAAATAAAGGCATTTTGGATACAATTACTTATTACTAGGTCATTTATGGTTTTGTTTTATCTCAAATGGGTCAAATGGGTAAATTAGTTTAAAGAAAATGAAACATGTGTCTCGAAAGGAGCCCAAAATATACCTTTTATGCATATTATTTGGCACCCTGATCATTTATTGAAAAGTTAAAATTTAGTACAAACGTGTTTCGGGTCAACCCTGCTTTTTAGACCCGTTACCTGACCTACCCATTTTGCCACGTCCAGTTTCGATGGTCCAAAGACCCTGCAGCCAAGACATTCACCGTAACTTAGCATAACTGAGATATGTACGATTATGCTTTACCTTCCCCTCTGGATCAAAAACAAATGATGACAGAACTGTGCCTTTGACAAAATTTATGCCCTTTGATTTGTAAAACTCTTCGTAGTAACTTGCGATCTTGGGGGTGAATAAACGGCCCACTACAAAAAATGATGGAAAATTATATCAAGTTGGCAAGAAATTATATAAAGCAGATAAAACACCCACCATGAGGCATTGGTTTCAAAGATATTTAGGAAGATAAACTCGATGTATATATAATTAGAAAAATTAGTAGTTAGGTTCAGAAAGTGGAAGTTCTTACTGCAATGTGGCTCAGGGAACACCATTGAAACATTAATCTTATTTATCACCAAGGAAGCAGCACACTCCATTCCAATGTAACCACCACCAATGACCACTGCATTTCCGCCAGTAGAAGTTTGCATTACATCCACAAGCCTAGTTGCATCAGCCACATCACGTAGATAGCATACATTTTCAGCATCCGATCCACTTACACCAAACTCTTCAAGCTTCAAAGCCTATAACAAATCCGTGCATACCATTCAGGACATAAAGCAACATACTGTACCTTAGCTATACCCATGTTTGATGTGAAGAAATAACCCAAATCATCATTCTTAAATAGATACTGTTTACAGATATAAGAAATTGCTTACGTAATTTTCGTTACATATAACGTGATCTTTCTTTCTAAAAATTCTATAATTATTTAATAAAGCGGAACCCTGATATCGGGCTCCTATCCTTAAGAATTGAGATCTTTGGTTGGAATTTTGTATAATATAAGATTATTTTCTATTTAGTTTTATTTGAGGTTAGAAAATCCACCATATACTTATTGTCCCCATTGAAATGAAAGAACAAACATATTAATGTTTGAGAACCAGTTTCAGTACCCGAGCACCTGTTGCAATGATAAGAAATTTGTAGCTGATGGTTTCCCCTGTTGCAGTCAGAAGTGTCTTACGTCTCACATCAGCAGACTTCACCCGAGTACCAAGAATCAGTTCAATTCCTGAATAAGTTAGTAACACAATATATGAGCAACAAAATGATAGGAAAATAATAACACTTATAACTTTTGTAAAGGTACTCGTTATTAACCATAAGATGAAAATATTTGTAACCTCAAGACTGAAATATTTCATATACAAAACAACCATATTATAAAGAACTTCAGTAACAAAAAATGATTTTTGATTTGCTCATGAATAAAAGTTACCATGTTCCTTGTACCACTTTGGAGTTAACCTCTCTTCATTTGCACCTACACAAGTGTGAAATGCAGGGAGTCGTGCTGGAGCTGTGCAGAACAATTATAAAACACGGTTCTCATTAATCAATGCATCGTAACATAGATATTAAATTCAGCAGTAAATAATGAAATCAGTTAGCAAGTAGATACCTTCTGGAAGTAGAAAGCCTTTGCTGAGTGCAGGTCTCTCATAAGGAGCCACCTACACATAATACGTATCAAGAAAAACCATGAATACACAGATCACACTTCTCTAATCATACATTACTGTCATAACACCAATATATGTTACAACTTACAAGTGAGTTCTATATAAACGAGAGCATGGTTCAGTATTAATACTTTGGACAATAAATCAGCATAAGTGCAATATTTTGCCTTAACGATTGGATTAGTAGAATTCATGTAAAAAGCACTTCATGCTCAATGTCAAAAGAAATATTAATAATGACATCAATCCAGACTAGCAGGCCTATTTCACTACTTTACAAAACAGTTTCTATAACACCTATAATAGAACCAGAGCGCTGACAAAACTTCTGTTAACATCTAGCCCCTCAAGTCAAAGACAAACAAACACAGTGAAGCTCCTTTGGCAGTTAATCAATCGAAATAAGGTATGAGAGTCAACCATATTAGAACCTTACATAGTTACATATGCAAAAGCAATTGCGAATAGGAAGAAAGTATCAGTTACAACTGTTGCACCATGGTACAAAAAACAATTAGGCTTCTTACAGATAAATATTGAATATTTGCATAAATCCACGGTATAAACCCACAACTATACAGGCTGAATACATAACTAATGGTTTTACTTGTTAATAAATCGCAGTTAGATGTGAAAAACTTAAGTTCCTACAATCAAGCAAAATAGTCAAATCATTTACAGTTCGTAAAACACACGCAAGTAAAACAACAAACACTTGGAGTGCAAGAGAGTAAACCGAACATCAACGATGAAATTCAACAAAACGAGATGACCAATTAATAATCAAGGAACTATCAAAACGATATGAATATAATTAAGGAATAAAATAATAGATGAAAAAAGAGGAGATTACAGGTTCTTCGGAGATGATACAGAGTTCACCGGGAGAAACACCTTTTTTGGTAAATTCAAGAGCAGCGTAACCGGCGGCCACTCCACCACCAAGTATTACATAAACAAACGCTCTTCCCATTTCTGTCGTTCGTTCTCTCTCTCTACCTCCCGCCCACCTAGCCCCTCAAATTCTTTATCTATTTCTGTTTTTTCTATATCTATAAAAACATAGAGTAATAAATAAATTGTCCTCATTTTCTCTCTCTATAAATGTATATTTTTTATTTTCAAAAATGATGAATTTAAAATCAATCTAACACGTAAGTAGAGTTGAGTAGAAAATTGTTTTACCAACAAAAACAATAACACTTTTGTTTATCTTTTATTATTATTATTATATTATTATTATTATTAAAATAATTATCATACTTATATCTTAAAAGCATTAGAATGTGATTCCGAGTGTGAAAGTTAAATTGGAGAAGGATGCGAGGATATGTCGCAATTCAGGAGGAAGAAGGAGAAGATTTCTTTTATTGTATTTTAAGAAAAAAAATTTGTAATTTACGACGTATTTTAATAACACTGCACTTTAAATAATATTGCATTTTAATTTCACTATATTTTCATCCTTACAATTTTATCATAAAATACAGTAAAAGAAGTCTTCTTCTCCTTCCCCTCAAATAAAATATTTTCCTCGTAACCTTACCCTTATAATGTTACATCATGAGCGGTAAAATTTGAATATGTAAGGGTTCGAATACAAATTTTTGCCGGTGGACCAAATATATCTATGGTTACTATAGAATAATATATATATATATATATATATATATATATATATTATATGATATATGATATGATAAACATAAACATAACTAAACATATATTATAAAAATAAAAATATTAAAAATAGTGGTCTCTAGTTGTACGTCCACCGGGATGAGTAGAGGAGTTAAGTTGAGTCGATTGGAGCGACAAATGGGTTATCCAGAAGGAGTGGGCAAATGGATTTTCATATAACAAGATAAGAGTGGGGTCAACGGGCTACTAGTTCTAGTATACTAACATTATAGATTATAGATTATAGATATAGATAGATAGCTCGCCTCATTGGGAGTTGTGAAAGATTTGGATACCAAAAATATAAAGATGAGATTGGATCGTAAAGGAACTATAATTTTCATGTTTTCTTATTTCTTACGGAGTATTTTTTACTTTTTTTGCCCCAATTATAGATTCTTATCCTTCTTGAGCAACGCCTTAATTGCAAGTATTTCATTTAGAATGTTGTTATACATGTTTAATGCAAAAAAATCTGATTTTCGAACAGCAAACGGTACTAATGTTAAGTGTATCAAAAACTAAATGAAGTATTGATTTTGTAAATATTTAATATGTGGAGGGTCAAAACTTAAAAGTGTAAGTTTTTATTGAAAAATACTCCTAAAAGCACGTATTAAGTATCAACTAGCTACACGGATGTTATTTCACGTGTTTAAATTATAACTTAAAATTACATTACGTCATATGATGATTAACATATTCATTTTACCTATGTATCATTGTCATCTGTTTCAATGTGTTAGACACATTTTTTAACTAAGGTTAAGAATATTTTCAATGTGTTAGACACATTTTTTAACTAAGGTTAAGAATATTTTCGAAAATGGTATCAAAATTATAATGATCATAATCACTCTGGTTATGTTTGATGCCTTGATGGACTTGGCTTTGTTTTTTGATTTTTGATTTTTGACCTTTGACTTGATTATTACGATCAAATATAATTCATCTTTTTTTGTTCGAATGAATTGAATGAACTCGTGAAATTTCATAGACTTATAACTCATGGTGCTTGCAAAACACCGTTAGGTGAATCAATAGTTTAATGTCATCTCATCTAAAACCATTAACATGAAGACGTCAAACATGGACAATGCATTATTGCACCACTAATGCCCTTATGTCCTTAACAATTCATAAACATATACAATGAAATGTGATGTTACAAATTTTTTAAGCACCAGCTGGTTGGTGTCATCTACCTCGAATAAACCATATAATATTACAAATTTGCCCTTGATGAAGAAAAATTAAAGTACTTGGAGCAGGAGTAGAGGCGTTCCTAATGCCGTTCAGCATTGCGAACATCAGAATCTGACGTTTCACCACTCTGCAATCACGTTCTCATCGCCGTTCAACACAACATTCTCAGACGGTGTCTAAAGTGAAACGCTGAAACTGATGCATTTTCTTTTGTTTTTTTTTGTTTTTTTTCCTTGCTTTTGAAATTAAACACGGAAGATGCAATGGAGAAGAAGAAGATAGAAGATGGAAGTCGGCCAGCAACAAAGAAAAGAAAGATTTAGGGTTTTTTTTGTTGTTATATATAAGTAACATAAATAAACGGGTTTACGTTTAATATTTACTATGCTGGACTCTTTAATTTGATAATGTATCATTAAGCTTTTCAATATAAATTAGTTATTGGTGTGATTTTTATTTTCTTAACTAGAATGAGCTTTTTATAAATATTAACCCAACCTAATTTTAATTTGGTAAGTATTTTGTTTTAGTGAATGTTATCTTTTATTCAATTTATTGTGTTATTTGTTTTAATTTATTCAATTATTTATATTAAATAACTCAATAACACTGTCGAAAATACTGTCTTTCACTCCTCTACTTTTTCAGCCTATATTGTTCTCTCAAAACACTATTAAAACAGTATTCTCTCATATCACTATAAAAATAGTGTCATCACTCCTGGTACTCTTTATGATCTTGTAAATTTGCAAAGAGGGGGGATTGGGAAAAGACTGTGATATAGCTAAATATATTCAGAAAAAGTTGCAACTCAACTTTCAAGACTGTTGTTCCATTATTGAAGGTTGAAACCCAAATTATAAAGAAGGCCTAAAAGAAATAGTCTACAAAGACACAATAATAATTAGTCCATTGCCATTTCATGACTCAAACAAAAATAGCACTTTGCTAAGCAGTTAACAATCACCAAGCCTTCATGAAAATTACCGTGGTGGCTAAAGTTTCTCCTTTTACAATTGTTACTTGTTACTTGTTAGTGTTGGTTAACAAAAGACATACCCATTAAAAAAAGATATATCCGCAATCAATTTCATGAGTTGTAATAATCCTCTATTTACATTACAGAGTAGGAATATTTTGCTAGTTGTTTATAAGCTATAAGCTGATTATAAGCAATAAGCAATAAACGACGACAAAATTAAGCACTTCACGCGCTTCCTTCCTTAGATAGGGGTGGAATGTAACAGGAAGCAAACTACAGGAGCCTGTTTGGCACAATAATTCCCAATTTAGCTACAATTCATCTCTTTTTATACTAGATAACTTCGAGAACCAAAGTAGTGATTTCAATGGCCTGTACGAATTGGCTACACTCATCAGCACTATCACAAACTATCCTCCCCACTACCAGCCATCGGCGCGATACACAGTTCACAAATTTCCAGCGAGTCACTTTGTTCGACGGCCTTCCGTTTCTCTCTTCAAGTCACCAACACACACCCCCAGCCACAGCCGTGCACGCACAATCCAAACGAGGTTTCATACAGAAAAACGAAGACGTATCAGCTTCACGTAAGTTTTATTAAAATTAGGACTGGTAATTTAATAATGTAAATAGCGTTTCATTTTCAAAGTGACAGTACTGAACTCAATACTTCATATTGTTATTATTAGATTGTGTGTGTGTGTGTGTGTGTGTGTGTGTGTGTGTATATATATATATATATATATATATATATATATATGTAAGTATATATCTTGTATCTATATTTGAACTGCTAGTGTGTAACTATTGTTTTTATTTCAGCGGCTGATTTGCAATTTGAAGCTCCGTTAAAAATTGTGTTGTATCCTGATCCCCTACTGAGGGCGAAAAACAAGCGTGTCGATACATTTGATGAGAATTTGAAGAAATTAGTAGACGAAATGTTTGATGTAATGTATAAGTGAGTGTTCTTCTTTCATATGTGTGCAGCTTTGTTAATTGTAATTGTTTGTAGTTTATGTGTGTGATTGATGTGTCTTTGTTGGTCATTTAATGGCAAAAATTAAATGGTTAAGGTGTTAATTTAGCTGTAAAATATGGTAGACTTGGTAGTGATAAGTGATTCGAGTTTGAGGATGTTGTATACTTTGCTTTGCACTCGATATGTGCAAGTGCTATTCTGTTATTGCAAGCAAACATGAGGTGGTTTTGAGTTAAGCTCGAGTCAGGTCGAGCTCGTTTGTCGCAAGCCCAAATTGAGCTTTAACAAGTCAAGCTTAAAATTCAAACTATCCTGATTTGGCTTAAAGGTCGACTGTCTAGCAGTCTAGGAATATATATAATATTTCAGTGAAGAAAGTGGAAAATAAATATTCCATGCATGAGTATAAACAATAATTGTTGAGGCATTGCTAATTTGGTATTACCTTCAAACATTGAGGTGTTTTTGTAGTGATTGTTTTTATGCTTTGTATTAAAATAGTTAACACATTTTCACTTATTAGGCTTATAGTAAATCATGTTATTTACAGGAGTATGAACAATTCTTGTTGGATTCCTTGTCCACAGAACTGATGGCATTGGGCTCTCAGCGCCCCAAGTTGGAATTAATGTTCAACTTATGGTGTTTAATCCAGTTGGTGAACGAGGTGAAGGAGAGGAGATTGTTCTGGTGAATCCAAAAGTCACCAGATATTCTAAGAAATTGGTTCCATTTACAGAAGGTTGCCTATCCTTTCCAGGGATCAACGCTGATGTGGTGGTAATAACCTACCTTTTTTAGTTCTTCATGTTATTTTTATTAAGCTGGTTAATTATTCTGCTGTTATCTTTATTGCATACTTTCGTTACTTAAGAGCGATACTCAGAAGAGAAGGTGGAACTTTGTTTTGTCACAAACTAGTTATAAGTGTCAAGTATACTTAGTTCCACCAATCAGTTGTAGTACTGTCATGTCTTCTCTTGAGCGATTTAAGATGTCTTTGGGTTTGACTTTGCAGAGGCCAGAAGCTGTTAAGGTTGATGCACAAGACATTACTGGCGAAAAGTTTTCAGTTAGCTTGTCACACCTTCCTGCACGTGTTTTTCAACATGAATTTGATCATTTGGAGGCAAGTTATCACTGTCCATTCTTTGTTGTTGGACTATAACCAACAAATTCACTTTTGACCTTTCAATTTATTTATGAGTTACATTTTTACAAATTTAGTTTCTGAAAATACCTCTCATGCACTTAAATAAATCTACAGGGAATTCTCTTCTTTGACAGAATGACTGCAGAAGTTGTCGATAGTATCCGTACAGAACTACAGGTGAGTAATTATGGCTATTGAAAATCCAAATGCCTGACATCCATTTTAGTGTATGATATACTTTGTTCTTTAATATGTGATACTGTATTTCATATAGAGGTGTCAAAACGGGTGGTTGGGTAACAAGTCCAAATGGGTAAATCTCTAGTATGAGTCAAAACGGGTCAGGTTGACCCACTGCCCTCTCTTTTTGGTTTTCTTTGAAATTCAACATGATGTTGGCTTTCTTAGTAATGCCGATTGATCATTTTAAGACACTAAACAGGCATTGGAACAGAAATATGAGGATAGGACAGGACTGCCGAGGCCTGAAAGTGTAGAAACCCGCAAAAGATGGAAGGCAGCTGCTGGATTTGGAAGATCTTGATTCGAGTGAGTGCATTTTGGTAATTAGTTTGCACTCGATCATTTCTTTCATTTCCTCATTAATCTCCAAGGTGGTAACATTTAGGATTGGAGAACGGTACACGTTTTTGTAATAGTTTCATATGAATTTACCGCCCAACAAAAAAAACATTGATTAGTGTCTCAAGCATGAATTTGCCTTGATACATTCCCAATTGAAAGATGAAAATGTTGGGTATTGCTATCTAGTTTCGGAGCGCTACATTGGTGACTCATCTATCATCACTTTGGATACAGGAGTATTTAGGTTCATATTTGGAAATTCTTTATTCGTCTAGAATTGGATTTCCAGCGTGCCGATTGCGTTTGTATTAAGATAAACTAGCATAGATGCCCGCGCTATATTGTTTCATTTTCAAAATTAAAAATGATTATTTAGAAAATATGTAAATGTCTATTGATTAAAGTATAAATGTTTTAATTATATATAATCATCTATTATTTAATTTAATATTTAGAGATGAATGTGATTTAAGAGTAATTTACTTCTAAAAAAGCTAGTTTTTAAATTGATTGTATATACAGTGAAAGCTGGAAGTTAATATAAGTTGACATGAAATAAATTTGTTAAGTTTTAATTTTGGAAACATAATTATTCAGGAGGGGTATAAATGTAATTATTGTTTAAGTCCTAAGACTCAACAATATGAGCATACATTACAAGTTATTATAGATGCTACAATTGCAAAAACTTTCATACAAAATACGGTGGAAAAGATAATATAGGCGTAAAAATGTTTAATCTCAATAAATATTCTGTACTATTATATGCAGAGAACCAATCAAAAGAGATGAGATACAATTAATCACCTCTCTTTTATCAACTTTTAAATACATTACCGCTACATCGTGCGAGTAAGCGGTTTGTATTCTTTTAACATCTTGATTTATTTACGAATGACGTCGAAAAACTGAAGATTGATTTGATGGATGAGTCTAAACATCCAATTTTCTTTCATGACTTTTTTTTTTCTCAAACTAAAACTGATTTTATATTAATAGATCATATCATAATCATAATCATAATCATAATCATAACAAAACTAAAGTAAAAAAAAATGTGTTCCTAGGAAATTTCAGTCCAACCTTTTTCACTATATACATATAAATACTAAAAGAATTTGTTTTCACTCCATTTACAAAAGTAAACAAATTTGCAATGAATAGCATATTGAAATGATAAACGAAAGAAAAAAAAGAAGACGCTGTTAAAAAATTACTGTTCAGAAATTTATTCAAAATTATTAGTATTTAAAAAAATTAATATCATTTCTATTATTTTTGTCATTTCATAAAAGATTATAATTTATTACGTAAAAAAAATCTACTTGTCATATACATACCCTCGCGTCCTCTTCCTTTATATACATGTTACCTCACTCCGATCGTTCATTTCTCCATTTACGCTTCTCCGGCGAAGCGGTTTTTCCTCTCTGTTTGACATGTATAATACCTCCATATCCACAGAGAGGAACAACGTTTAGATACACAAACCACATTTCATCATTCGACCTGCTTTTTTTCTCCGTTATTTGACCTAATAATTATTCATACCTGCTTCAAGCATTTTAATCGACACGCCTTTAGGTATCTATCTGTTCCTTTTTTCATTTTATTTTTTAAATTAGGGTTTCTGGTTGCGTTTTGTTGTAATGTGCATATTTTAGCTCGTCGATAAAACCCTAGATATTTATATCTCGAAATGACCCTTTTTAATAGGGTTTATCTCATTTATGAGAAATTTGTGCTTATTTGTTGATGATTGTTTTAAGATTTATGTAAAGTAAAAGACTTACGTTAAATGTGAGATTATTAATTACTGTTGCTTTTGTTGTATTTTGAGCTGATTGTGTATGCATGTGTGGAAGGTTATTTTGGTTGCGTATGTTCATGATATTTTTATTGCTGATCAGAGTTTATAGCTTTCTATAAGGTAGGTGTTTAGCTGTGGAAGGTCATTTTAGGGTTTATAAGTGAAGTATGATCTGCCATGTAGGATGTTTGTGGTTCTGTTTTAGTCTTGAGAAAATGTATGTTCAGCTTGGCTGCCGGTTTGCTTTTGTTTACTGCAAAAGCAAAAGCACGAGTTATTTTGTTATTTATAACGACATTTAATGGTTAAGCCTTCTCTGTTTTGTTTATGCATTAAATCATCCTACCTGATATTTAGTCTGTTTTGTCCAGGTGAAGTATACTTAACATTGGTTTGCTGATATGGCTGCTGCTGCAACTTCTGCTGGTCCTCGTTACGCACCAGAGGATCCAAGTCTTCCGAAACCATGGAGAGGTCTGGTTGATGGAAAAACAGGGTATCTTTACTTTTGGAATCCAGAGACTAATGTTACCCAATATCAGAGGCCCACAGGTCCTAAGGATCCTGATCCACCACAAAACCAGTCCTCAGTTGCACTAAATTCGGATGTTTCTTCTGAACAATGCCGTGATGATGGTGTTGTTGGTGATGATCTTAGACATGAAAGACATGACAATGGTGGATCAGATTTTTCTTCTGAAACTAAAGGTTATGAGGTTTGTGTTCCACCCGTTTTTCGCTGTTGCTTTTCTTTGTTAAAGGATTTATATACTCATTTTGTTTCACATCTTTCATCTGCATTTTTTATTCTTTTGAGATTGGCGGGTAGGAGAATTTATTTACAGGTTGAATTTATATGATTATAGTTATACGTTTCTTATGTGGGCTGCCTTTTAGGCGTAGTCTTTGTTAATTATTGGTATCTGTTATGAAGTCTCATTGCCCTTTTTAGTGACTAATCTGTAAAAATTTAATAGCCATCAGGTTTTATATATTATCTCATCTGGTATCATAAGTGGACTAATTGCAATTTTTCTTAATATGATATTTTTTTTATTTGATTGGTCTCTCGTCACTGTGAGCTTGTGGAGTGGGCTCGTCCTGCGATCCTTCAGTTTGTCGTTGATTTGTGTGGTATCCGGAGCTGGCATGTGGGTTAATATTAAAAAGTGGAGAGAAAACTTAGGTTGAGTCATTCATTTTTTGTTACTAGTTAAGTTATGTTTTTCCTGTTGTTCAAATAAAAATAAAACTTTATGCTATTAATTTAACCTCCTCATAATAGTGAAACATATCTAGTTTTTCTAACTGTAGTAAATGTCCGTATTTTCTTTCAGCATTGTCTTCTCGACATTTCATTTTAATGTTTAGACTAACTCATCACGTGTTTTAAATTTATGTTAGACTACAAAAAGCAAGTCTGAACATGCATATGATACCCCAAAAGAGGCGGTAACTCCTGCTCAGACTCATGTGCCATCAGTTGGAAGTGGTTTATCTCCAGATGCTTATCGCCGGCGGCATGAGATAACTGTATCTGTAAGCATCATATACCCCGCATCAATGAATTAAAATCCATATCATGTCATTTCTAGCACATGATGATACAGTTTTTAGTAGCATGCATTATGGTTTTCTAGTCAAACTATCAATTTTTACTCTTCGCTTTTTATTTTTTAATATGCATCTTTGTGGGACATAGCAATAGGTGATTGTTATCATATTACCAAATAACATAAATATATTTTTTTTACATAGGGTCTTTAATTTTTACATGACTTGTAATTTCAATATAGATATGTAGTAAATGAGTTTGCCGGTTATTTGGTTATTTATCTGTGCTAGATACTATACTATATCATGCATGTTCTTCTGGTCTCTTCTTTCCGTTTCCACGTTGCTAATACGGGGTCTTACATCTTCAGGGAAACAATGTGCCCCCACCTTTTTCATCGTTTGAAGATACTGGTTTTCCTTCTGAGTTACTTAGAGAGGTATAGCCTATTTTGTTTGCGGCTCCTGATGGTCAGGATGATCTTGTGTAACTTTTGTAAGGGGAATGTTTGCATACATTTTGGAGGACTCTTATAAGGTGGACCGTTTATAAGTAAAGGGCTTTCCGAATCATCCATGGTTGTGGTGTGGACTTCCGATGGTGATGATTCAGTTTGCCCCTTGGTCCGGCTGAAGAAGAGGCCCCTCCTATGATCCCCAAAAGAAACCAAGTCAGATATTTTGAAGATGATACCTTTGCTTTTACAGGTACTCAAAGCCGGCTTCTCTGCCCCCACTCCAATTCAAGCACAATCATGGCCGATTGCTCTCCAAAGCCGCGACATAGTAGCAGTTGCCAAAACGGGTTCTGGAAAGACCTTGGGTTACTTGATTCCTGGATTCATTCATCTTAAGCGAACCCGCAAGAATCCTCAGTTGAGTCCAACTGTGTTGGTTTTGTCTCCTACAAGAGAATTGGCTACACAGATTCAAGATGAAGCCCACAAATTTGGAAAAGCAATCAATATATCTTGCACGGTATATATTATTTGCATGAATGCTTTAAATGAATTAGGTTTTTGTTAGTTTAAAATTTTGATTGCCTTCTTGTTGTAGTGTTTATATGGTGGAGCACCAAAGGGTCCCCAACTAAGTGAGTTGGCCCGTGGCACAGACATTGTGGTTGCTACTCCTGGTCGTTTGAATGATATTCTTGAAATGAAAAAGGTCAGTCTTAGCGAGGTTACTTATTTGGTCTTGGATGAGGCGGACCGAATGTTGGATATGGGATTTGAACCTCAAATAAGGAAAATAGTTAACGCAGTTCCAGCTCGTCGGCAGACTCTTATGTACACTGCGACATGGCCAAAAGAGGTCCGCAAAATTGCAGCCGATTTACTGGTTAATCCAGTTCAGGTCAACATTGGAAATATTAATGAGCTTGTTGCCAATAAGTCCATTACACAGGTATGATCTTAAAGGGGTTGACATGTTTTACGTTATGAGTTTGATACCCATAAAATTTGTGTTCACAGATTTTTAAACTTTGCTGTTCCAGCCAGTTGTCAAACCCATACCCATATTGATCCCTGACTGCAAATTATTCGCCATCTAAATTTTCTTCAACCTGGTTATTCACGTTATTACATCTTTGTCCGTTTCCTGATGTCGATTTATTTTGTCCTTTTTGGAGGATACATCTTTTGAATTAGCTGTTGGCCTGTTCCTCTTTTGGACGATATAAATAACCATATTTGGTGGTTTTGATGTACGTTGCAGCATGTTGAGGTTTTGACTTACATGGAGAAGCACCGAAGACTGGAGCAGATTATAAGATCTCAAACACCAGGATCTAAGATAATTATCTTTTGTTCAACTAAAAAGATGTGTGATCAGCTGGCTCGTAATTTGACGCGCCCTTTTGGTGCTGCTGCTATTCATGGAGACAAATCTCAGGGTGAAAGAGATCATGTGCTGAGCCAGTTTCGGTCAGGCAGTTGCCCTGTGCTTGTAGCAACTGATGTTGCTGCTCGTGGACTGGATGTCAAAGATATCAGGTTTGTGACGGTTTCATATATTCTTGCTTGTAAGAGTTTTATAAAGGTTTTGATGTTTATGTTGAATTATCAAAAGGGTGGTCGTGAACTATGATTTTCCAACGGGAGTGGAGGATTATGTACATCGCATTGGAAGAACTGGAAGGGCAGGTGCTACGGGCGAGGCTTATACGTTTTTTGGTGATCAAGATGCAAAACATGCCTCAGATCTTTTAAAAATTTTGGAGGGAGCAAATCAGCGTGTCCCTCCAGAACTCCGTGACATGGCTTCACGAAGTGGTGGAATGGGTGGGAGATCTAGACGATGGAGCTCTGATGGTGGTTCTAGTTATGGTGGAAGAGGTAGTAGCTTTGGAGGCCGTGGCAGGTATGATAACAAAAAAAATTAGTGTCAAATCTTGTTTAGTTAAATCTTGACTGCAGTGACAGATAATACTTAAAACTTGATTGCAGTGACAGAGATTCAGGTGGCGGGTATCAGGCTAAGAGCTTTCATGAAAGCATGGCAAGTGCTCGGGGTAGAAGCCCACCCAACAATGGTGGTTCAGGATGGGGCGCAGAACGAAATCGTAGCCGGAGCCCGGAAAGGTTTGGTACTGGTCCACCTGTACGCAGCTTTCACCAGGCAATGATGGAGCAATCCCGGGGCCCACCAGCAACTTGAAATCCCTTGAGGTCACCACCTATGAGGATGAGGAAGAAGGTGGTGGGGGCTGTTGTTCTTTTTATCTTTTTCTGTAGTGAATGTGAAAGTGTAATTGGCAGTAGATGTGTTTATTTGGTGGTCTAATTAAGAAGTTGCAGAAGGGTATAATAGTGTGATGACTCACTTAGATGTGTCTAGCTATATATTCTGTTTTGGGAGTTACTTCTAACATAGGAAGGGTTGTCTTTTTGTTATTTTGAGTGGCTTGTGTGTAAAGCTTGGTATGCACTTGTAGCTGGATACTTGGATATATGCAATGCTAAGGTCTTCTCTTCCAAATCTTTTGCATTTATATACTTTATTGTATACAAGTTGCTGTTTATTTCCAAAACAAAAAGTGATTAAATACAAGAAAAATAAGGGTGAAATGCAATGTATATTTGCACAACTATGTTGCTTGTAGTATGAGTCAATCAGTCTTTGGCTTTGGCTTTATCTGCTTTGCTCTTGAATATAGGAAGACTCCAGCGAGTGCCAAACCAGTTCCTGAATTCAAGAGCAAAGCAGTTCCATGAATATCTCATACAAGATATGTTTGCAGTAACGAGTTGTATAAGCATTATAAAACTATTTTACCAAGTGAGTTGATGGGAGAAACTGGCGTTTGGAAGAAAATAACAGATGAGACAATGACTACAACTCGCTTCACACAGTTCCCCACTGCATGCGTTACTGGTGATACCATCCCGAGTATCATATACGAAACCTGTCACTCCAAATCCTCGTGTATAAGTATAAAACCCTTGCAAATTATATACATGTAAGTTTTGCGATAATGTTAATATACTTAATATATAAACCTTTTGTACCTGCTGATAACTATGGAAGCAGACACCGGCTAGGGCAGATCTCACACATAGATCTTGTACATTCACACCTTGACTCGCCTAAGGGAAAAATGTTAAAAGAATCTCTTGCTTTTAAGACACGTAACAGTTTAAAATACGTTAATTGAATTAATACTTTAGTATGACTATAATACTCACAGCAAACTGTAGATAGTTTGGACTAAACTTGAAGCCATCAAATAAGAATGCAAAAGGGATCAAGAGGATAAAAGAGATGATTGTCATCATGGAGAAGAGATTAATATTGTCCAGAGCTTCCTGTCCAGGTTAATTAAATGTTCGATTTTATTGTTAAAAAATAAGGAGTTATACCAGAACTTAGGAGTATTGGTGAATGACTAATTACCTCTTTCCTGACCATAAACTTTTTGCTAAGTACGTTACGTGATTGGTTGGTAAAATTGGAAGCCATTGCACTGCCAAAACCGATCCTGTATTTGTTCGAAGTATACATGCTACATTCAGGTCTGATAGTAAATATCTTAACAATTATGGACTTTAAAGTTCAAGTTCAAACCAGTTAAATGAAGCCTCTGTGAAGGATGCTAACGCCACACCACCCACAATAGGTACAAGAGATGAAAAGACCCATAAAGTTGGTCTCTATGCATATATAACCACAAGTGAGATTAAAAAACTATACTCTTAGATATCCTAATCCTAATCCTAATAAGAATATATTCCCAGTAATTGTAAATAGCCATTACTGACCTCAGAAAGTAGCAGGACAGAGAAGAGAACGGTGAAAAACGGCTCCATGGCTTTAATTGTGTGAGTGAAAGAAACTGCAACTCTCCCCAGACTTATATTAGTCAAAAGGTTTCCCATCGTATGTGCCACTGCCAACATTACAATTGGTACGATCTGACATAGAAGCATTTGAACATTAGGTACCAAGGGAAACGTCAAACGTTATAATACCATGAACAAGTATAAAGTATAAACACCTGTGATTTATAAATCTTTGGTCTTGGATGAAGTTTAAGTGCCCACATAATCAAAATCATCAGAGTACCACACCCAAATTGAAACGTTGTAACTGTTGTTGGGTATGGGAATACCTTGAGAACCTGTAACACACCAAATCAATCTGTTAATAGTAATCTCCCTCTCCTTTAGTCATATGATGCTGTCCCATTTTACATGATTATTCAACTTCTTTTTCGTTTTTTACCATTTTTATGTTTAAATCTTAATTTTTACGTATTAGGCAACAATATCTTATTTTATTTTATTTTTACGTACAACCTATCTTACCTATTATGTACAATCAAAAACAGAAAAATGTTTGTATTTCATTTGCGAATTATGTTTTTATAATAGTAGTGCATGCTCTGGTTAAACACTGGATCCTGTAGGAAACTAACCAAAAAGAGAAACAAGCAAATGAGAGGTGGACAAAACCTGCTTGTTGAAGATGTTGAAGTAGATGTTTAATAGGTACCAAACTCCAAACATGACTGCCAGTTGCACAGTCCGGCCAAATTTAGCCGGATTTGTAGACTCGTTGGAGCTTTCAGGATCAGCAGAAGCAGCAGCCCTGACAACCTCCAAATCATTGTGAATTCGTTTCGGGTGCAAGAAGGGAGGTTTATCTAAGATTGAGAGAGCGCGAGAAGAGAGCCCTGGAGTATCTGAATATGAGCTTTTACAGTTGTTACTGCTTAATGAATGAATTGATGAAAAGGATGAACAATAACATTGTGAAAGCGGTATGATTTTGGGTATGGTATATTGTTTTAGAGGTTTTGGATTAAGAGTGGAGCTAGAAAGAGCTAATGCATAACTCTCCATTGCTTGTTAATTTGTGGAAGAACTTGAGGGATTTTGATTGTGTATTTGTGGGCTGGATAGAGTGATTTTAATTGTGGCATAGTTTGCATGGACATATAAATCCATTTCCATCAATTTATATGTCAATAAGGTGGGGACATTGAAGTCGACTACTGACATTATTAGACATTTAAACATACATTAAACTTCATATGATTATTTTATTTTTTATTTAAAAAAAACATACCATTGATGCATAACTGCATATATATTTTTAGTAACCTGGGAAATTCAAATCTGACAGGTAAACCTGGAGCTTTGTAAATAGTACTCGGAAAACATGTTAAATCAAACAAACCATCAAACTTACAAAATACATGTTTTTTTTTTTTTTTTTTTTGGTTTCATATATAAATAAATGATTAAATGTGGTCCCATCAAACTTACACGATACATATTTTTAATAATCGTTTTCATATTTAAGTGTGGTCGTGTTGTTAATAAGAATTGAAAAGGAATCTTCCATGTAAGCTGAATATGTGCTTCCGTAAGCATACCAATGTACACACTAAATTAGTGTAAAAAGATAAGTCTTTTAAGTATATATCATAATCATAATCATATAACAATATAGCTTATATGCTTTATTTGTAGTACGAGCGGAGTAGGCAAATATTTTAGACACATTTACCAATAGTTTTTGCATTTATATATATGATTAATTGATTGTGTACTAGTTGTTGTTTCTTACCCAAACAAAAGGGATGATCAAAAACAATAAAAATAAGGGTGAAAATTGAATTGCACAACTATGTTGATGGTAGTATGAATCAATCAGTCTTCGGCTTTGGCTTTATCCGCTTTACTCTTGAATAAAGGAAGACTCCAGCGAGTGCCAAACCAGTTCCTGAAATGTAAAATGACCCAATTCCATAAACGTCTTATAGAAGATAAACGCAGTAACAAACTTTATAAGCAGTAAAAAATCAATTTTACCAAGGGAGTTAATTGAAGAAACTGGTGTTTTGAAAAAGATAACAGACGACACAATGACGATTACTCGCTTCAAACAGTTCCCCACTGCATGCGTCACTGGTGATACCTTTTCCAGTATCATATACGAAACCTGAAATAATTACCTAGTAAGTACTCATAAAATACAGAAAACCAAAACATACAATATCAATGGAAGTTTTGCCACAATGTTTAAATGCATTAAAACTATACTTGTTGATTACTATGGAAGCAGATGCCAGCTAAGAGAGATCTCACACATAGCTCTCGTACGTTTATACCTTGACTTGCCTAAGATAAAAAACGTTAAAATAATCTCTTCAAAATATGCTAATTGAACTAATACTTTTGTATGACAATACTCACAGCAAACTGCAGATAGTGTGGAGTAATCTTGAAGCCTTCAAATAAGAAGGCAAAAGGAATCAAGAGGATAAAAGAGATGATTGTCATAATAGAGAAGAGATTGACATTATCCAGGGCTTCCTGTCCAGGTCAGCTTGTTAATTAAACATTAATATTACGATATAAAGAATTATACAATAAGTGATGTATGACTGATGATCACCTCTTTCCTGACCATAAACTTTTTGCTAAGTACATTACGTGTTTGGTTAGTAACATTGGAAGCCATTGCACTGCCAAAACCGATCCTGTATTTGTTCAAATTACACATTTCATGTTCAGGTTTGATTGTAATATCTTTTGATTGTAAATATCTTAAAAATTTTGGATGCCTAAGTTCTATTTCAAACCAGTTGAATGAAGTCTCTGTGAAAGATGCCAATGCTACACCACCAACAATAGGTACAAGAGATGAAACGACCCATAATGTTGGTCTCTATGAACATATATACATACCACAAGTGAGATTACAAAAGATCCTCATAGAAATCTTAATATGAATTTCAATGAATATATTCCAGTAATCGTAAATGGCTATTACTGACCACAGAAAGTAGCAGGGCAGAGAAAAGAATGGTGAAAAACGGCTCCATGGCTTTAATTGTGTGAGTGAAAGAAACTGAAACTCTTCCTATACTTATATTAGTCAAAAGGTTGCCCATTGTGTGTGCCACAGCCAACATTAGAACAGGTACGATCTGACGTAAAAGCGTATGAAAATTAGGTGAAAAGGGATACATCAAAAGTTTATAATGCTACGAACTTGTATAAGCACCTGTGATTTATAAATCTTTGGTCTTGGATGAAGTTTAAATGCCCACATAATCAAAATCATGAGAGCACCACACCCAAATTGGAAAGTTGAAAGCGTCGTTGGGTATGGAAAAACCTTGAGAACCTGTAGGAACGAATTCTGTTTGTACAGTTTATTCATAGTAATCTCACAGTCTATTGAACCTCAACTTATTTAATTTCCATTTGTACATTTAATCTCTAACAAAATCAACAGTGGATATAAGATAGTGACACACCTGGCCCCCAATAACTCCATCCGTCTCAATTTAATTGTTCAATACATAAATGTACACAATTTGAGAAAAGTGTGCAATGATTACAGTTTTAGCCAGTAGAATTTTACCTTTACCCATTAAACATTTTCTCATTTGGCTGAAATTGCAAATTACTTTGGGATGAACTAAAATATAAATACGGACAATAAAGTTGGGACGAAGGGAGTACTACTATTATAACAAACATTCTGATTTTACATATTATGCAACTATGCACATTGCATACTCCAAAAACTTTTCCTATGATATTTACAATATAAAATCAGAAAAAATGTTTCTAATAGTAATACATATTTGAATAATGTTTGACACTAGTAGTGCATACTATGGTTAAAATCTTGATTATGCATAATGTCTATAACAAACAGAAAAACCAGCAAAACATAGGCCAATAAACCTGTTTGTTGAGGATGTTGGAGTAGATATTCAATAGGTACCAAACTCCAAACATGACTACTAGTTGCATAGTTCGGCCGAATTTAGCCGGAATCGCAAACTGGTTGGAGCTTTCAGGAGCAAAAGCAGTAGCCCTGACAACCTCCAAATCATTATGAGTTCGTTTCGGGTACCAGAAAGGAGAGTTATTTAAGTTTGAGTGAGCGCGGAAAGAGAGCCTTGAAGTATTTGAATAAGCGGTTTTATAGTTGTGACTGCTTAATGAAAGATTTGATGAAAAAAGTGGTATGATTTTGGGTATGGTAATTTGATTGATATGTTTTAGAGGTTTTGGATTAAGATTTGAGCTAGAAAGAGTTAATGATGCATACCTCTCCATTTGATTGTTTGTTAAAGCAAATGAGATTAGCATGGCATATTAATCATCGAGTAATTTATATGTCAATAATGTGGGCACATTTAAATGGACTAGTTACACTAACTAATTCTTCCTGTATACACGACATTGAATTCAACTGGATATGAATTTTTCTTTTTCTTTCTTTTTTAAGAAAAATAAAATGTATATTTTTAGTAGCCGGAAAATTCAAATATGACTGGTAAACTTGAAACTTAATAAATAATTAGGTTGGTATTAATAAATAATAATTGAAACGGATTAAATGTCAAGGTAACTTGTGCAGGGCAATAATTTACACTAAATCATTTTTTAAGAAATCATTAACCAAAAGAATCTAGTTTATTTATATAAACGTGATCAACTTTAGGTAATAATGACTATTATTAATTAATAGACTCCGTTACCTTATTTATTTTTATAAAAATAAACTTACTTTTGAGCACATTCTTTTTGGTCGAATATTTGATGTCAAACTACCTTTTTTTTGGTTTTTTCTTCTTTGTTTTTTGTTTTTCTTTTTATATTTTTTTTTGGGAAAGGCATGATACATGAGTACGTGCATAAAAAATGTTCACTTTACAGTTCACAAACGTGACTGATAGTCCAATGTGCAACACACAAGGCACGTGCATTGCACGTGAGTGATTGTAGGAACAAATTAGTCGGACAGGTGGTTGGTATTTTGTTAGGCTTTTGGCCCACAATTTGCAATTAAATTGAGCCTTTGATGGCAGATGAGTTGTGTGTGGACGCCCTTCAATTATTAACTAGCATTTTACCTGTAGGGGTAAAATTTCTTTTATTGTGATAATAGTTCCGTGAAATGACATGGAGTCCTTTCTTGAAAATTGATAAAATAATAATAATCTATTTTCTTAAAATAATAATATATTTTAAATGATTAAAATTAAAAGCGGTTACAATTCTCGACCCATCGAAAACGTTACGAATTTAAAATTGGCCAATTAGAAATGCATTTTCAACCAATTAGCCTGCTAACTCAAAACTCACTAACTATTTTAATTTTTTTGGTCTAGTTTGGGTTAAGGATATGGTCAATATGTTGATCAACCAACCTGAAGAAAAAAAATTATAATTTTTATAAAAATTTCAACATATCAACCCGTTTGAGCCGATATTCTAAACATGTAATGCAGGTCATGTCCGAGTTGGTTACTTTCGACCTAGTCAACCTTTTTATATCAATTCAGTCCGAGTTTAAGTGTAAACTTTGACCTTCAAATTCGAACTTGCTAATTTCACCAGATCAAATTGCAACCCTTAATTATAATAAATACTTAATTAGATGTTCAAAAAAATTAAGTTAAAAATATTTAATCTAGCTATTAGATGGGATAATTAGATAAATGATGGTTACAAATAATAATAATAATAATAATTTTTGTTACTACAACAATAACAATAATAAAAAATAATAATAAATCATTTTTTGAAATACTTTTACTAATTGCATTAGGTGTTATATTAATTAAAATGATAGAATAATAATTTCTAAATAGTATTATTTTCTTACTATTATCGATATAAAATTCTTTATAAAGTAGTAATAGATTAATTTCTAAATTTTTTGAACTGGTTTTAAATATTTAAGTGATGAATAACATAATTAAAATGGTTGTAACAAAAATTAAAGTATTTCTATTTTAAGATGATAAGAGATGGTAATTATAATTCGTAAAAGATATTCACTTTTTATCAATGTTTATACAGAAACAATTGTAATTGACATTTTGATATACATCAATATCTATATGTAAGTTAAATATGTTATAAAAATATTTAATGAATATATGATTACATTTTATGTAACTGAAAGCAATTATGATATATTAAATTTTGTAATTAATTGTATTAAGATTAAATGTTAAACAAGTGAAGGGCAAAGTAGTCATTTAATATTTCTTCCTTGTAACATATGTTAAGACTTTACCTCAAATGCATTATTAAGTAGTATAGATATTTACATATGAGATAATAATCTGTACGGTTGAACTGTAAATATTTTGATTCTGTTAGCATTAAATGAGGAACTATTTATGTAATTATATAAAAGTTGAAGGATAAAAGTATAAATTATAAAACTTTATTAGTTTTCAGATTGGTTAACAACACAAATTTTTTGTACTTTCAACATCACAAATTATAAGCCCTTTACACATTTTTATTATCTTTTAATTAATCAACATCTTTTCATAGCAAATTACGTTTGAATAAATAAATAAAAAAAACAACATAAAATGTTTGTAAGAGCATCCACAATGATCAAATTATAAAGCTTTTTCTTATAAAGCTTTTTATAAAAAATCTTTCGCTCCATCAATAAAAAGCTTTACAAAGCTTTTCCATAATTAAATACAATGTAATTTGAATGAAAGAGAGTCTAATGACTTGAGACTTATCAAGTCATTGCAATCTCTTTCTTTGTAATTATATTATATAAAATTGTGAAAAAGCTTTGTAAAGCTTTTTATGGATGGAGTAAAAGTTTTTTTTATAAAAAACTTTATAAGAAAAAGTTTCAGGAAAAGTCTTATAATTTAATGATCGTGGATGCTTTAAGAAAAGAGGACAAAAACTTATTGGACAGACACTTATCGGGCTCATACAACTTTTGGTCGTGGGCTTTTTAAGTTTTTTATTGGACATGGTCCTCACAGATTTTTAAGGTGAAATATGGGAACAATCTTTAGCCATGAAGCCTAATCAATCTCGAGTCTTTTTTTATTTTTTTTCTCTTTTTCTTTTTAGGGGGGCGTGTTTGGCAACAATAATAAGAGTATCCAAACCTATTAATAATTTAATAATCTTATAATCATGCAATGAGTCATCTCGATCTGTTGATTATTGTACACGTACACATTATTGTCAGAATGAATATTCAATGTCACATAAAATTTAACAAAACACTTTGAAATTTCTCCGATCGATCTAAATGTCGGTTCGTTGGTCCCATATTGTTGTCGGATAACATGCAACTTTTCTGAATACAGATTCATAGAGCTGGGCTTTGCCGTCCAACTGTTTGTTTTAATTCTTCTGTGAGGTACAATTACTCTCAAAATATCATCTATATATAAATATATGGGTTATTTTTATATAATAATTCATTTCCTTATGTTTTGCATGCGATGATTTCATTAAACAGGTTATTTGTTCTAATGTTTGTTTATATGTGTACATATATAATATCATTATCTTGCATAATGGAATTTAATGTTATAATGTTATGTAGCTTGGTGCTTTTTTTGAATTTGGATATTTTAATTGAATGTGGGTTGGTGTTATCTTGAAGATTATATTAGGATCGGATGAAATTTTTGATTTTTTCGGCATGTGAGTCATTGACATCAACCCAGGGGTCCTGATTTGTGTAGAATCATATTTACGGTTAACAATTATATCGAAGGTTTTAACTTTTGAGTATGGTCTCTTGCATATGAATGCTGTTTATAAATGTGAGGTTTTTATACATAGTTTTAAGTATTGGCAACATATTTTTATGTGATTTCTATAGGATGGAGTTTACATTGGCTAGTGAGAGTACTAGTCTGAGTTACTGGTTGAGATGGGAGTTCTTGTTCTGTTTGTTATCAGTATTTACCTCCGTCGTTATAGCATCGTTCCTGATACGAAAGTATGAAGGTTGGGATAACACAGAAAGGGCTTTTTCTGTGCATGATGGTGAAGCATGGATGCCGTGTTTAAAGGGACTAAGCCCTGTTTGGTTAATGGTTTTTCGAATCATTGCGACTTGTTTGCTTTTAGCTGCTTCCATTGCTGACGTTGCTACTCATGGGACCAACTTATTTTACTATTATACTCAGTAAGCCATTTCTTGTATGCAAAGTAACTACATGTAGCAATTTCAAATTTTCAATCCATTTACATTAAAATGGGTTGGTTCGGCTTTCGTTTTATCTGTAACGCGTCAACTAAGATAAGTTGAATTTTTTACCTAAAATTAAAATGGGTCGTGCAGGTCATTTGGGTTGAAACTCACACGAAGTGCTATCCCAATAATTTTCAATCTCCTAAATTGATTTATTAAAAGATATCATTTATCTGTTTAATACATTATCTATTTTAAAGTTCTTCCAAATAATGAAGATAACAAATACTAGTGGGTCAACCTGCCCGAACCATTTTGACGTGCATTATAAATAACCCGATTCAACCCGCTGACTGACCCGACCATCCACCACTAGTTGCAAACTTGTGATTTATATGGTAGATATTGAGTTATTGATATTTTCTCTGACTGTAAGTTTTGATGTGTTTGTCTTCTGGATAGGTGGACTTTGATTTTGACAATCATCTATTTTCTGGTATTTTTCGTTTCTGTTTTATAGTTTTCATTTCTTGCCATATTTTCCGTCAATAACATTCACATTCAGAAGCACCATTTCACCTGCAAGTGTTTGACTGTTCATATGCACTAACATTGATATTATTTAATTTATTCAGTTTGGATCACTGTTATCCGCTTGTGGATGTTTCCGCAAACACAAGATATGCAACGCTCTTAGAAAAGATAATGATGCAGAGAAAGGAATTTATGCGCCTCTCACCCATTCAGGAGCCGATAAGGCAGTAAATCAGCTGGGAGAATGTTATTTCTCACAAACAGGTGCTTTTTGGGGCTACATATTTCAAATTGTTTACCAGGTATTTTAACTATCAACCCCTGATATAATTCGCTAATATCGCCCCCTTTTTGTTTTTAACCATTTTATTTATTTATTGTACACAGATGACTGCTGGAGCAGTGATGTTGACTGATGGTGTTTATTGGCTTGTAATCTTCCCATTTCTTACCATTACAGACTATGAAATGAGTTTTGTGAGTCATTACACATTCGGGTTTATGAACATGTATTTTGAGAATGATAGTTTACCTTATTTGAGAATTTTTTTCTTATTCTTATACTAGTTGACGGTTGTCGTACATTCACTTAATATTGTTTTGCTGCTAGGAGACACAGCCATGAATAGCTTGGTAACTTTCTCCATCTATGAATTTGAATGTTTTTGAGTAGATTGAACTTCAAAAATGATAGTAAACCCTTGTTTCAGCGCTTCCCCTGGTTCAGAATTTCTTATTTCATCTTGTTCACGGCGTTTTACGTCATCTTCGAGTGGATTGTACATACCATTGTGGAAACCTGGTATGTTTATAGTTAGAAGTTACAAATTTTGACGCGTTTACTCATGAATGAGTTGATTTGTGTCATGCATTATCTCCAATAGGTCAAACATATAAAAAGAAAAAAGAAAGGCTGAAAGGGGAATGGGTCAGACGGGTTGAAAGTCACCGAACTTGAACCACCTAAATTGATTTATTCAAAAATTAGATTATTATAGAAATAAGGAACTCTTTTTACAGTCATGTTTCACGCTTTGATAGTTTGTAATAGGAGCAACCCTTTTTGACCTGTACTTAAAAATACCTGTTGTGGCCCGACATATTTTGATCTGTTACCCAACCCACCCATTTTCCCACCCTTATTTTTTGTTTAGACTTGGTTTGCATTTCATACACAAAATTTCACTAGCTTATGCTCTCTTTCTCTTCGTTTCAGGTGGCCGTATCCATTTCTTGATGTATCAGTAGATTTTGCTCCAATGTGGTATGTTTGCTCAAACATCTAAACTTTAGTCTAAGACATCAAAAAAGGGTATCAGATTATTACGTCTTAATAAATCTTTCACAATTTAGTTATAGCCTTACATTTTGAAGTTCTCGTAAAACCGACCCCATTTGCATTTGAAGTTAAAGCATATGAGAGTCAGTTCTAAAGGTTGCAGTTTCGACCCATTTGCTCATGAATGGGTTGATTATGGTCACGTTTTATCTCCAACAGGTCAAGCGGGCAAGATTAAAAAATAGCTTAGAAGAAGCAGGTCAAATGGGTCAAAAGTCACTTATAGTATATTCTTAATGCATAAAAACTCCAAAATCAGTTTACAATCTATAATTGGAACTTAATGTCCATCGAGTCTTGACCATTAACACACAAGTCCAGTGAAACATGTTTGTATGGTTTGTTTCTTATTGTTGCTTTACGCTTGTTGACATGTTGGATAGGTATTGGGTGGTTGCAGTATTGCATGTTCCATGCTATGCTACGTTTGTGCTCTTTGTGAAAACAAAGTACACTATATTATCTAGGTGGTTTCCTGATTCATATCAATGTTTGAGATGACACGTAGATAGACGGAAGAACAAAATGCTAACAACAGGAAAGAGGTGGGGTTGTCCTACAATAGTGCATCCTAATTTCATATTCATAGGATTGTCACACCATTTATTCGCTTGAAATTTGAAAAGTACTCGTCTTGTGTTCTTCAGGTTTTTCTTTCTTTTTTTCATTTTTAATGGCAAACAAGTTCAGATCAAGTTTGTTAGAATTGTTGACTTGTTTCTAGATTTGGATTTTCAACACAGACCGCAGGATTGTTGCACGTCTCAAATTACAATATACTTTGTTTCATTTAATGAATATCATTACATTATAAAATGGGCTTATAAAATTGGTTTGGGTTTATTGTTTCAAAGTGTATTATGTTTTTTTACGTCTTTTAGTATTATAGACGATAATAAACCCCCATGAAATATATCATCATCAAAAATACCCTTAAATATGTAATGATGTACATACTATCACATGTAGCCGATCACGGATCCGATGGCGGATCACATGTCGCTTGACATTACATCTGCGTAGCGATAGGATCCTTCCGCGAGTTCATCATTCAGTCTAGCGCCTACCGAACTCAGACGTTACATTCCTAAGCTCGTCCAAAAGCATGCTTTGCATGCCCCGACAGGTGACTAACGGTACGGTCAGGGAATGATTCGCGCATGTGTTATTTGCATGGATGTCCCATTAACTTGGTCGGACATTCTCATTGGTCCACGTCGGCTTGGGCCCAGAGAATGTCCCCACGATCAAAATCACTGATACAATCGTCCTTCTAGAAGGTAGGGTTTGGGTCAATGGTTTCATTATAAATACTAGTGTTGTGCCTCCATTTCAACCAACACCTCATAAACTTGAGATTTTTTTGCCCAGAATTCTCTTTAAGGATTAAGCTCATTCCCACCCTCGATAGAGTGTAATCTCGAATCGAGTTTGCACAATTACTAGAGTGTAATAGCTTAATCACATCCACTAACTTATTGCACTTGAGATGAAATACTCTTGATCAATATGTAACACTAGAATGAGATGATATGTATTCTTATCTTGGTAAACTTCGTAATAAGCGACGTGTTGTTTGTTTTCCCACATTTTGCAACAAATAATTTAAATAAATGCAAATTTTGTTAATTTTGAACCAGTAGACAATAGGAAATTTGATACTTCCAAAATTGGAGTGTGCCACGTTTAACAAGAAGTTAGATAAGCATGTTGTGCAAGTGGAAAATAATTTGGCCATAAATTGAAAAATGAAAATACCCACACCGGAAAATATTCGCATTTGTTGTCCGATCCTAAAACTAAAATCACTACTTCCTCACTTGACAACAATCCCATTTCCCAATAAATTTCTCATCTTTTGTTTTATTTTGCTATCCAATTAAAAAATATATTACCGTCTCATAATATAATAAGTTTTCACGATAAGTTTTTTACAAGTTTTTTACGAAGTTTAAGAAATTATATTGTCTTGTAATAATGAAGATGACACTATTATCTTCGTTTTTGCGCAGTCTCTTATATATTAATTTTGAGAAAAAAACATATGGAAGGTAAAATAGTAAAGTTAATGTATTATTTTTTAAAGTGGACACTTATTTTGAAAAACACACTTTGGTTTAAACTTTTGCATGTTTAAATTGTCACGTTGAAATTTCCAATTAATGTCTCATAAGTAGTTTTCCTAGCTTGTAGTCATGCCATGCATTGCCGATCCTAATTTACTTTATCATATTTCATATATACTTTTGGGGTAGCTCAACAAAAATTTATTAATATCGTATGTAACAAAATAAAACGAATTTTATTGCTTGTCATAAACTTTAATAATTTATATCGTATGTATTCAGTGACTTCTTCATTAGACATATGATAATTCATTTTGTTGACGTGACAGTTAGGTATGTTGTCACGTCATCTGACAAATAATCGCCGTATCATCAAAATTGGTTCAACGTCAACGATTTACAAGTTATAAGATGCCGAATAAGTCAATTATCAATAAATGAAAGTTTGTTAACACGATAAAAATCATTTAAATTTATTACATACACTTAATTGCCATGAAAATAGCTTTCAAGTTTTTTAAGTTATAACTAAAGAAGTTTGTTAAGAATTCTATATGTGAGGTTGCGTTCGGGTTTAGTTTCTTCCAAAAGTTTGGGATTCAAGCAGCAACGGCTACAATACTACCTAATTCGGCGGGGTATAGGTCGGTAAGATGTAAACAATCATATCTTTACCCGAATATAAAGAGACTGTTTACAGAAAGACCTCCATCAAAGTTTGAGAATCAAACTAACTATCAACTTTTTTTTGAATTGTTTTTTACTCCGTATTTAGTAGGAATCCCCCAAAAAATCTGTATAAAAGTTATGCAATGCACAAGATGAAAAATCAAAAGGGTCTTTTTAGTTTAAACAAAAAGAAAATAACACTTAAATAAACCACAGACTAAATTGTCATATATAGGAACATGAAGGTTGTATTCGGTACTAGTGTTATCTGCCCACAACATACATATAACATCTTCTTTTTTTCTTTTTTTAATTACTCCATTTTTCATAGTTTTTGTATATATGATTGACTGGATTGGTATTCTTCAATTCCAATTTGGCTTCATCAAATAGTGAAATAAATACATACACCCTTTCGAATAAAACCTATGTTTATAAGAAAAAAATGTTGACTGAATTGATTATTTGTTGTTTTTATCTTGGTATTATTTTTATATATATTTAATAGTTGCTAAAATGGTAAAATAAACAGTTGAATGTTTCTTTCCTTCACTAACTAAATATAAATACGTAGCCCATGTTAGGCTTCGATGTTCATCCTACTCCGACAATGGAATCCCAAAAGTTCACAATTGCTGTTGACTCCGATTACAAAGCAACCGAATTCCGGCTATTCTCCCTCTCATCACCGCACATGCGAGCTTTCCACCTCGCGTGGCTCTCTCTTTTCTCGTGCTTCTTCGCAACTTTCTCAATCCCTCCCCTCCTTCCCATCATCCGCGAAGACCTCAATCTCTCCCCATCTGATGTTGGCACGGCTGGAATAGCTGCCTTTGCGGGCTCCATTATTTCCCGTCTCGCAATGGGCCCTGCATGCGACCTCTTCGGTCCACATCTTGCCTCCGCCTCCCTCTCACTCCTCACCGCTCCAATCCTCCTCTCGGCCGCATTCGTTTCATCTCCGTTTTCGTTCATTTTGCTTCGTTTCTTCGTGGGATTCTCACTAGCGAACTTTGTAGCTAACCAGTTCTGGATGAGCTCTATGTTCTCTGGCTGCACCGTTGGACTAGCTAACGGTGTAGCTGCTGGGTGGGCTGATGTTGGTTCTGGCCTCACCCAGTTAGTAATGCCAATTATTTTCTCGTTACTAAACAAAAACTTTAATATGACGCAGTCAGCTAGTTGGCGGACTGCCTTCATAGTGCCAGCTGTTTTTCAAGCAGTAATGGCACTTATGGTCCTGACATACGGCCAGGACCTGCCAAACGGCAACTATAAAAAGACAAAATACCTCGAAAAAGACTCAAAAGATAACGGGATAAGAGTTCTTCTCAATGGGATCACGAATTATCGGGGTTGGGTTTTGGGGTTAACATACGGATACTGCTTTGGAGTCGAGCTCACAATGGATAACATAATAGCTGAATATTTTTACGATAGATTCGGAGTAAATATGGAGACAGCGGGAATGATAGCCGCGAGTTTCGGGTTCACGAATTGGGTGTCGCGGCCAACGGGCGGGGTGGTTTCAGACAAGTTAGGAAAAAGGTTTGGAATGAAAGGGAGGTTGTGGGGGTTGTGGGTGGTGCAAACGGTGGCCGGATTGTTATGTTTATGGTTGGGTGGAGTTAACTCGTTGTGGGGTTCGATTATGGTGATGTGTGCGTTTTCGTTTTTTGTTCAGGCTGCCTCTGGCCTAACGTTTGGGGTTGTTCCATTTGTTTCCAAAAGGTACTCATTTAATTTCTTAAAAACGTAACGCTGAATGGTAAATATACTTTATTTTGTCACCTTTTGATACGTAAACATTGCATATGGTTTGATAAATTAAGCACAAAAAGATCCAAAAGCATACCGACATATGGCAAATTTCATGACAACCATATAAGGCTTTTTCATGGTCATAATCAATTAATTAACTCTATATTCATGTCGATTTAAAAGCCATCGAGAAAATGGCCAATTTGCAAGTGGCTCTCTTCGCAAGTGTCCCTTGTTCAACTACAACCACTAATTAACGTTCCAAAAATGTCAAACCCTGATGTACGACCCCTAATCCATGAATCAAATATAACCTGTTTGTATAACGTTGTTCAAAATATTGGAGTATTTGAACACTTAATGTGTAATCTGTTGATTAACTATAACATTCGTGTGTTTTTGTTGATGCAGATCAATGGGAGTGATATCAGGGATGACTGGATGTGGAGGAACAGTAGGTGCAGTTGTGACACAACTGCTATTATTTTCAGGCTCAAACAAATTCCCAACACAAACTGGGATTTCACTCATGGGCGTTATGATGCTTGTCTCTACTCTTTCGGTTGCAACCATTTACTTCCCTCAATGGGGTGGCATGTTTTGCGGCCCTAATTGCGACCACCAAAGCTACCAATTACTTGCTTAAATCACACCAAAAAGTAAACCATAAAAGGTCTAGCCGATAAGAGATGTTGAACTGATAATCAACAAACTTATAGTTTTGTTTATAGGCTGCGGTCGGCTGAGATATGATACACTAGAAAATGTTTATCATTCGGATGTATGAAGGTGTAAAGGTTTGTGTTGTAGTCTTGTAGATGAGTAATTGTTGAAATTGTAATACGTAGAAGAACGTATGTGGGGTTAAACAATGAATATAGGTAAATTCTTGGTCACATCAACATATTTCAAAATGATCATAAACAAAAATATGCCAAATACCCTTTTTAATTCACTCGATACTATGTGAATTGATATCTATTTAAAAAAATGATTCCGTTGCCGGGACTTGAACCCGGGTCTCTCGGGTGAGAGCCGAGTATCCTAACCAACTAGACTACAACGGAAGTTTGATTTTGTTGTATGTTAATTATAAAAATAGAAGCGGCAAAAGGCTGCGTCTCTACACAATGCATCACATGTTGTTGATTTTGACATTTGGGTTTTGTCTATTTAGTCCTTATCAAAGGGCATTGCGAATACTTTATAAAAATTATAAATGAAAGCACAAGTTGAAACCAAAAAAAGGTGAACTTGATACCCACCGATATTGCAAGGAATTATCGTCGACAGGGACGTAAAAAATAATTACTTAAAAAGGCGAAAAATAAAAGTGACATAAAACATCATCAAAATCTTAATAAAATTGTCAATTCACATCAGAACAACAAAATATCTTAAAACAACTAATTTTAACGTAAAGTATATATATATATATATATATATATATATATATATATATATATATATATATATATATATATATATATATATACATCCCTGATTGTGAAGTGATTATGGCTAGTCAAATCATTGCCTTTTGCTTTTTAAAAGAAAATGTTACTACACCTCACATGCTCTACTTCAACCTTATGCACAAGTAATAAGAATATGCAACAACTTGTTATTGTGCAAATCAGTGAAAAAGATCAACTGCCATTAAAGTGCCAATCATACCTGCAGCGGCAATAGTAAGAGAAACTTTACGGACTTTGTTGTGAACCATAGGTGTCCTTACTAAATTCATATCGGTAATCGAACAAAGTAACAAGAATACTATTAAACTTAAATTGACATATCCGTGTTAACCAAGGATTTTGGAGTCCCAAGTAGAACAAGGTACGACTCTCAAAATATAGAACAACTCAAAAAATATCCATTAATCATATCCCAGTTTCAACAACAAAAGAATAGCCGGGCCACCGAAATCAAGTGGCTTCTACACTGCTGCGGCTTGCAGCAAAAGATTATGGTGCTCCAGCATTGTACATGGGGTATTCAACTGAAAATGTCAAGAGGGAGACAATAATACACAATTTCAGCTATAACCAATCAACAATGCCATCTCAAAATATAAGCACATATTCAATCGACAGTAAATGTACAAGGTTTTGATTAAAAAAAACATGAGAAAATAGTTTTAAGCCCTGAAGTAACAATCAAATTTATTATTATAATAATCATAGGTGTTTTGACAGACGTAAACACATTTTACCAGAACTGACAAAAAAATTATCCCAAACGGTAATTTAGAACCAAGTTTTCTCTTTGCAAACTGCAAGCTTGAGATAAAATAGGACCAACTAATTGCTAAAGCAGCTCAAGCTATATTTTAGGCAGACTTGACATACCATTATCTCGCTGTACAACTCTGACAATTAAGCCATCCCCAACAGAATCAGAACAAGTTTTACTCGTGTAAAATGCAACTTAACGGGCATGATTACTTTCATCTGGTTCCTTTTGTTCTTTGTTAATCTCCTTTTGTTCAAGCTTTTCAGATTCTCCATCTCTAGATGTGGCAAGTTTTTGGGAATCAGCTTTTGGAATTTCAACCACGGGTCCAACGGAAGCATCTGAATTTCTTTTAGAACTGGATACAGGACTTTCACGGTTACTAGATTTTAGCCATGAAAACTGCAAGTTGTGACCGTTCCAACATCTACCACTCAAAAATGCTTTCTCAGCAGCATGCCGGGTTGTAAAATATACACAAGCTGAATATTTCGCCGTTCCAGGAGTATTGCCATCAGCAGGCTCTAGATCCTCTAGTTCCACCTTAGAAAGATCCCCAAATGGTGAGAAGTGTTCCTTCAAAACTGCAACCTGAAACAACCGTTTACATTAATTTCACTAGTAGCACATTAACAATCACATGCTGACATGCATAACCATATTAACTTCATTGAATATAAGTGATCCAACAAAAAGCAAGACTTATATACTGAAGAGAAAGAGGTTTTACATTGGCAAGATCACTTGGCAGAGTTGAGATGATCTTAAATGCAGTGGGACGGTTGTCCAATTTGAACGGATTGGTGACAACTGATGGACCAATAGGGACCAAAGGACGCAGTGATGGTTTCAAGACCAGTGGTTTTTGCAGTGCAACTACAGTAATTGATTTGGAACTTTGAGGTACAGCAGCCTCCAGAGACTTCCTACCGTTACCTATAACTTCAGCTCCTGGTGAAGAGGAAATTGTTTCAAGATCACTGGAACTCGAGGGTGCAGCTTTTGTAGAATCAGCTACAATTCCTAATTTCTGTCTTTTAGCCAACTGTTCAGGTTCTATCTCTCCTTTTAGAGATGTAGCCTGCAGACAAGAAAATGATAAATTGCTGCATAAAATAATTAATAACGATCTTAAGAAAGAGAGTATATATTTACCTGTTTCTCAAGTTTGTCCAACTTCCGCCGAAAGTCATTCCTCTTCTGATCAAGCATTTCTTGCTTTTTGCGAAGCTCCTCCTTCAAAACCTCTAAATTCTCCAGCTTCTTTTGTGAAGGTGGAGGTGCTTTTGGGGTGTTGATGATCACAGGCTTTGGTTGATCAGAAGCAAGTAGGGCAATTGTGTCTTTATGTGATGTTGATGAAACTGTCATGCCACGAGGAGTTATTGGTGTCGGAACAGTATAGCCGCTACTTGTTCCATTAACAGGAACATTATCACGATTAGCCCACCATAGTTTAATAAAGCGATTACCCATCACAGCATCAGGTGCCATGAGAGCAGCCTCTGCTTCTTCTCTTTTGGAAAACTGGACAAAAGCTCGTTCACTATTTATAGGAATGCGAATATCGATAACTTCACCAAATTTATGAAAATGTGAAATCAGGGACTCTCTTTTGTTCTGTTGGAGGGGAACATTGTTCACAAATAATGTACATTGTGCCTTTTGATAAGGCTTGCGGACACTCTTCCCGCTTCCACTTTGCATTTTTAGAGATGAAGTTTTACCGGGATGGGGAGCAACTTTAGCACTAATTGATGGCTCCTGTTTTTCACTCATTTCATTTAGGAGGATAGTTGAAGGATTTGCTTTAGAAACCATATTCTCTCTCATGTCCATTTTGTTTTTTGTATTGCTAACTCTTCCCAAAGCAGTCCCACCACTCTTGACCACATGTTCATCAGAGCCATCAATCAGACCAGCACGATGATCAGCAGATGGGCCAGGGTCCATCAAAGGCCCATTTTCCTTTACATTAGATTGCGTTATCGATTGCAGTGCAGGTGATGCTTGGGAATCATTACCCCATAGAGGCTGATCAGGATCATAAAAGTCAGCACCAACATCGTTTAAGCTCTGCTCATTGCCACCCACATCACGTTTGCTAGTTTTGCCATGTGGAGCTTTGCTGCTGAACGTTGAGTTTGTTGGGGTCCCAGAGGCAGGTAAAGGTCCCGACCCACCTGGTGCACCAGGCATATTTGCATTTTGAAGTGATACTGGGAGATTAAACTGTGAAAGGCTCTGTAAGTTGTAAAATAACCAAAGAAATAACAGCAATTTCAGATATGCACTTCGAAAAATATGATATAGAAAGACACAGTATGGAATGAATAACCAGAAAAACAGTATGTAAGCATCAACATAAGATGACTATCAAGCTTGATATTTTAGAGTTTCCAATTTAAATTTTATTATCAAATTATGTGTATACATTTTATAAGTTTACGCCGTTCCCACTAAATACTGCATCCTACACTTAAGTGTTTCCATCTCCTCTTACATAAAAATGATATATTTCCTGTAGCGGAGATATCTTAAACATCGCGTACTTAATGTATAAGGTCAAAAGAAAACTCCCTCGTGAAATTAACATGAAGCATAAGCAAGAGCTCCTTCAGTAAAATTATAAAATGATAACAAGAAGGATGGAGAAACTATGCCTATGAATATTAGTTTTGCAAATCCAGTTTGTCGCTTACTAAAGACAGTCACATTTCCAAATTGAAAAGTAATAATATGTAAACAATGAAGGTTCAAGTTTTAATACAACTATCGCTTCCCTAAACAGTAAAGACAGTCTATTTTGTCACTTATTTGTACTCATTGAGGCTATTTGTGGAA
Organism: Gnaphalium uliginosum; assembly: GCA_963930675.1. NCBI lineage: Eukaryota > Viridiplantae > Streptophyta > Magnoliopsida > Asterales > Asteraceae > Gnaphalium > Gnaphalium uliginosum. The sequence continues at coordinate 8,736,552 of OZ005682.1, read as the reverse complement.
CGCTTACCAGAACATAATGATAAATAATTTGATGTTCTTACTATTATGCTCCAAGTTGAGACATAGCACAGAAAACATGTTCCAAAATGGAATAAATCACTTCACATACACAAATTTAAAGGACCATGATAATCTACAGATTACAGAATTAGGTCAGACACATGAGTCATGACAATGACAACCTTCTAACAATTTGAGGGCAGATTGCCACTCCCACTATCATAATTAGTGTAATTCTGTACACATTGTTGTCTCTATTTAATTAAAAAAAATATAGCCCCCAAAAAAAATTATGCTTCTGCAACGATGTTCCGAGTAAACAATTTTATTTGATCTTTTTGTTTGTGTGTGTATGAAAAATCTCTATGCGTTAACAATTATATTGACCTAACTACAGCCATTATCCATTACACTCGAACTGAACAGGCCATGGGAATAGAACTCAAAAATAACATCATGTAAAAGTAAAACTTAGAGCACCTGAAATGTGCCTAAAACAGATCACACCATACCTGAACATCTTCCACAACAATACGATTAACACCATGTTCCATTGGACACATGTCACCTCTTAGGCAAAAACCTTGTTCCTCGAAGTCTCTACACCGTTGACGAGCATGTCCCATTCCCATGTTCATAGAAGGATTAATAGATCTATATGCTCCTTGTAACCCAAGGGGGTGTAGCGTATCCAGACCACCATTTGGCATTCCTGGAACCAACCCATACGCACCCCAAGATGCACCATATGCATTTGAAACGGTTGCTAAACCCCTCCCAGCAAACAGACCAGGGGGTACAGGTCCCTGTTGAACTATCTGAGAAGCAATATCGACAGAGTTAAATCTAGAATCACGTTGACTCCAATGACCAGAGTCCCTTCCTCTACTCCTAATTGGACCAGTATCCCCTCTAATTCTATGGTTCAGATCAAAAGGTCCTTGAGATGATTGTGTAAACCCAGGTCGTCTTTTGTCAAACTTGGAATCCATAGGGTTAAAATTGGAATTTCTATATGTTTCACTGGACTGAGAACCTGCTCCCCTGTAAATATGCCCATTTTCAAACGATTTGTTTGCTCTTCTGTATGGTTTAGTAAATACTTGTTCCACAGCATCCCGCTCCTGTGATTGAGACCTAGCATCATCTCGTCTACGATGCTTATGGTTGCGATCATCGTCATCATCATCACTGATTTCTTTTTCATCAGGATTGCTTTCAGATACGGAAGGTGACCGGCCTGATTCCTCCGCTGAAACTTTAAGCTCCATTGAGTGCTTCTGATAAAGAGTAGCTAAGAATACTTTATGCCTGATAAGTTCTAATACTGGCCCAAACTAAAATACTTCTTTCTTGGAAAAGAGTTGCTGCATATTCATTCAGATCTTAAGAAAATAGCATTACAGTTTATAAACCATAACAATGACCATAGATAAATTAAGTAACCTCATGAAGTGAACTAATTTATATATGTACAAACAGAGGCTACAGCATATAGTTCTGGTGTAGGAGTTGTTCATTGTTTTAAGTAGATGAGAAAAACATGCAAAAGTTTGCAACCAGGGAACAGAAAGCTATTAAAGGGAAAGAACATGTTACATCATATAGAAGGGCTAGCTCATTGGAAAAGGACATGGCCATGGTGGTAGGAAAGGGAATAATACACTCAGAAACATGACCAATCCAGTGAACACTTAACTTAATATATTCACAAGTCAAAAGGTGACAACACAATTAATAGTTCAATTCAGAAGTGACATGCTATAAGAAAGCTATGCCTGGTGGAAGCTTGAGTATACGGTATGCACTAACAATAGGTATGTGAAGTAATAATCAGAATAAAAGCATGTGATATTGGAAATGATGTATCATTTATTTAGCATCAAGCCCTAACCTTTTTGTTTTACACTTTTACTTTCGTTACTATGCTCAATACCTATACAATTTGAAATCCAATGCTGTTTGCTCTTTGCCAATGATGCAGCATTGATTACTGAGACTACGTCAGATATAAAAGCAATGCAAATTTAAGGAATTTAAACTCAGCTTAACTAAAACACAGTACATGAAACTATGGCGGTGCTTCTAGAGACGATGTGATGAGAATTAGAAGGGCATAGGTTTTTAGAATTAATTTTACAAAAGAACGGAAAGATTGACAATGACACTAGTAATAAGATAACAATATAATGGATAAAGTGCCAACAAATATGAAAGACTCTGGTACGATATTAAAAATACCATCAGAGATGAAGGATAACTTTGGTAGCACTATTGTGAGACCTGAGTAATTGGGGAAAATGATGGCAGCTAAGTATGTGTATGTACATTGTGGCAAAACTGAAAGTTGAGGAGGATGTTACGGATCATATTAGGGTCCCTAAACGTAGATAAAACATTTAACCGAACTAGAGTAGTCATATCATCTCCATCAAGGACTTTCCGATGAGAGATTTGTATGAAGCGGAAGGCGTTTGGATCAGAACAGATAGGCTGAAACTGACATAAAGACTGTTCTATTGAACATCAAAGGATGTTTGTTATTCTTGCGCACTACCCTTGAAACCTTGAATGTATAATTTCTTTATCAATTTCTAGCTCATTTTCAACATAACTAATCTTCGAACTTCATCGTATTCTTCACTAACTATTTATCAACGAAATGTTCACAACCTCAATTATGAAATGAAACCTCGTACACCCTATAGACATCATCTATTTAGAAGATAGCACATAGCACAATCTACATTCATATATACCGCTCTATAAAATATTAATTGATCATACACAAACAAAAAGGAATGAACTACAAAGCATATTATGCAGCAAATTCAATCAATTGGATCAAATCAACAGATCGTATAAAGTACTACCAAATCAATTCACAATCATATATTATATACGGTTACAATTTTACATATATAACGAAAAACTAGAAGGAACATAAGATAAACTAACCTCGGTCAAACGGATTTCCTTAAATTAGGGTTTCGATTCTGTATGTGCAAAATATATAATTAGCATTCTGAGCTCCGGTTCGTGTGCAAAATGACGGAGCTTAGGTTTTAGTTGTGTACGTATACGTTTTCGTGTATATATATGGATATATCGTGTTCTCTGTTTCTCTCTCTAAATTCTGCAGTTTCTCTCTCTAGGATGCAGGAAAGGTTTTACAGATAGGAAACAAAGGAAGAAAAAGGCTATGCCGCTATGGTTAAATTTACAATTATGACCCTCCTACTTTAAACTATGTACAATTCTGGTTTAGAACTTTACGTAGTAAATAATAGAAGCATAGACATTTGATGATGACCGTTGCATCATATTTTAGCCGAACCCGACTAATTATGTAAACCACCGACATGTCAAGATCAAAATTAAAAAGGTAGATCATTTACGTAACGCTTTCAAAGATGTTGTACAATATAATAGTATAATGCATGATTAGTGGTGAATTTAGATGGTGTACAAATCACTACCATTTGGTAAATCAAGAAATTGTCTATGGTTAAGCAAACGTAGTCGCTTCATTTTCATTTGGTAAACGCTAAATGGGCATAAATGAACAACCATACTCACAAAGAGAACTAATCGTTTTATATTAAGCTCGTGCAACTGTCAAGGGAGTCTGATGCACATAGGACACGAATGCACGAATGAGCTTAAACGAACAACAGATAATACATTAGCGAACATAAAATGAGAAGGACAATACATTTATTATCGTCCATCAGATGAGCAAAAAAAGATTCATGCTCGTTTACTAAATAAACTTCGACTTCCTGCCAAAAGGTGATCAACATTCAATAAGCATTTACCTAACAATGATGCTTGGTGCTATTTAGGGTCACATCTTGTAACATTTATGTTTTATGATTCACTTTTATAGTCTTGTAGGATTATACACCACTGTGACATTTATCGAATCGTTAATTCGTTAGCAAAGGTGATTTTCGTAAAATTACCGAACAGACCACGAAACTTTAAGAAATGATGAAACAGCCCATAATTTTTACAAAATTTCGATACCATCAATTTTACATCACACTTGTAAGCTTTCTAAAACCATCAATCATCAACATTGTTAGTAGCATAATACGCTAGCAAATATTTTAAAATGGTAACTAACACAACAAACGTTAAATCGCTAATTTGATAAGGTGCCAATTCAGAAAAGTTTAAAATGTGCAATGTTGTGCACCGCAGGCTTTAAAAAATCGTTATAATGAATAGTTTCTGTATCAATATACTTTCAAACGATGTATATTAAACTAAAATGGAATTCAGAAAAGAAAACGAAATCTCTCTATGCATCTTCGGCATGATCATTAAAAAAATAAAAAAATGGGTCACTGCCTGTCCACCATTGCTTAACATATCAACGACCAGATTAAACCAAGCTTGTTTGTCTTAGTTCATGAACCCATCCGTCATTAGCTTGTCTAGCACCATATTCAGGTCAATCGCATGTCGATCATTGGTCAACTTCTTAATCGTTGCTTTCACCAGATCTTTGGGGAATCCCATACTATTCACCTTATCAACCACATCATCCATTGGATCCTTTTTCCTGCTATTACTTGAGCTTGGTAAAAAGTCAAGAGATTGTGCATAAGGTGGTGCATCAGGATCACAAGTAAACTGAGGTGGTTGAGAAAATTGTATGTCTTGGGACGGTTGATACTGTGATAGCAGAGGCTGCTGATGTGGCGGTGGTGGTGGCAGCTGGTACTGCAGACTGGATGGTTGATAGTAAGAACCATGCTGAGAAATGGGATTTATGTTTTGAGAAAATGGGTTTGAATTGTGAAATGGAAGGCCTGGACTGTATGGGGTAGTAGATGTTGTACTATGTGGCACTGTATTCATAAGCCTGAAGATTGGGGATTCTGATTGTTGACCTTCATTTAATAATTGTAGTCTTGAGAGTCGTAGATGGGCCTCCAGAAGTTCGTGTCTGTCCTTTACTACCTCCACACCAGCATGCACCTGCACGCGTTTTGTTGATGAGTACTTGAGCTTTTGCATTGTGGTTGGGTGCAAATAATACCAATAATATTCACTCATTGGAGAACTGAAAGTTTCAATAAAAGGTGGGACACATTTTCATGTGACTTTTATTAGTTTAGATAGAGACAGGTCACAAGGCAACCAAATGGTCACATATGAAGATGGGAATTTCAGTGAATGGGTCAATGTGGGTTATGTTTCATCTCTAACGAGCCAAATGGGTCAACCAACAACATAGCAAAAAATAAAATAGATCAAATAGGTCGAACGGGTCGAAAGTCACCGGTGTTTTTTAACGCTAGATTTTTGCTGAAATAATGCAATTTTTGTAGATCACTTGACACACTAATTTTTTATAAAATTAAAATCAATTGAAGAGACGTGTTTGGGGGTCAACCTAACCCGACGGACGACCCAACCCAACCCACTTTGACCCGCATAAAAAAATATTCTAATGCCAGAAAAGCATTTTGACCGTTATCTAAGTAGCTAATCATTTAGCTTCTAGTCACACATTACACATATACACACTACCAGCCTATCGGGTATAAAAAGGAAACTTACCTCTTCAATAGTATTATCGATCTGCCTTAACTTCCCATCAGTAATTCCCTGGTGGTTCTTAAGAGCTGCTTTCAAATCATCTACCGAGTTCTCAAGCTGGCGAGATTTGTCTTCCAGTCGTATAAGCCGTGCATTGATACTTTCCAATGCATTCATCAGGTTGTCAGCATGTTTCTTCATTGATTTATCAATCAGTATAAGCAACGCTGCATCACGGTCCCTCTGCATATTGTTCGTAGCTGATTGTATAGTATCAATAAAACCACAATTCTGCATTCAAGAATAAACGGGAAGTTAAAACAATGCTTCAATGTCATATCAGTTCAAAATTTGATAAAACTGAAATCTGAAAATTAACTGTAAAATTACTATCCCAAAAAATGCTTCAAAATTAGTAACACGACGAACATATGGCCATAATAGACTATGCATCAATATATGAATTCATGGCCAAAATAACAATTTCAATGCTATAAAGGCCTTTGTCTAATTTATAAAAACCAAATCAACTATGCTTATAACTCAAAAGGGCTTTTGGTAACTTTCTTGAATTACCCAAAATTTGGATAAAAATTAACGGATTCAGCCGAGAATTTTGGATGTTAGTCACTATTAAAAAATATAAATATAATATACAGCATCTGCTATGCTTAGAGCACATCGGAATTGAAGGGCAAAATCGCCGGCATGGCGTTCACCACTCCCCACCAATGTTCAACGTCAGTGTTGAACTACCAATGTTCAACCTCAGTGTTCAAGTTTAGAACAACAGTGTGTGCAAGTGTTTTCTTTTTTTTTTTCTTCTTTGGTTGAAAACTATTTTTGTGGAACCATAAACTTTGAGTTCGTACATGTGTTAAATTTCTATTCAATAGCTGAACATTAAGAACAAGGCCACTCTTTATGGTCTTATAAGTCGATGGAAACTAAATTAAAATCAGAACCATTTGAATATATTGAGAACGGTGGCCCGTATTGAAATTTTTAGCCCGATAGGCAAGGTAGCAACAACTGACCCACATTACTGTTGGCCCAACTACCCATAAATTATACGTCTATGCTAGTTGAAATTTTCTTCCAAAACAGAATAGAGTAGTATTATAGCATAAGTACACTACGAATAAGCATATAACAAGGTAAAAATTTATTATATCAAATCACCGATGCATTTATGCCACAACATGCGAACAGGTAAATACTCGCTAAGACTCATGATCACAAATCAAACACTTAACATCTTAAGTTGGAAAATAAAAATAGATAATACCTTAACTTCAGCTAGCTCCAACTCAAATGCACAAATTTTTCGGGTTTCGAATGTTTTTTGATGTGGCTAATTTCTCAATATTTTATATACAGGAACTATACGTGAATTTCGGTAATGTTAGTTGCAAACATGCAAAATCCCAATCGAATTCTGATTTCATAAAATTGCGAAATCACCCCTTCTTTTTATTTACCCATTTCAACCCCCAACAACTCTGTTCTAAAAAGTAAAACTTACATATTCAGCATAAATAAATAATTTTTTTTTTAATTCAAAAGAGCTAATAGATGGAATTCAATTAATCCATGAATTACTGATCATCCTTCTTAGATGCAAGATTAGAACAATAAC